>JAEUYN010000479.1:0-141257 GCA_018257835.1 Euura lappo | reverse complement strand
TGTATTCAGAAAAATTAGGGCATTCATTTGAGATGAAAAAAAATAACGTTACCAGAAAATTTGTTGAACAATGTTTTGTTTAAACAATTTATTGATAATTTTTGGCCATTCAATTTATAAATATTATTATTCAAAGTTAATACTTTGATCCTCTTGATTGTGGTTAATTTTTTTCCTATTTTTATCTCATCCCGAAGTACCTAATATTGTCGACGAGAATCACTTTTGGTTGAGATTCTACGGCCAATACATCCTTAAACAGGATCGTGACGCATGGTAGAGGCGTCGAAATACTTTTCAGATTCGCGTGCTTTAGCATACCGGTTATTTTCCACGGTTAGACATTGAATTTAGCGATATAATGAATGATAATCGAAATCTGTATATAATGCCTATGTTACATAAAGCTAATAGAGTTGTACAGGGTGATTCAGAAATTCCTTATGTAGCGAAACACAATGAGCAAATTTTAGTCCGGAATTGAAGACAGCGAAACACAAAGGACTGTCAATATTGCGATCCGCGTTTCACATGAATTGTACAATAAAAAAAAAGGATTTAGCCCAGATAACTAGACCATATCGAGCACGAGTAGAGCCGCCTTCCTTCCAGGCATTGACGTTGTTCTCGCGATTGCTGCGATATCGAAGTTACACCTTGGCGGTAAAATTCCGCGTTTAAATGTTCGTACAAGCTATATGCCAATCGCATTGTTACTGAGTGAACATTGCTACTTCTTTGATACCGTTTTACTTTTGTTTGGAAGTAATTTAGTAATTATTAGTTTAGTAGTGTGTTTTGCGGGGTGGCTATTAGGAACTTTTGATATAAAAAATCGGAAATGGTTTTATCCTACTTAATTGGGATTTTGTATCGATTTTTTTTCGAGTTTTATATGCGTAGAATGTAGAGTAGCTCGAAATAATGATTCCGCGTTTTTTTCTCTTTCGTTAAAAATGATAATCACAAAAGTTACACCAGGCAATTAAATTCCAGCGTTTTTGTAGATATACCTTAGCATGGGTGACGTCACAACGTAGTAATTTTCGATCCGTTGTATTTCCTTCAAATTCGTTCCAATTGAAGAACGAAAAAATATGACCTAATTATTTTTTTGTGAACTACTAATATATGAAATGAAAAAAATACAATCGTGCAAAATCCCAATTTACTTTTTACTACTCAATTATTCTTTACTCGTAAATTGATGAGGAAACAATTTTTTATTCTGTTTCCAACGCTCTCAATTCATTGAACTGGCAATCCCAACACCAGAAAGAATATTTGAGTCGCGTGATTTAGGATCTTTGAATTTGAAAAGTTTGCAAATGCGTTGTTTTTCGATCAAGTATTATTTTAAAAAAATCTCATTCAATCAAATTTCAAATTTATCAGAATCTACGGAAATTATAATCAAATTGGACTAAAGAGTAATGCAAAATTCTAATGACGGACCTGATGACGGACAAACAAAATCCCAAATTATTCTTGAAAATTATGGATTGAAACGTGTTTAAATAATATTCAAGACACATGAATATTGGTATCCTTTATCCTCCTTTTTATCTTCTCATCTCAAATTTATGAAGGATAAAAAATCATTGTCTGAAGTTTTCTTAATTGTAAGTTTCGCTGGGAAAACCACAAGTATGATTCAGCCATTCCGTGGAATCATGTAATTATAGTGTCTTCTTTTTCATAGTGCGTCTTCATGTTTTGATATTCACATCCAATGAAAGCGATTTAAAAAAAATTCTGGATCATCTCAGCTCCCTTCATCAGCTCAATTATTAGATTACAATTTTTGATTTCCTGTTCCAAAACACAAAGTAATCTGCTCTGCAGAACTATTCTATCAACCAATAATCAAACAGAGTTTTTTATATTCTTCCATAGCTCACAGAAGCTGTTAACATAGTCGATTCCAAGGGGGAAAGAGCGTTGGAAGTGGCTCTCAGAGCTCGACAGCCATCCTTGGCCCGGACTCTGGTTGAACACCGTGCGGACCTGGCAGCCCGAGATCCGGACGGACTGACTCTTCTTCAGTCAGCAATTTTGAAGGGAGACTCATATTCGGCCGAGTTCATAATAGAGCAGCTGGAAAACAGCAATAATTATCAAAAACTATGCGAGCCTGTGCGATTAGTGGCCAACTCGAAGGGGGCGGAAGGCTTGAAGAAATACCTCGGATGCACAGCTCTGCATCTGACCGCTGGGCATAAAACACAAGACATGACCTCCGTCGCTACGAGACTTATTCAAGCGGGGATAAATCCCAATTTACAGGATCACAGGGGCTGGTGAGCCTCGTTTTTATCATTATTCCAATTTCAATTTGATTCGTTCCTAATTCTCACATTTTATCTCCTCAGGACAGCCCTTCACAGCAGCATCGCGGAGGATAACGAGGCATTATTCGACCCGTTAATCGATACTCCTGACATAAATTTGGACACCGTAACAGCCAAAGGTCACACGGCGCTGTCCTTTGCCCTGAACAGGGATAGCTACCTGAAATCCTACGCGGAAAAGCTCCTGAGCAAAGGGGCGGCTCCGAACCCAATTTACTCAGATACCGGGGACACTCTGCTGCACATTTTAGCCCGAGAGGGTCGAGAGCCTGCGGCTTTATTCCTGGTCGAATATCCCATAGGCAATTTATCAAAAAAGAACTCTGAAGGGTTTACAATATTGCACGAAGCGTGTAAAGCCGGATTAGAGAATCTGACGGCGGCTTTGATTAGAAAAAACGTACCCATGGACGTAATTTCTTCAAACGGCGACGCTCCCATACATCTAGCAATCTCAAATCAACACCACGGCGTTTTATTGGCGCTACTTAAAGCCGAAGACGCCAATCTTCAACTCAACTTGAAAGACGGAGAGCACGAAACCCCTCTCAGTCTCGCGATCAAAGCCCCGTTGAAGAAGGGCAGGGAGATCGTAGCCACCCTGATCAAAGCTGGAGCCGATATCAACCAATGTAACGAGAAGGGATTGACGCTTTTGCATCAATCGATTCTGAAAGAAGACTCTGCCACGGCTATATTTTTGTTAGAAAATGGCGCAGACATGAATGCCAAGTAATTATTCACTCTCCATCTTCTTCAGTCCCCGGAAAACGTTCTCTATAACGAAATATTCAAACTTTCAGAACTCTAGACGGAGAAACGCCCCTTCAATTATGCGTGCATTGTCGACTTGGCGAAGTCGTTGAAGCTCTTTGCCGAAGAGGCGTAGACACCTCGACCGGATGCCCACTTTGGGACGCCCTAGACTCTCAGCAAGAGGATACGGCCGCTATTCTAGTCGCTCATGGTGCTGATACCGACTGTTGGGCTCCAGGACCGGAAGGATGCCAACAGACTCTGTTGCACAAGGCTATCGACGAGAACAAAGAAACTGTCGCACAATTTTTGATAAGGAGGTAAACTTCGGTTTACAAACGAGTCTCCGTTTCGTCAATTTTATTCATTCCTTCGATCATTTCCAGTGGCTGTGACCTGAACGCACCCAGACGTCCTGGTAAAGATGGCTCAGGGGGCGAAGAATCCAAGGACAATTGCTCCCCGCTGCATCTCTGCTGCCAGTGGGGTCTCGAGCAGGTTGTTCAGACGCTCATCGAACACGGGGCGAACGTGAATGCGCGAGATGCTGAAGAGAAGACCCCTGTGCACGTGGCCATTCAGAATCACCACGCGCGAATTATTTGCTTACTACTTTGCCATCCACAAATCGATCTATCGCTAAGGGACAAACGCGGGTTGAGCCCGTTCGCGACTGCTCTGACAGTTCGTAATCATAAAGCGGCTCAGGTCATATTGGAAAGACTGCCAACAGCCGCCGAACAAGTTGATAACAAGGGGAGAAATTTCTTACACAAAGCCATACAACAGAACGATTTGGAAAGCGTGCTTTTCCTCTTGTCCATTCAGGTGGGAAATTTTTATAATCGCGTTTATCGAGTCTGACAGAACGATTCTGAGTAATCTATCCTTTTATCATCGTCAGGTGGACGTCAACTCGCGAGTTCAAGACGTGCTGCAAACTCCGCCGCTCCATTTAGCCGCTGAATCTGGAAACGAGATGCTAGTTCGCAGTCTAGTCTTAGCCGGAGCTCGGATAAATGATACCGATGCTCATAGAAATATGGCGTTACATGCGGCTGCAAAAGCCGGTCATGCGCCTGTGATATCAGCCTTAATACAGGTGAACGAAACGTTCGGAGAGAATGGAATTGCTTCTGGAATTGAATGGAGTACATTTTTCTTCTTTTGCAGAACAATATTGACTTTGATGCCATAAACGCGGACGGAGACAACGCGCTCCACGTCGCTGTTAAAGAAGGTCACATCGGCGTGGTCAGATCTCTACTAACGGAATGTTCTCTGGATGCGGAGACTGTTAATCTGAAGGGCAGAAATCCTCTGCACGAGTTAGCGAGATATGGACGGGACAATGCGGCTACCATCTGCGATCTGTTTTTGGAATGCATGCCAAAATACCCGTTGAACAAGTCCGGTGGGTTTGGGATTGTCTAGAAATGTTATCGATTAGTGTATCGACATTAATTATTGTATATTTCTACTAGATTTGGACGGAAACACGCCGCTGCTTATCGCTTACATGAAAGGAAACGGAAATTTGTGCCGAACTCTTGTAAAAGCCGGAGCCTGTCTTGGCTCGATGAACAAAGAAGGTGTAACGATATTCAATTATCAAGTAGCTACGAAACAACTTTTGTACAGATTACTAGATTCGCTTACACAAGAAGCACCTTGGGCTGAAAAAGACATGTGCCTGGAATGTGGAACAAAGTTTGGACTCACGATGCGGAAGCATCACTGGTAAGTTTTAAAAGAAATTCAACTATCATCGCTATGAAAATGAACTTTGATCCCCCATTGATAAATATTTCCATTCACAGTCGCCACTGTGGGAGAATTCTGTGCAGCAAATGCTCAGGTCAGGATGTGCCAATACTGAAATTCGGATTGAACAAACCGGTACGAGTTTGTGCCGTCTGTTTCGACGTGCTGCAAGTCGGTACGGAATAGTTTCTAACTAGATACGGAATATATTTCGAGATATATTGAAAAGAAAACAATTCAATCGTATCAATGGCCTCTGATAAAGAAGAAGAAAAAAAAGTTCTACTCTAGAGTAACAGATGGCAAAACGATTATCTCCTCCACTCAAACTCAGGAATCACCTGTTTTATCATTTGCTACCGTAGAGTCAAGCGATTTTTTATTGGAGGTCATCGATGTCGTCATTCCATTAACAGAACTAAAAACGAAGAGAGATTATTATTCGCTAATATAGATATAAGCATATATGTATATCTAGATGAATAAGAATGTTAATATGTTACATGAATAAAATAATATTAGTAATTTTTGAATGTATTCTCTTTCTCCTTTCTTAATTGATTCTATCAACTAAATTCTATTATGGTCCTCGCAAAAAAATACGGGAAGCAGTGAGGAGTTATTTACACCTCAATTCTGAGTCTCCCAAAGACTCCCAAAGATTTCTATTGCCTCCAAAAAAACACAGAGAGATTCTATAATAATAAAAATTCCGAGGAATTTGATAGATTTTTGGAAACTAGAGAAATGATTTAAAAAAATGGAAGAAAATTCAAAGAATTTATAAATAAATTGCAGATTTTGGAAACATTTTTTTCTTTACTTTTCTTGATATTTATTTATAATATTCTTAACTTTATTTACAACATGGCGAATTGAACTAATTAAGATGCAGGTTTTAGTTAATGTTATGATTAACTCTATCGCTCGCTCTTTTTCTTCGTCTATTCATCAGAAAAAAAAAGGTTTACTTCAACTTTGAGAACAATGTTTTAGCCGCGCAGTGATCTACGCAGTGCATGTAGTCAAACAGTTCCTCCGTACACGTTTCTTCTGTCTTTTTCCTCGAATTCACACGATCGTTGCAAGTATTCAATTTCTCATGGAGAGCCGAACAATTGGGAAGTCCGTGACATTTCTCCTAAAAAGATAACAAAAAAGATATTCATATATTGATTATAATTTTTCAAAACAGTCTTTCGACGTTTTTTGATGAATGAAGAGTAAAACTCAATAATCTATCGATTGATACGATTTTCTTCTTTTTTTTTTAAGATCTTTCCTAACCTCACTTAAATCTGTACACTTACAGTAGTCGAAAACGTAATAGAAGTTGAATTAAAGGTCGTATAAATGAATCAGATGCTCTAATAACAGGATTAGAATATTTTTCGGTACTTAGAAGACCGTAAATCGTTAAATATTTGAAAAATATGTGAGATATTAGATCGTAGAATTTCTAGTACAAGAATATCTGTCGATGTTGTCGAATGGAGGATATTTATTGAGAGACAGTGTTCGAATGAATGTAGGAATATCGTGTTGACGATAGATTTTGACAGAATTCCTCAAAGACAGTGAATTTCGTAAAGTTATGTAATTATTAAACAGACAAGTAGAGAACTCACCCTTATAACTTTTTGCGGATCGACGAGTTCCGAATCCGAAGCTCTGACCGACGGTAGATAGCGAGCGACGAAATTAGCGAAGGTCGACATCGTGGCTAGAACAAGAGCATAAGACAATTTTCTTCCTTCCGATACTCTAACGCTACTATTGCCGATATTTTTTACAGTATATTCAACCTTTTCGGAGCAGACTAAACTCGCTTCACGATACGAATGGCTGCCGATGAAAAACCATGATGCATTTCGGCTGCTACGGGCTCGTATCGACACAGCGCGCATGCGTCGGATCGTCTTAGCGTTTTCTTATCTAATCCCGAGGCTGATTGGTCGGAGTAGGATTTAAAAATTCCGATGGAACAAAAGACGACCAATAAACGGAGATTAATGCCATTCATCATCCGTCGGGAAGTTTTTCCGTCGATTATTAAAGGATAAAGATTTTGTCATTGTTTATGCAGATATATAGTGGCAATAGAAAAAGCCATGAGATTCGTTCGAGGATATATCAGGTATTTTATAAAAGACTCAGGGCTCGTTGTTAGCGTCCCGAGGAGAGACGACGATATGGGATAACCGAATCCGCGGGTCGGGCTTTATGCCGTCCGCCTTCGTTCATTTTCATTTTCACCCGTTTTCCGTTAGTTCGCGGCGAATGATAACAAGAATTTAACGACACGCTGGGTCTAGGGTCGGATAACAATCGTCGATTTTATCACCGAGGAGCCGCCGTGCTCGCGTATATCTCACAAAACTAGACGTAAACATTTTCATCAACCATCCGCATTACGCCAGACGCTCGACAAGGATGGCGTCGTGCAGGAATTCTACGATCCTTTTTTCACATCGGACAAAAAGTGATTGCGATATTATTTTCAATAAGCGTAACGAGCCAGAGGCCGTTTGAAACGTTCGATAAAACCCGTAGAGCGCAGCGTTCAAAGAGGATACCGATGTTTACGATACACAGTAGAACCCGATAATACCGCGTCGTGTGAATAGTCAATCTCGGAGTGCCTTTGCGCTAAGCGTGTCGAACGGGGCTGTGGTAAAGGGAACCGGAATTATAATAAAACGCGATATAAATCGAACGAAGAAAACAAAGTATCTTCGTTGTCGTAAAAGTACAAAGGATCTGGCAGCGCGAAAGACTGCGAATAACTCTGTAAAGCCGGTATAAATACGAAGAAGGATCAAACTCCTGCCTGAACGAGTCCGTCGAGGTTGGGATTCACACTTGACAACACTAAATAACCACCGTTAAACAACGTTTTAATAGAACAAAACAAACGCCGATGAAATATATCCTGAAATTCGACCGTTAATCGAGTACCTCGAATCGGACTATCCCCTTGATCAAACTTTTCCGATTTCGTATTTCGAGGTTATGTTCCTCTGCCTTTGACTATTTACTCCGTAAATCAATCAAAATTTCACGATGTTTCGCTCGTCATTCCTGGAGCCAAAATACTCCGTTTAAATAACAGAATCTAAAAAAAGACTCGAATAATAAAGAAATAATTATCCCGATAAAAAAATCTGCACCGAATAAATAACAAAATTGTCAATCGAATGGATGATGCCCGGAGGCAATGAACGGAATGGAGAGGCATGGACACGGACATGGACATTCGCATCATCACCACGCTCACTCAAACTCTCAAAGTTCGTCACAGAACTCTTCACAGTCTTCGAAACACGCTGCCCACAATCAGAAGGATGCGGCGGCCGGTCTGGCGGCGCAACAAAAGCTGAGAAACTACAAGCTTCTCGTAGATCCTTTCCTGGTAAAGGGCGCTGCGAAGTTGTACCGTTACGACGGAGTCGTTCCGGGAGATCCTACCTACCCCCCGGTTCAACTGAGGGACCCGAGGTCCCAGCTGACCAGGATATGGACGAGGCTAGAGCAGCTGGAGCTCCCTGTTCCTCGATTCAAGATAGACTCTAATTACTGCGGGGAGCCGCCGCCGCTAGAAGTCACTTTCTGCCATCTGAACGACAACATAGATAGAAGCTTCCTCACCGATATGGTGCAGAAGTTTGGGCTGATAGAGGAACTGACCATTTATTACCATCCCCTGACCAACAAGCATCTGGGCATAGCCAGGGTGATATTTGAGGCGACGAAGGCGTCGAAGGCCTGCGTAGAGAAGCTCAACAACACTTCGGTGATGGGAAAGGTGCTGAGGGTGTTCCTGGACCCGTTTGGAGACGAGTGTAAAAAGATATACGAGGAAATGACGGTGGAAAAGAAGCCGGAGAAGAAGATCGAGAAGGAGATCGTCAAGCTGGAGATTGAATCTGAGAAACAAACGCCGATTGAAAAGGTTCAGAACGAGGATAGGGAGGAGTATAGAACGAAGAAGAACTCTCAGAGCGCTCTTGACAAACCCAGGGTCGATCCTTACGTAGAAAACTCGAGATTTAACAAGTTCAGAGACTACCCTACACCCGGCGGAAGCACCGGAAGCGATTTGGGATACGGAACAGCTCCCAGCGAGATGAACTACTCCAGTACTTATTCTCAGAACTCTACGCCCGCTACGAGCTACGATTACCAATATTATCCTAGCTACCATCACCAGCCTCCCAACAGCTATGTCGCCAGCATGCCGCCCAACGTTACCCAGCCCATAGCTATTCCCCAGAACTCCAGCATGTGGTGGGGGCCCGCAGGCCCTAGTCCTGGCCCTGCGGGCTATGCCACGGCCCCCGTGTGGCCAGCTGCTCAGCATAACGCGAGCATAGAAGCCCCGAGCTTGATAGCTTCGTCGGTAGGCAAGAGCATTGCTTCGGCGAAGACCGGGGGACAGTCGCACGCAGCCAAGAAGGAGAAGGAGACTTCGGGGTCGAGTGTGAAGAATTCTTCCAGAGACTCTCCGGTCGATGATTCGAGAAAGACTTTGGATTTGGATACCAGAATCGCCATGCTTCTCAAGGACAAGGCTGGCGGCATGGCGCCGCCTTTCTTGCAGTTTGGAAGCGATTCAGAAGACGATAAAAGATCGCTTCAACCCGACGAGGAAATCCTGTCGGAACCACCCAGCCCCTTCTTGTCCTCCGACGTATACAAAACCTGCTTTGAAAAGATCCTCGAGAGAAATAAGGAGCGGAGAAAAACTCACGATAACAATATCAACCAGTTTTCCGTCGACGAAGAACTCGGCAGTGTCATCAGCTCCAGCGAAGACGAAGCCTTGTTGGGAAGCTACAGTCCGGCTCCTGGCGATCTTGAGCCCGCGCCACCCAAGGAACCGCCTCCGCCACCTCCTCCGGATGACGACAGGATGTCTTTGAGCAGTTTGAGCTCAGGGGATGAGAAGATCGAGGAGGTAGGCTTTCCGATCCTCCGGCAAAGCTGAACGCGTTCTAATCGCTATTTTCCACAGGTCGTAGCTCAATCGGAACCCCAGAATCAATTGTATCCGGGAGCTGGTTATCCTGGACATCTGTCGCACTATCCGCCTCCTACGGACGTTTATAATTGGCCGAGACCGGCGCAGTACCCCTATCCGTACGGGACTCCGTATCTGAATCATCACTATCAGCCAACTACAAATTCGGTTCCAGGGGGCGTCGGAGCCCCTCAGGGAACCGCTTACTATCCCACGCTGCAGTCCAGGCTGCAGGCGTTGGCGAACCATAACATCACTAAGGATAATCCACAGGTTGGCGGTGGAAGTGGTTTCCGCCATTCGCTGCGAGGGGATTTTCTAACGTTTCTCCACGATTTTAGGGTCCGACGATCAACGGCGTGCTGAACAGAGTCGTCAGCGAGCTAAAGCAAATATTGAAGAGGGATTTCAACAAGAAAATGGTCGAGAACACCGCGTTTAAACTCTTCGAGGTCTGGTGGGACGAGAAAAAGACTCAGAAGACTAAAAATCCTGGGGAAATTAGCGTCAGTAACAACGTCGTCAAGGAGGAACCATCCAAGCCGCAGGGATTGTCTTCCATCCTGGAACAGGGAACTCCGCTCGGGCTCAATTACGACGGGTTTGGTCTTGGTATCAGAGCCAGTATGCCAAAAATGCCGTCTTTTAGGGTGAGAATTCATCCATAATACGCGTTATTCGAATTTAAGAATCGTTTATACATTCGTAACGGTCCAACTTTAGCGGAAGATCAAAGCACCTAGTCCTCTGCCCCAAGACGAAGACAGCAGACAATCCGATCACGTTGATCCTGAGATTATCGATAGCGATAGCGATCTGGATCTCCCGCTGGTACAGAAAGGAAAAAGACGGGCTCCCTCCCTCGGCACTGCGTCCTCGTCCTCATCCTCTAGGAGCAGCACTTCCAGCGCACAGTCTAGTAGCAGCGAATCTAGCAGCAGCTCTAGCGATAGTTCCGACGAGGAAGATACCTCTAGCATTTCACACGAGGTAATATCGATGGGAGATTATTTTAGTGGGTTGAAATACTAATTGAGAATTTATTCATCAGCAGGACAGCGACGGTAGAGCATCGGACCACCGGCCAATGGCGTGTAACAGCGAGGATCCGGATATTCTGATGGAATTAGCTATCCAGAGATCGTTGGACTGCCCGACGCCACCCAGAAGCGAGACTCCGATCCCTGGTCTGCGTCTGCAGGATCAGGACCTGGACCAATTCCCTCAACACGATAACGAAGCTAGCCCAATTTCCTCGCCTAGAGCCGACGGAGAAACCAAAGACGAGAGTAGAGTTAAATCTGAGGATACAGAGGCGGTCAGAAGAGCGGATCGACCTCCGACGCCCTGTTCTCGCGATAAATCTAGAGATTCGCCGTTACTGGAGAAAGCTGGAAAGCCAGATCTCAATCTTGTCAAATCAACGATCAAAGTAGAGCCTAGAGATATTCAGAATATGGAGAGCTCCGCGGCAGAGGCGCTCATGGCGCTCGCTGGACACGATAATTCATCCATCATCAGACACAAGAGTCCCGGACCTTTACAGCCGAATATTATACGTACTCTGCAAACTTTGTCCAATAAATATATCAACAATGAACCGATATTGAAAGAATCCGAGAAGATCGATATGTTCAGCGAGATTCCGACGACGGACTCGGAGGAGGAAAGTCTGGAGATAAGGAGGATAAGGTATAACGAAATAATTGTCATTTTAGACTCTGAAATAATTTTAATTGTTTATTTTCATCCAGATTCCAAGCAGAGTCGGACCTGCGTCTGAACGGTCAGCACAGTCCGAGTTCCCCTGGTTCTCAGGCGTCTCAGGTTTACATGGAGCATTCTTATTCGTTACCGCCGGCACCGCCAGAGCCTTCTTTGTCGGATTCCAGAGTATCAGTTCCGCCTGTTGTACCTGTAAAAGCGAAGATGAGCAAACCGCTCAAGTCCGATAAGGCAAAGGAAAAGTCTGAGAAGGCTGCGAAGAAGAAATACAACAAGTATTCGAAATTGCACGAGGACGAGAATCACGAGAAGGAGAAAGAAAACATAGAGAACGAATTTGCTTATGAAAAGTTACCAAGAAAGTACCACGAACCTGTGAAAACATACAGCGAAAGAGATTTGATGACTGAAATGGGAGTACTTTACGAATTTCTTACCAAAGGTATAGACGCCGAAGATGTTGAATATCTCAGGCGTAGTTACGAGGCTTTATTGGCCGACGATAACCAGGGCTACTGGCTCAACGACACTCATTGGGTCGATCATCCCGCAACCGATATACCGAGTCCGCCGAAAAGGAGAAAACGAGACGAGCTTCGATTACATTCTACAGGAAGTGCGAGGACCGAGGGCTACTACAAGGTTGACATGAGGGAGAAAGCCAAACACAAAGTAAGAATCTTCGACTGATCTTGATAATCGGTATTGTGTTTTATTTATTCTAATTTCACTCTTATACTTCGCAGCATCACTATGCCCAGAGCATACAGCGCAGTAACGACATCGAAGACAGTAGTGGGCCGTATTTAGGCGGCGACGGCAACATGAATGGCCCTAGAACAAAGGCTAAGGCTCTGACTGGAAAGATGCAGGCCTTATCCAGAGAGGCGAGGAGTAATCAGCGTCGGTTATTGACCGCCTTTGGTATCGATACGGACAGTGATTTGCTAAAGTTCAATCAGCTCAAGGTAGAATCGACGATTGAACTGATTTTCTTTCCATTTACACACAGAGAGAATTATTATTTAATTTTAAACAATTTATATTACAGTTCCGAAAGAAGCAATTGAAGTTTGCAAAGTCCGGTATCCACGACTGGGGTCTCTTTGCTATGGAACCAATCGCGGCAGATGAAATGGTGATAGAATATGTCGGGCAAATGGTCAGGCCAGTTGTCGCAGATTTGAGGGAAACCCAGTACGAAGCTACCGGTATCGGAAGTTCGTATCTGTTCCGTATCGATCTCGACACTATCATCGATGCCACGAAGTGTGGTAATCTGGCCAGATTCATAAACCACAGTTGCAACGTGAGTTTCGATTTATCACATTCGTGGGAAGACGTGTTTTCAACTTTTTAATGCATTATAATCCCTTCTCTTCACCTTTTTCTTCTTTACAGCCCAATTGTTACGCCAAGGTGATAACGATCGAGAGTCAGAAGAAGATTGTGATTTACAGTAAACAACCGATCGGTGTTAACGAGGAAATAACTTACGACTACAAGTTTCCTCTCGAGGATGATAAGATTCCGTGTTTGTGTGGCGCTCCACAATGTCGGGGTACCCTCAACTAATTTTTTTTTATCATTACCTCAATGTTCATCCCCCGCCCCCTTCCTTTTCAATCAACCATGCCCCCGACTCATATTTTTGTAAATAATTGAAGAAGAAAATAAAACAATGTAAACATTTTATAAAAAGCCAATGGAAAACGGTAAAAAATTGTGTCTGAGTTATTATTTTTTCCATGAAGCTGAAGCTAAAGATTCATAAATTCAAATTCTATGTCCTCATTATCTAATTTTAATTGAATTCGGCACTTTTGGCTGCTAGCTTCAGCCTCGTATTCGTTTCCCTACGTTCATAGTTAAGAAAACTGATCTAGGTGCATAGAAAAAGTTTTATTGGACAATATCTTAATATTACAATTAATATCTTATATCACTGGATCATAGAATTGGGCGAGGGATCAGGTGGCTGATGAGAATTGCTAGACGGGATCGTATTTATGCCGGCAAAGTTTTCTTGCTTGAAAATTATCTGTTGATTCAGATTAGTGTTTATAGTCGTCGTCGTAGCTGAAGGATTTTGCATATCCAATTGACTTTGAGCAATGTCCTGAAGCGCGGCTTGGATCCTTTGGAGAAGGGCTTCGCCTTGTCTGACTATTTCTTCCAGCTGTTCGCCCGCGTCTTGGTTTTCTTGTTCCAGCCTGCTTAAACTGGCAACTTGAAGTTCCTGGGATGAATCTTCGCTCGGGAGACTTTCTATCAGCGTGTCTATGTCCTTGGCGCAACGGGCTATCAGCGTAGCGAACAGAGCTGCGTAATCTGGGGAAGATTGACAGTCGAGTTCGTGGGGTTCGTAGGGATCGAAAATTCACCTTCTTTACCTTCTTGGGTCTGGTGCGGCTGCGGGGTTCCGATTCTGTCGAATCCCGGGAACTTGCTAGGCGTTGAGTATTGTTGGAGAATACCGACACTGTTGCAGAAATGTTCGGCTTGCTGATGGTAGAACAATCGTTTGACAATTATCGTGAGGAATGAAGAAGTGAGGAATGTGGGGATTATTTACCTGATTTATTGTGTCTTGTAATTGTGTTAGACGATCCGCCATGTTTATAACCTTTTTTTATTTTAACCTCAAAATGTTATCGCGACGATATTGATAATCAGATTTTGGAGCTAGTTGAAGCGAATGAGTGACTGCAACGTAGCGATTCATACGATTATCATGATCGTGAGGTGAAGACGGTTCATTGGTTAATGGAGCATCACTTGGTTTGGTAACGAACTCCTCTCCTTGCTTGTGTGTTCGTTGAAGTTCACTAATGTCATATAATGTTATGAAAATGAAATGCGATTTTATCGATTGTGCACGCAGTCGTTTTGAAGGGTGTTTTCGAGTTTCGACCAGAGTGTCGATGTCAACATCGATATTTGTCGTTCGTTAGTGAATATATCGAGCGCGCCTATTATAACATCGCGATAAACATTCGATTAACATTCGCATGGGTGAAAAAATCGCGTTTTCGAGCGAAAAGGTCCGAAATTCGAATTTTTACGCGTACGAACGCAAAAATGGGAATTATTACACACTTATTAATTAGCCGATGCCATAAAAAATTGACGTACTCCCAGGATAAAAAAAGGGAGTTTTCTCTATTCACCGAATTTTTTTAGCTCTATTGTATTATTTATTATTTTATTAATTCATATTGTCTCGGGGAAGTAAATGAATTCCCATGACAATAAATGAATAATAATATTTTATATCAATATTGTATTCATTATACTGTACATGAAACGCTGTGTGCATCTTCTCCAATTCGATCATGATTTTTTTTTTTACGAGTAAGGTTTTTGGACCAACCGTGAACTGATAGGATTTGAGAAATATATCGTGTATTCAATGTAATGTTGAACAAATTTCATAATCGACTAACTTAATTGGATATTTGAACTCGTTATTACAGTTGCGGTTCAACCGATTGCTCCTAAGATTGATAGTATAGTTTGTCGCATTCGTATATGTATTAATTTTTGCTCGGTTAGAAATAAATTTGAAATAATATTTGAGAATTTTTATTTCACGTGTCTGATGACAACAAAATATCGTATAAATATTTTTTTTTTCGATTTGGACTATGAAGCATTCGCAAGTGCTTCCCCAGCAGCGGCACCTATTGTGCAGGCCAACCCACCCCAAGGTATTAGGAACCCGACGATTTTACAAATTACGATCGTACGAAATGTACAGAATCGCGGGAGTTGTCGCCAAAGTTCAAAACGTCTACGCCACTAATTGCCTTTCAACACTTTGCACTATATCTTTAGCGATCCGAAGAATTCTCAACAAGTTGCAGCGACCCAGGAAACCACCACGTTTTTCGGTAGCTTTCATATCTATCAAATGTCGAACAAATATGTCCTTATCAGGGGTAATTTTCAAATATTGGGTCGGAATTAGGCGGGTATAAGGAAGGGCGGGTAAAGTAGGCCCGTTATAAGGAAATACTGTTACGAAATGAGTTCATATTACTATATTATTACTCAAATTTAATATATCTTACGCGAACTGAGGAAAAAGGTGGGCGGAGTCCCCCACCCCTCAGATTTTGTCGAAAACTTTTCGAAAATCAACAAACGTTTTACTTGTGTCAGGACATATTTTACTACAAATTATCTGATGAGATACCGAATGATTTTTCCTCTCAAGTTTCTTCGGGTATTCTTGTGTAGCTCTCATTATCATCCGGGTCAATGATCGACCGCGGTTTTGTAACTCTATTTCATATTATAATACTCAATAATATAAATAATAAGAGCTGCTATGCATTTTTCTATTTTGATGTACAATTTCTCGACGAACATAAAGACTTTCACAAAAATAAAAAACAATTCCATAAGAACGTTCGAGGATCGAAAGATATAGGAAAAATATCGAGTACTCAAGTAATGTTAAACAAAATGTATTTCCTATTTACAATATCGATTTTTTATTTATACAAACTCTTGTTTCTCAGTTTTTGAATTAATCTATAACAAAATTCATTCGTCGTCAATCTCGAGGTCCAATTCTAGGTCCAGGGTGTTGATTTCTTGTAAGGTGTTTATGAACGTGTACCGAGAAAATCCCATGTACAATTTCCTGAACCAGACGTACTGAGATTTGTGAGCTTTCATCGCCGTCTGTTGATAAAATTCACACGAAATTATTACTTCGACGTTGTGAAACCCCATCAAATTACTACTCACACGTATGTTCTTCCGCTGTTTGAAGCTGACTAGATACCAATACGACGCCGATAACAGACTAATCGGTAGATCTAGCAGCATGGTATACTTCCTAAGTATATTTACAGACTCTAATACGTACATTTTGCAATCTGAAAGACAAAATAAGGTCATCGGAACGTAAAACAATCGGCTATACATGAAATAGACCCTCGATTCAATCGCACTAACACGGGGGTAATTTATTCTCAATGCACAACGAAGCGACTCCATAAAAAATCGAGATGTGATTTCGGTGCCCGCTGACTCCCCTCTTGTCAAAAGTCACCACAGCGTTTATCCCGTAGCTTTCTACATAGTGGAGAATCGTCTCCGACACGATATTCTCCGGCCATCTTACTTCAGGGTCGTCAGGTAACTGCGTAGACCTGAAAAAACCGAACAACGACATACGACATCGAACTAATCTTGTATTTCTCGATCTTAAGTTCGACATTCTTACATTAAAATGGTAACATTGGCTTCTGGGATACCCAGGATCTTAGCGCTAGCCCAAAGCTCCTCTTTCCTCTGTTTGTCGCCTCCTAGAGAAAGGAAAGATACAATATTGCAGAGCGAGGGATTTAAAATGTAGATCCGTACCTATGGTGAGGCATAGGAGATATATCTCACAATTTTGTTGCTCTATCATCCAATATATCATCGGACCGAAGAACATGACTTCGTCGTCAGGATGAGCGGTGACTAACAATATCCTGGCAGGAGGTCCGGGAAGCTGCCATGCCTTGTGACTTACGTTTAGTAAAAGTATGTACAAAAATATGCAGACGCAGAGGTAAGCGATTACGGCGATGACGAGTTGCCACGCGACTTCCTTTAAGTACCAGACAGTCTCGTTGAGTAGCATGTTGACGTAATTAACGAGCGGTTCGACGATCGACGCGTCCATTGGGGAATCTTCGATATTCAATATTCAATCTATGCCTCCTCTCATATTCTACACCTCGTCGATTCCTTATACAATAATTATTTACCTCCAAATTTAATTAATCGCCGTCAGAATAGTTTCGTTGAGGTTAGGTTTCAAAATTAGGGTTATGTACAGTCGCGATTTCGTAAACATGGCATCATCGAGTCGCATCAGGTGTCTCAACCCGATTATCGATGCCTTAGGATTATTTGACGCGAGTACAACACTCGAGAATCAATTGATTATCGCTTAACTACACATTTTCTCTATTATTTTTATTCTATTTTTCAAATTCTATCATTATCTACAGACGGTTCGCATTCTCGATACTACATTATCCCAACGAAATTCCCTAGAATTTGACACCAGCGACACACGACAACATTGAACATAACCCCAAAAACAAACTGACCAAGCTAACCTAACCTAGAACATTCGTCTATTGACAGACGTCAAAATTCAAGACTCTGCATTATGACCAAAGAAATAAAAGAGGTCGATTTATTCCGCGACACGTACGTCAGATACCTCGGTAATAAATAAAGACAATTCAATAATTTGAAACAAGTGTTTGCTTTTATTTGCTGTAGGAATTTTTTTTAAAACAATTGTATTTAGTTTGTAACAAAAAAAAATGATCTTTTATATTTCTTGCGAACTTGCAGATTGCTTTTTTTTCTACCATTATAACAGTTGAAGATAATTCTGAAACAATCCTGTTTTCATATTCCAGGATATGCCAACGAGGTTGGCGAAGCATTCAGAAGCATAATTGCTAAAAATCTAGTACGATTCAGCTACGCTTTGGCTATTGGCTACGTCGTTGCTGATTCTTCCCATAAAGCAGCCGCTGCATATAAGGTGAAAAAAAATCTATTGTAAAAGTGTATTTTTCATCCATAAGAATCACTGATATATAACAAATAACAATTTTATCCATTCATTCGATCATCCGACTCTAATGGTACGAAAGAATCTATTTTTACCATCAGAGCATCTCACAAGGTAACTTAATTCATTACTGAGAGAGTTTTTTTTGTCAACTGTCGATAATATGATTCCGTCGATAAAACAGAGATCTACAATATTTGTTCACTAATCTTGTTGCTTTTCAACAATTTATGCACTTTTTTTGCAATAATTTTGAAATCTGCTCAAACTGTTACCGAAGATGTTTTTTTTTTACTTCCCAGAAAGAAACATCGGTGAATAAAGTAAAGCATGTCTTCTTATCGGCATCGGATACGTTGGTGTGGCAGGGGTTCGCTTCCGTGATAATACCTGGATTGACTATAAACAGGATATGCTGGGGAGTTCAATATGCACAGAAGAAAATTGGCAACAAAAGATTCCAGAGTCCCTGGGTCAGTGTTGCGGTCGGTCTTGTATCGATACCGTTTATTATCCGTCCTATTGACGTTCTCGTCGAGGACGGTATGAATCTCACTTACAGAGAATGGGTCGGATACAGTCCAAACACTGTTCCGGATTAACGACCAGCCACTGGTAGTACTGGCGTAGGAGAACCGCGTTCCAAATCGAAGTAGTACAAATTAACGATCTATTGATCTTAACAATTTTTATTAATTATTAACTAGCCAATGCTTATTGTATAAAACAATCCATCTCCTCATCCGATGAGGGGTACTCATGGAACTTACGCTGTTACGTGTTATTGAATGTTCAACGATCTTGATAAAATAAATATTTATCCAAACCGCCAACGAGTTTGTTATCATCTCTGTCGATAAGTTTGGACAACATTCCATTCCGCAGGGGTTGAGATTACCGACCGAGCGCAACAGGAGTTGAGTGTCTGATGAGGCAGTGAAGTAATAATTCTTTTGACAGTACAAATGGATCCTGCAAAGTGTAATTGTATCCAATTTCGATCGAAATAAATAAAAAACTCAAATCAAACCCCAATCGTGTTACGTCCTCACCCCGTCCTACATGTGTAATGATAACAATAATAATCGAATCATGTACTACTTAGGCATTGTGTGTAGAAGCCGTATGTCGAGGCAGTTAGTGGTTACAACTATCGTTGGTCAGACACGCGTATCGAGTCTCGACGGCGTCGGGCATGCAAAGGCAGTGGCAGTGGCAGTGGCAGTGGCAGTGGTAGAATACTTTGGCGTGAATCGAAATCGCGCTGCATGCAGCGTTGAGGAAGTTGGAGGAAACTAATAAGGGATTGATTATTAATGAATATTTTTCGCTGCTTGAGAGACTTTGCATATTAAATAGAATGATTATATCCCCTCGTTCGCATACCTTATACTGGATGACAGGTTTGATATTTGGATGAAATTTAGTGGGGGTATGTATAACATGAAGAGGAGAAAAGTAGCTACCGAAGAATCGACCCGCGTTTGTAACGCGCAAAGTGGAACGCGATACGGTTCGTTTTACAGGGCAGGTGTATAATACCACCTAGGGAAAATCGTTCTCTTATATTTAACGCTGATTCATCTTAGGACAAACTAGGGTTCAACCGAGATCTATTTTCCCGTGAACTTTTCGGGGCACTGCACGACCGCATTGTACCAACAGCCTCAGAGGATTCATTAGGATTTATTGTACCCCTAGACTCAGTCTTTACGGGTAGATCGAATTCACTAATTAATACTTCAACCTACTATACACATAGATTAGTAGGTACAGAGGACACTGACTATAATCAGCTGCAGCTGTGATATTGATTATTTTATATGTATACGGATTAATCAGCAAATCTTTTTATATTCTATTCTATATATATAATATTTATAATTGAACACGTTTAATTCGCGAAATTATCCTACCATTACAGACTTAATTGCGCAAAATCGGTTTGCCGCCTATTTTCTCAAATAGATTGATATTGGTTACTATACTAGTTAGCAGGTATATAGGTTTTCGCGAAATGATGTAGTTTAAAAGATAAACGACAAACTTGACATTTTTTTCACCACTTTACCGTCTTCGATTTCTGTGAAATTGTTGAATACTTTATAGCTATTATTATTATTATTATTATTGTTGTTGTTGTGCGTATAAAATAAGTGACAGAATTATATACAATTCATAGAGTTTCGAATGTATAATTATTAATTATCTTCAATTCCTGAATATTTCGTATATTAAATATACGTTGTATTATTTTTAATATAAATTTCAATACAGTACATATAACGTAGATATATGTATATATAACGTGTACATATATTGCTTGAACTTGTATAAATTGAATCGACTAAACATTTTGAACGATACATTTTTGCGAAAACCTCAAGTGTACCTTATAGTCTGAATGATTCAAAGTCCTGTATAATGAATATATTCACTAATCATTGTCCTATTTTGTAAAAGTCCTTATATATATGTGAGAGAAATCAAGATCTTCAGTCCAAATGTGTCCAATATTCGCATCATCCTCGAGATATACGATTTTTTTAAATCGAGAAACCAAAACGTTATAAATTTAAATATATTCTAGATAACATCGCGATTACAACGTTTCTGTTGATTTTGACATTTTCATAATTGTATTATAATGAGCGTGAAATAGACTGTCCAAAGTAAAACTTTAATGTACAAGTTGGGTAACATAAATGTTGAATATAAGTAGGTAACACGAATATATTTATTGAAGTCCCTCCGTCGACATTAATTATTATACAATATTCGGTAATAATTTTTCCTGTAATAATTTTATGTGCGTAAATATCATCATAATTAAAGGATCATAATAATATAGAAGATACATAAACATATAGAATAATTATTTGCATACACATAGTGACTTTTATTCAACTTACGTATATTTTATGTATACTTGAAAGAATACTTATTTATTCGTTTATTTATTAATTCAATAGTTTCAGCGGAGTATATATGTATATGTACACATAAAACCCTTTCACTTGCGTACACAGCCCGAATCAATTAAAAAAAAAAAAAAAAACTCATACATATTATAGGAAACTGGATAAAATTACACGGGCGAAAGGCAACTACGGTACATAAGATAGTTCAAATAAGAAAGTCTGCAGGGTACACATTAATCGCAGTGAGTTAACTTTACCTCCTTATTTCCGTATTCTGTATATATCTACTCACTGGCGTAATAATATATATTTATATATAATACATAGTCGTAATGATATTGAATTGTAATAACAACCACATAATAACATGCGAATAAAACAATCAAACATCAATAATCTTGTTTCAATTTCTATAAAAAACTCCGATCCCTAGATCTAAATACACACGCGAGAACACGCGTTCTGTAACTGGATCATAGTTCGCACCCCCATTTCCGAAAGCTTGCGCGTGGTTCACTGGCACGTCGTCCGTAAACCTTACGGGTTGTGCCGGGATGGAATCTCGATCAAAGGCGCGTCTGGTTGCCCAAGGGGGTAACAGCCCACCGCATTTAACCCCATGGTCACTCTAAACTCGTGCCTACGAGTCAAATCCTGCCCCCGTACGCCCCTGTCCGTGGCAGCTTCCACGCCCCTGAAAAGCTCTGGGCGAGTTCTTCCGGTGTTTCCGCACCAGTTTCGTCGCGAGCCCCGGGTGCCGCTGGAACACTTTCTTAAATTGAATAATATTCTAGAACAAAGCAGACAAAAAAAAAAGAAAAGAGAATGAAAAACATCGGTGAAACCTGTGGCATTCTGGGATCCTCCGGCACACTGCCGACAGGATCAATAGATATTTCCAGTCGGTGCTTTCCTGCCGTTCAGACGGCGGCCATGTCTACCTCGAGTCGGGGATGGACACGCCCATCGAGATCGGAATCTTCCAATCGGTGCCGATCAGACGGGGTGAAAAGCTGTGGGCTGAGCTTAACACCGTCTCCTGACCACCGAGTGGGCGGGTCCTAGGCCCCTTCCAGAGGGGCTTTTCCTGCGGCAGGTGCAGCCAGTTGGCAGGCGGACTTGAACCAAGCGCCTCGTCTCGCGCGGCCTGCACGCACAGTCTGAGTCCTGGTTCTCTCAACCATCGGATGAACGCGACGGTACCCGAGTTACGAACATTTATTCCGCAAGCTCGTAGATGACCACGGTGTCAATGCCGCCCCGAGAGCTTTCACGGGGTTTCGTTACTACAGTGGTTCGACTATTTTGTGTTGACACGTGAGGACGAGTGCAAAGTTTTATCGGTGATTTGTAAAGTGCTCTGATCACTTTGATTTTGGATTAGTTCACACAGTGCGACATACGAGACTCGTGAGTGTTGACACCTCGAGTGTGATTACAGATCGTGGAAGAACTGAGAAGGTATGCTTCACCGGGTTGACGAAAATGTCAAATCACTTGTTGACCGGTTCCTCGTCTGGAATCTCGCGTCGTTTGGTCTGAGGGAGGTTTCGTCACAGTCGGGAAGCGACGATCACGAATAACCAGGTCGAAGGAACCGTCGATCGAAGCTCGATACAAAGAAGACGGCAGAGACGGTCCGATAATCACGGAATTAACGCATAAATAGACGAAAAATAACAAATATATTAGAAGTAGAAAACTAAGAGTGAGAAGAAGTGAAATTCCCTCAAATTTGGGATAATACTGTAACAGTGGGTGCGCTGGGGCCCTCGGCACCCTTCGGCCGTTACGGGCCCGCCGAGGGAGCGGCCGCTGCTGGGGAGGTGGAGGGGTACGGGGGCGGTGGGGGCGGTGGCGGTGGCGCCCCTGGGGTCGCGGGCCTCGCGGGGGGAACCCCCCGGATCAGGGTTGCACCCCTGGGGGGGCCTTGTTGCGCGCCCCTTCCCGTCACCCAGGCCCACAACATAGGTAAGACCCCCCTTTCTCTCTCTTTCAACCACTCGAGGTGGAAAATTCTATCCTCCCTCTCAAAAGACTCGAGAATCTATGATACACACGGAGTCTGGGTCTTGTGTAGACTCTTCCAGGAAAGATTGAACGAGTTCTGGTCTATGACAGGTTGCAACCGGTTTGCGATTCCGTGCAATTTCTGTCTTGTCGATGACGACGATGATTATGACGATGAAGGGTCGACTCAATGCCGCACTTTGCGTATCTGAGACGAGTTTTATGCACGGGTCGAATTTCCGTGCGAGCACGGAAAAAAAGTGCGCTAAATTTTACATCTTCGGTAGTAAATGATATGGAAATCACTTTTTGGAGTTAAACCTGCAGCAATTGTGTTAAGAGCATGCTATAGTCTATCTTTACGAACCAAGTGGGCGCAAAAAAGAAGACGATAGCGCATTTCCGCATGAAATTCTGAACACATGCATCCCAAAATGTCTTTGTTTCACGCAACAATAACGACGAAATGCTTGTTCCAAACTAAAATGATAATTGTCGCTTCCAACTGTAATCTAGCACAATCTACTTCAATTGGTGCAGATCTCACACGAATAAAGTGCTGTTCATATATTCACCACCAAAGATGTAAAAATTACATCAGATTTTCTTGCGTCTGGACAAGAAGGTTCTGAACTCGATGTATATAATCATATCGCGGTAGTGTAATGTATTTTCGTACTATCATTAGGGGAGGATAGGATTTGCCTGTTCGTTCGAGACAAGGGATAATTTTTTACGATTATGTAAGATTACACACATTCATCACAGCCGCATGTTCTATAAATATAAATTCTATATTCTTGGCTGTATATAATATTTAATTAATGTTCGATAGTATTGAAATTGTATAATTATACAAAGACGAGTAATTGTTTCTTTTTTCTTCATTATCAAAAACAAAGAAATTATTAATCGATCAATTCGTCAACTAATTGTAAATGAACATGAGGTGTGCAATGAGCAAAGAGAATATAGACAAGAAGACTATGTAAGATATGGGTCTAATTGTACTACATATATAAGTGTGAAAAAAAAAAAAAAAAAACAGAAAAAACCGTTGCTCGTATCGTTCGGTTTAAGGAAGGTGCGGATTAGCTATGCTCCTGTCTTGCGCTGGCTGCGAGAAACCGATTCTGGACAAGTTCCTGTTGAACGTGTTGGACCGAGCCTGGCACGCGGATTGTGTGAGATGTTTCGACTGCCGCATCGCACTACAGGACAAGTGCTTTTCAAGAGAGGCCAAGCTATTCTGCAGAAACGATTTCTTCAGGTCGGTTTTTCATTACTAAAAACAAATACGATAGATAGAAAAATTCATTCTTCTGTGCCTATGGATACCTACAACGATCACTACTCACTGTACTGTTACATGATAATTTTTATATACTATGCAGAGTTTATATATATAGTCTAAGAGAATGTCTAGTCTAAGAAATGGTCAAGAAAGTCATGGAAAAATCCTGAAGCTTCTATATAATCATTTCTTCTACTCTTGACGATGTGACATTGTCTTTGAAGAAATTTCTGCAAGGGATCGATTCGATTCACGAGATTCTTCTTCTTCTTCGTCCCACGATGACGTTTTGCAATTCTTCTTCCGTAGGATAGGGTTTTTACTCCTAATATGAATAACTCCGTTATATTCTTACGCGAAGCTGAGCGTACCTCGCGCAAAGCGATTAGTGCGGTGGAGTATACATGTAAAAGGGCGAAACGAGGAAATATTATAAATGTTCCGTGACACAGTATACGAGTGAGAGTTTGTTGGGCGTGACGACTGGCTACGAGCTACGAAGTGTTCCAAGAAGGTCAGCCATCAGGCATCAGGCATCAGGCATCAGGCATCGGAGGCTAGGGGATATTCGTGCATGAGGAGGTTTTTGCCAACCCATGATGTTACGGTTTATTGCGTCATAGAATCTCGGGCCCAACGTCGGACGAAGTGTACCCACGTACAACCTCTTACCAATTAAATTAAATTAAATTAAATTGAATTGACACCTTTTTTAACAACACGCGGTCGATATACGCGGTCGATGCCCGCGTCGCCTAAATACCGCTGCACTTTTATCTTCTGTGATCTCGAAAAAAACTGTGCACCGGATGCTGCAGCCGCGGGATCGTTTATACGACAATTAATAGCCACATGCAGGGATCATTGTCCAATGTTTTTTTTTTGTTTTTTATTATCAATTGTTGAATAACGTACCGAAGGCTCGGCTGTTAATTGGAAAAGAAAATTCGCCTCGAAATAAATGTTTTTTTTTTTCAAAGGCTCACGGTTCGTCGCAGCTATAATTTTTTCCATTCACGGTTCCTAGTTTTCTCTGAATAATTATAACGATCGGCAGAGTTCATCGAACTACCATTCAATACCAAATAGACGAGGGGGAAATAACTCGAGATTTGACTGACACGTTATTTTTCATCAGTGAAATGATTCAAATTAGTTCAATTTATCTTTATTTTTATTATAAATTATTTCTCATTATTTCATCTCATATTGCGAAATTTATCACTGCGAACTCGAAATGCGTTTTTCTTCACATGTATGTTTAAATGTGCATTAAAATATCCTTTACCACTAATATCTAACAGCGTGAGCATCGAAAACAATCTGTTTTTTTAATTTCAATTTTAGTTCCAGCCATTTACTTATGCATTTTCCACGCATATTGAAAGTTGAAACAACATACGATTTGACATTATCGTTCTGTTCAATTAACTCAAAAGTGCAGTGTTAAAATTACAAAACAATATGTTGAATTTGTGTTAATTTTTACAACCATTTCGTTGTGTCAACGCTTGACATTAACGGCTTGTGTCAGATTAACATATTTTTTATAGTGGACCTACTGGGACACGCGAAAAATGTTGAATTTAACACTTTTTTTCTAACAGTGTATTGTACGATTTTGTAGAACGTATCCCCGTTTCTCGATCTCTGCGCAAAATTTATAGAGGTACATTAATCCCAGGTACCTAGCTAGGTATGTGTAAAAAAAAAAAAAAAAAAAACAAGAGTATAAAAATTGAGGCGCAGAGTCGCGTGTTGAATCAGCTCGAGGCGTCGGCGGTTATAAGTTCTGTTCTCGTCATCGCGCAGGGGCAAGCCGTCCTCTGGACGGCGTGGCTAATCGGGTGCCTCGCTTTTTATACGCGTTACTACTTCTTCTTCTTCTTCTTCTTCGATATCGGTGTGTGATTTGCGTTTGATGTATGTGTGAGTGAGTGTGATGGATGTTATGTACGAGGGGGGCAGTGTACAGATTTTACGTCTGTATGTGTTACTTTATGCTTCTATTTCTTATTTTTTTGGTGAATTCTCAGAGACTTTTTTTACCCGCGGTTTTGGGCACGGTTTCCTTCTACTCTTATTTCTTTTATACTTCATTTCTTTTTCTTTTTTTTTTTTGTTTTATTTTGTTCCTTCCACACGATTCCAAGACCCCGCGCCGCTATATACGGGGCCCTTTTTACTATTTAATAACGTTTACGACCTTTCAGACTTTTAGACTTCTCTCGCACGGATTAGCTCGAAGCTCGCGCTTGTGCTGAAGAGTTCGCATGTCAGCTATATCTAATATATTAAACCGTATTAGAGAGTCCCATGTAGAAATTGACTTCCAAGTGGGGAAAACTGTCCAGAGTTCTATCAAAAATTTGAATTAAATTGAATTTCTACGTAAAAAAACGTTTCTGGAAAGGTCCTGGCAGGGCCCTGGATAGTTTTCCCCACTTGAAATTGAATTTCTACATAAGAAACGTGTCTGGGAGGGCCCTAGTAGGGTCCTGGATAGTTTTCCCCGTTAGAAATTGAATTGCTACACAAGAATCGTTTCTGGAAAGGTCCTAGCAGGGCCCTGGATAGTTTTCCCCACTTGAAATTGAATTTCTACGTAAGAAACGTGTCTGGGAGGGCCCTAGTAGGGTCCTAGATAGTTTTCCCCGTTAGAAATTGAATTGCTACACAAGAATCGTTTCTGGAAAGGTCCTAGCAGGGCCCTGGATAGTTTTCCCCACTTGAAATTGAATTTCTACATAAGAAACGTGTCTGGGAGGGCCCTAGTAGGGTCCTGGACAGTTTTCCCCGTTAAAAATTGAGTTTCTACACAAGAATCCATTCTGGAAAGGTCCTAGCAGGGCCCTGGATAGTTTTCCCCACTTGAAATTGAATTTCTACATAAGAAACGTGTCTGGGAGGGCCCTAGTAGGGTCCTGGATAGTTTTCCCCGTTAGAAATTGAATTGCTACACAAGAATCGTTTCTGGAAAGGTCCTAGCAGGGCCCTGGATAGTTTTCCCCACTTGAAATTGAATTTCTACGTAAGAAACGTGTCTGGGAGGGCCCTAGTAGGGTCCTGGATAGTTTTCCCCGTTAGAAATTGAATTGCTACACAAGAATCGTTTCTGGAAAGGTCCTAGCAGGGCCCTGGATAGTTTTCCCCACTTGAAATTGAATTTCTACATAAGAAACGTGTCTGGGAGGGCCCTAGTAGGGTCCTGGATAGTTTTCCCCGTTAGAAATTGAATTGCTACACAAGAATCGTTTCTGGAAAGGTCCTAGCAGGGCCCTGGATAGTTTTCCCCACTTGAAATTGAATTTCTATGTAAGAAACGTGTCTGGGAGGGCCCTAGTAGGGTCCTGGATAGTTTTCGTTAGAAATTGAATTTCTACACAAGAATCATTTCTGAAAATGTCCTAGCAGGGCCCTGGATAGTTTTCCCCACTTGAAATTGAATTTCTACGTAAGAAACGTGTCTGGGAGGGCCCTAGTAGGGTCCTGGATAGTTTTCCCCGTTAGAAATTGAATTGCTACACAAGAATCGTTTCTGAAAAGGTCCTAGCAGGGCCCTGGATAGTTTTCCCCACTTGAAATTGAATTTCTACATAAGAAACGTGTCTGGGAGGGCCCTAGTAGGGTCCTGGATAGTTTTCCCCGTTAGAAATTGAATTTCTACACAAGAATCGCTTCTGAAAAGGTCCTAGCAGGGCCCTGGATGGTTTTCCCCACTTGAAATTGAATTTTGACCTAAGAGACGTTTCTGGGAGGGTCCTAGTAGATCCCTGGATAGTTTTTCCCGATTAAGAATCAAAATCGACATGCATGGGGTTGGCTATAATTTTCCCATTCATTAACTGTGTGACATATCTATATTCTCAGGATTATTGAATATATAGGTAAAGGAGGATAAATATAGTATATATACCCGCGCGTTGAATATATAACGGAAATGAATATTAATTGTAAACATAATTAAAAGCCTTGATGAAATATTAACGATCTACAAGAGCATATTTCATGTAGCTGAAACTCCGCGCATATAAGATGGACATGCTGATATATTATACAGGGTGAATTCCCAACGATGAAATGCAGTCTGAAGTTGGTTAGAATTATAAGTCACGTTTTTTTTTTGCATACTTTTTATTTCATACAGTTAGTAAAAAATGTCTAGTAATTTGAGGTCCATTGAAATATTTGGTAGGCGCTCATTATTGAATCTGTAATTTTTAGTTGAATTGATTGCGTGTAGAAAAATAATCCATGCAGTCGATTAATCGAGTGCCAAAAATAATCGATAATTATACTCGATTAATCGGGAGAAAATGATCGATGTGATCGGAAATTAATTCTTCTTTAGCCATTCTTGGTTACAATAGAAAAATCAGCTTTCAGACAGATGCAGAATAAAGCTTCTTTCTCGATTCTAGCAAACTTCAGACTGTTCATTGACAGAATCAAAGTGTTAAAACAGGTCCACCAAAAATTGTATGTTGATTTCAAGATTTTTTTAACTGTATTAAAAATGTTAATGAATGTTAAATGATAAGTCAAATATAGTGAAATTATACTGGGACACTTTGCATATCAGTGAATTTCTTTTCATCGTTTGGAATCCACCCTGTATGATGATATACATTGAAAATGAAAAATCGTCTCGTTTCACGATGCAATTCATCCGACGGCATTGGTACTTCTGACTTCTGACTCTTGATTCTTCCGTGTAATAAATACATGATGCGCGGCTACATGCAATCCGAATATGTTTATATTTGCTCAAACTCGCAGCACACAGACATACCTGTACTGTATATAATAATTAATAATTGTACAGTTCGCGATAGGACGTATCATCAGCGCTAGAAATCAATCAAGATTGTTTCTCGCGTAGTTGCCGCATGAGTTGGAATTCAATTATTCACGATAGCAACGTTAAACCTGCGGGTTATGCAATAACTCTTCGTTTCTATTATATTTTTCAATTTATATACACTTATTCAGTAAATTTATAATCACGCGGTATATAACATAAAATCTGATATAGTTACACAACTTTCAAGATTTCTCGTATTTTAACACACATATAGACGCCATCTTGAGGCTCTTTCGATTAATTATGTATATGAAATTTTCGGGTTTCAAATATCGATAAATTTCAATCATCTTTTCAATCAAACGCAACTGATTTGATTTGTTTTCATCATATCTGAAAGGAACATCCGTAAATGTGCCGATAAAAAGCAACTAATTATACATATTATATTGATTATCAAAATTCGGCAATAATTATTGGCGGTATTAACATAAGCGAATGAAGATTCGTCGAATGATTTAATTTCGAGCCGTCAGTGAAGTCCTTCGGATTCAATCTTGTCTATATAATTAATAGGGTGTGTTTTGACTGCATACACGGGAGATAAGTATATGTAATCATTAAAATCGATTTGAGAAACCGCGTGTCACTATATGACGAAGTATATTACCGCCTAATTTTAGGGTCTATAAATCATCACGACTATTCGCGGGGACAATTTTTTATTTTTTTCTCTCTCACCATACGCACACCTACAAACTCGAAGATGTATCCCCTTTGAGTTTTTCTACTCGGTCTAAAACAGTGACTGACAGGTTGGCCAACTAACCGGATAACGAGTCTTCCTTCGCACACTTTGATTGCTATGTAATTCTCAAACTACGAGACACACAGCTGCGAGAAAATTGGGCTTTTATTTCAACCTCTACACGAATTTCAAAGTCTTCGTTCAAGTATAGTTTTTTGATTTTTTTTCTCTTTTTTTTTGTATCATATACATTAACGTGTGGAATTGAACAAGGCGGACTTTGAGCTTGATTTGTTAGTCACGGTGTGAACCCCGACCTCAAAGTACATCGCAGCTTACGCCGTGACCCGTCGCGTCCGACACTTCCCACCGATGATTTATCACATTTTTACTTTTTCTATTTTTTTCCATTATTTTTTTCGTTTCTTCACTTTTCTCGATACTTTAAAGCGAATCGCCGTCACAGACCGTTGCTCTAGGTAGTCTACGGTCCGTATCGATTGCTCGGATTTCTCGATCATCGGTTACTTTAGCGCCAATTGAATTGAATCGAATCGAAACTGACCACTGAATGGTCCGATTGAACAAACAGACATTTACACACCTGACATATTGTTCCTGATTTTAGTAACCTTTAAACCCTTTCATGTCACACGGGGTCAAATTGACCCCGTGCCTCAGTTTGACGCGAAATATGTATCAATCAAAGTTCGTTCCCGGGAACTTACAGTAACGAAATATTTTTTTCCTCAAAGTATCTCGTTCTAAGAGTATCGCCCATACATTTCGTGAAGAAATATATGAAATCAAAAAAGTTATGATTTTTCGAGTGAAAAAGTGTATATTTTGATCATTGATGGTACTGCGATTTTTTTTTTTTTTTAGATCGTATTGAAATTTTATTTTCGAAAAATCAACGATTGGTACTTTTTCTAGAACGGTCAAAGCATGTTCCATATTTTTTTCGCTCTAATCGGACCGGGAGTTCGTAGAAAATGCTCGATTATAAATGTATTAATACTTGATATTTCGGTGCTCCCATAGGCGATACGGTACGAAATGCGGTGGTTGTCTTCAAGGCATAAGTCCGTCGGACCTGGTCAGAAAAGCGAGGGACAAGGTGTTTCATCTGAACTGTTTCACGTGCTTCATTTGCCGCAAGCAGCTCAGCACCGGTGAAGAACTCTACGTACTTGACGATAACAAGTTCGTATGTAAGGAAGATTATTTATCGGGGAAATCAGTGCCTCCTGCGCATCATGCACCGAGTCATCACAGTCTCCACGGTAAGATTCGATTGATATAATTTTTTAGTGAAGTCTTATAGTTGGACGATAATTGATACGATTTAGTGAACGAGATATGACCCGTCGTCTTGTTCTTAGAGCCTAATAAAAAAAAAACGAAGACATAGTTACAAGAATGTCAACATTTATTAGGTGCTAGTCCTCAGTTAGGCGGAAACGTGTATTACATACGGTTTTTAAATCTCTCAAATTATACGTCTTAATAAAACAAAAAAGAACAACAGTAAAGTTAAACGACAGATTTTAGAGCTGAAAACACGAATAGAATACGGAATACATTTGAATACATCAAGTTTAACGCGAGTATCCTCGTATTATACGTATAGAGATAATTTTATCACACTGTAGGTTGATTCTACCGAAATACTCATTTTCGCTGTAGATCAGTTTATTTTCAATAATCCTTCAGATTTCTCAGATTTTCTTATCAGAATATATTGGATCATAAAATTTTTAGATAAGCTGGGCTACACAGGACAGTTTTTTCTTTTTTACCCAAAGAATCATTTCAGTCGTGTTCTTTTTGGGGTTTGGTTGAACCCTAGAAGTCATTCCTCTGGCGTCACCTTTTCTTATTGTAGGGTGCTTAAAAAGTACTCAAAATTTAAAGGAAAAGAGCTCGAAATCATAAATATTTTCTCAAACTAAACGATCTTCATCACCCCTTAAATTCTTGGATCAAAAATTAAAAAATTATCGCAGATATGTCTCACAATGAAGATCGAAAATCTGTATCCGCAGATTTAGTGTCGGTCTTCTATGGGCCGATAAAAATGAGTACCTAAATATCAGTGAAATGGTTGGAATTACTGATTAGCCTGATTATACTGATTAGAACTTCTAGATCCGATTCACTGAGCTGATGACCGTTGGTCAGCGTCAGAGTTCAATCTTCGATGCTTGTAGTGACTATTATATGAATAAGTTTGACTTATTGAGTAGATGTCACAAGCTGCTCAGCCAATCATTCCTCTCGCAGGTGCCAAACACACATTTTCAACAATTTCTAAAATGTTAAATGAAACTTTATCCATGTTTCGAAGTTCGACTCCATGTCTAGTTTAAATGTCAAATTGTAATTCCTCAAAATGGAGATTGAGTTTGTCCAAGTCGTGATCACGTCGTGTCACAATGAACTGAAGTTTATAATAAGCAGGAGTTTGACACTAAAAATTGATTATTTCATTCTCATTCATTATTATATCTCGAGAGAATCACTAAAAACTTCTGAACAATGCATAATAGTCACAGATTAGAAGCTTACCATGAAAAAAGTGAAATTTAAATCGAAAAAAATTACTAGGCACAACGTAAAACACGCTTTTACATTATTTCATCCATATCGACGGCACATTGGGTTGCTAAATAATTTTGTTCGCTAAATCTAGTGCAAATAATGCGGTTCAAAAAATTCGACATTAAGTGATTTTCGCTTCTCTTCTTAGTCTCGTTTTTTTTGTAACCTGAATCTTGTGTTATGGGGTCACAGTTCGACACTTTCGCAAGTTAAGAGATTTAACGGGGGGGAATGGGGAGCTACCTCTACCTCTGCACACGTAGAAGCGAAGTTCACTCTCGTACCTTCAAAGAATTATAAGAAACCCATATTATGAAGATGTAGAGTATATAGATGTGTACATGGGTATTTTTTTGACGTACACAAGCTTATTTCTCGGCACGTATAATACGTGTATATGAAGGCGAGAGGCGGCAAGCTGTGAAAACACCACACCGCAGGACCCTGGAAGTCCTCGAAAAGAGTACCGGCGGCTCAGTTTCATGGGGTTTTCTAACCATGAAACGAAAACCGAAGGTCGTTATGTTACGCAGCGGGGACCTTTTGTCGCATGCCGACACCTAACCGCAAGGCCCAACCCCCTCGAATATTGTACATAACTCGGTATAGGGTATAGGGCATTAAAAATACGTTTCGTATTTATATGTACATATATATATATATATATATCCACATAGGGCCCCCTTTTGCGGTGATAAAAAAACTCCGCAGAGATGAATTATGCCGAAAATTTGGACTTTATGTACATTTTAAATACGCATTAATGCCTTATATAGCATCGAGTTAGCCTATCGTCAAGTCCACTCCAATTTGCCAAATCTGACGAGATTGTGACGCAAACTTCAAACTTGTTTGATATCGTCTACTTTCCGCACTATTATTGGGACGCAAAATCGAGACACCCGGTTTTGACAGCTTCTTCTCTAGCCCATTTCCAACAAACTTCTCAATGCTTCAGGTCTGAATGCTACCATGCTCAACTACCATGTTTTTGCACCGAGATGAAGTGAGTCAAAGACAAGTGTCCCGATTTTACGACCCAATAGTAGTGCGGAAAGTAAACGATGTGAAACAAGTTTGAAGTTTGCAGCACAAGCTGAGTATTAACAAACTCTCATTCGCATATTCACTCCACAAGAGTGAAAATGGTGGCAGTGGGACCAGAGTGACTTCAAAGAGAGAAACAGTCACTCGTTTATTAAGAGTGTAAATCGTGCCAGTGGGAAAAGAGTGAATATAGTCACTCGAAAGAATTTAGAGATTGAAAAAAATGATTTATGTTGGCTAGAATCGAGAAACAAGCTCTCAGCCGGTTCTGAACCAATTTGCAACTGTCTGAAAGCTAATTTCTCGATTCTATCCAACTTCAGACTGTTCCACCGCTACTCTAAATTTGAATCAGTGAATAGTCACTGGTCATCAGCGAATAGTCACTGATGCCTCCAGTTATAAGTATACCACTGGAAATCAGTGAAAAGTCACTAATTTATCCAGTGAATTTGAATCACTGATTCAAATAGTGAAACTTTCACTGATTGAATCAGCGAAAATTATTGGTTCTTATATATATATTTGATCCGGTTGAAGATATTCTCCAAACGGAAAGACAATACGGTATATTCGACACATTTTTGTTTCGCGAGTCTTTATTGCAAGTAAAGAAAAAACAGACTCCTAACGCAGATGAAACTTCTCCGTTTCCCATCTCGTCGGAGCGAGCCAAGACTGGACGCAGTGAAACCTAACCTACCAAAAGTATAAGGAATTCAATGTAAGACAGTGAACAGTAATATTCACACAATTCATTGATTATTCGCAACTAACAAGCCAAATTGTGAAGAATTTTATAAATCCGCATGTGTAGGGAGACCGGGGCAAGTTGGAGACCTTAAGCTTCGAATGCGTTTCTTTAATCAATTGTGAGTGAAATTCAAAATCTTTCGGTATTTTCTCAAACTATGAGATGTTAGCTATAACAAAAAAAAATTGACATCGAATTCGGTTATTTACAAACTGAGTAATTGCGATTTTTCTAAAATTTCGCATACTCGTCGACTTGCCCCGACCACGGGGCAAGATGACTATTCTATCGGGGCAAGTTGGCGAATGCTAGATTTCGGTTCCATGGGCGTCGAAAAATGTTGTTTCAGTTAAAAAATACTTCATTCTATTCCTACCCGGAAAGGATACACACATGCGGTCACATTTTTTCATACATTTTTTCTCATATTTACGAACCATGTCTGCAATATGGTGATTCCACACGACAACCTTATAAATCGTGGAAAAATGTACCAATATATTTATTCAATCTTTTATTCATTTATTTATTTCTCTATTCATTCATAAAGTTGAACAATTACATCTTAGCCTAATTTTTTTTAAATCCCATTCACTGAACCACATGTCAACTTGCCCCCACCAAGTTGCCCCATATGCCGCTATTGAACAAAAAATAACCTCATAACCAGTTAATTGCCGAAAGTTCGGGCTCCTATAGTTCTATAGCATCGATATGGCTGCATGAATGAAGGATTAATTCGACAGTACGATCTTGGTTACCTTCACTTCTGTGAAACTGTTTTCCCGGACACAAAATATTACATCGCGCGCGCCCAAAACCGCAATTTCTCTGTAAAAAGCCATGTGACTTTGACATACAAGTCTACATCAGTTTTATTACTGCGCGGGGGTATGTTCAACACTTTCCATTGTCTTCACTGGCATAATCTCTCGGAATATTCGCAAAAAAACGATTTCGTCATCTTGCCCCCGTCTCCATCTTGCCCCGGTCTCCCCTACTTACGTTATGATTTTTACCGAACAGTTCACGTGGTTGAACCGACGCCCAAATCAGCACGCAACATATGAACGCGAACGATTTGGCGGTTTGTAGGCAGCTCCATGGCGGCTAGAGACTCGGCGTACGCGGCGCCCCTAGCGTTCGTCACAAAAGTCACTGACGAAGCAGTGAAGTTATGCACTGGTTTAGCAGTGGTAAAATCACTGCTGAAATGGACTTCACTGATACTCCAGTGAAAAAGGGTTCAAGTCACTGTTTCTGCAGTGAAATACCGAGTCACTGATTGAATTAGTGAAATTCTCACTGATTCAAATTTAGAGAGTTCCACCGCTAGGAAATCACCCTGTATATTGAGAATTGATATGATTGACTAATCTTAGACTACTTTGTAATCTCACGTATTATTAGCATCGTTTTTTAGACAAATGAAAGTAACAAATTTGAGCTTAATTCGTATTGATTAATGCCTATAAAACTGTGCAGCATAAAATTAAAGGTTTTCGAATGGGCTGGTATTGATAGTTATAATTTGGTAGCTGCTCTGCCTGCAGTATTATGCCCATTAGAATTAAGGTGGTATTCTTAACGCTCTTGGAGATATACAATTAGCTACCAGTTAGTTTGCTCTTCTCTTCTAGGTGTTAATTTCGTACCACCCCTACTGCATGTAATTGTGGGTCAATATTATTTACCAATCCCCCGTGGTCCGCGGTTTTATCGAGTCACACTTTATTGTTCCTTTCTTCTATTATAATGCAGGTGTATTATACGCGTATGTGCAATCACCTGTAACGTATATCTAATATCCAGTTGCAGTCTCTCACGTTCCGATTAAAACGATTATTTTTCTTTTTTTTTTCCTATAGACCCTGCGTTATAATACATATTATACCGTTTCTATCATGTATTGCAAAATTTAACTACGGTTTCTAATCAACGTACTACGCCTTGATTATACAGAGCCCGATAACCGATACCGAATCGGGTTCGTCAAGTACGACAAAAATTAATTTACAATTACGCACATAACGCCCGCTGCACGGACCGTAGCTAATATACAGAAGGCGAAAAAGATAAAGATAAAGATTCTAAAGACCAGAAACTAATTACTCGCTAATTACTTTCCATACTAAATTTGTTCAATTTTTTTCTGACTTCTTGTCGACAGGGGGAGACTCTCTGATGGGTTCCGGTTCCGAGGACGAGGACGACGACGGAAGTTCGCACCACCACCACGGTGGCGTTGGCGGTACGCATCTGGGACCCCATAATCTGACCGCCGGTGTTCCAGGGGACCCTGGGGTCGGGCACGGCGGTGATTTACCCCTCGGTGGCGACCCCTGCAAGCAGGAAGACTCCGAGGATCAAGGTAAGGTAACCCCGGCGTTGTAAATTCCCATTTTCTTTTACAATCTCGATACCTATTCATCCCATATGCGTAACGACTTACGCGACCAATAACTGAATCAATTATTCCTATTATTATCCACCGAATAATTGGAAAACGATTAGTTTAAGGTGCTATCAGATCACGACTAGGTCATGACGTTCTGTTGATTCATTAATTCCCATTTTCACCATTGAAACATTGATTCATGGGGTCAAAGGACAAAGTTTGTTGGATATGTAGCTAACACAGAATTGAATGATTGACGTCCGTGTTAAATCTCCTTTATCAGACACTAGAATAAATAATGTGATTCGCGTTGATCGATGTTGTAACAGTATACCTATACGCACAGCTACATTTGTCTAAATCACTGTAAACTGACTCGAGGTATACTATATTTATGCACTCGAAAGATTGTAGTTGAGGGCATGAAAGCATATTTGGGAATCCGGAACCCCCCGTGACGCCAATTTGTGGAACCGATTGTGAAACAGTACTTGAAGAAATTCTGAATAGAGACACGTAGTGAAAAGGTTGAAGTATATATAAGGTCTTAACGTTGTTCAACGATTTTAAATATGGTCATAAGCGTGGGTGGTAGCTTTTTTTTTCTCTTTTAATTCTTGTTCCCTCGCGGGTTTACAACTGGGTTAAAACCTTATACGTGTGACAAGTTTATTTCAAAAACCGGAAACGGGGCGATAAATAGGAATTAAACTGTCCGCGTTGTTCGAGGAAGCGAATGAATAGCTGAGGCTGTTAATTAAAAAACCTTCATGCTTTTCTTTTCACGTTGAAATATCTCATCAATATCATCGGTGATACATAGTAAAACGGAATACAAGGGTCTCGCTAAGATAAAAGAGAAGACGAGTCATCAGGGTTTGAAGTTCATATTCTGAGCTCATGGTTTCATCCAGTCTCCTATACAGGGTGGATTCCTAACGATGGAACAGTCTGAAGATGGCTACAATTGAGAAACAAGTTTGGAAGCCCATTACTGGTTAGGAATTCACCTTGTATAATATAAAATAATGGTATTTGATGTTAACCCGAGTCACTTACACCTCTTGAAACTTCCACATTACTCACACGGGGTCCACCTGACCCCAGCTAACTTCGAAACGTTGTCACGTTGATTCCGTTGACAATTTGACTACGGGAGAATTCCTGGAGGTGCTTTAGGATTTCTAGAATGGGCCCGAATTGGATATTTGATATAAAATTATATTCGAGCTTTGTAAAAAATTCGCAAAGCGAAAAACTGCAAAAAGGGACTTGTTTTACTGAAGAAATCACCTTCCGCAATTTTTGGATCTTAAGTGAGGGTTTTCTTGATTTTGACTTTGTTTCTCGGCTGTCAAAGTCAGACTAACGCTTCGCTGTATAGTCAACACTTCAACTTCCTAACAAATGGCGCCACAGTTTCAGAATCGAGCATCTTCTATGCGAAATATTGAGGAGAAGTTGAAGCTGGGGTCATCTGGACCCCAAGTAAGTGACTAGGGTTAAATATCTGGAGCCATAAATCGTTCAATTTTCCAATTTGTCTTAAAACCTGGCTTCCGAAAAGCCTAATGATCTGAATTTTATTGCCATTACAAAAGTGTCTTCGTATAAAAGATTTTACGACACTACCCTGTGTAAATAATGCATACCTACCTATAGATATATGATCGTTGTCAGGTTATATCGTACATACACCGTTATACATGTATATAATATACCGGTATAATACACCATTGTGCAGTGTGACACTGTCCAAATATTTTCTTTGTCCCGCGTGGTTGAGACCTCCCCTGGTCCTGGTCGTAGTCCTGAGGTTCTGTGTATATAGCGCAGTATCTATACCCCGCAGGACGTATAGATCTCAATGGGCTTATGGCCCTGGCTGTGTAATAATTCAATAGGGATGTCTATTTTTCGGGGGGACGGAGGGGGACACTCGGATCTCGGTGTACCCACAGATTTCAAAACCATGCTCAAACCTCCTTTGAGTATTCCGGGACGACAATATATATTCGAAGAAAAGCAGAACATTCGGCTTTTGAATTTTTCTGAACCGCTCGCGAATGTCACCAATTGACCGGAACATCGACTCACAATGAAATGAGAGCACAATGAACACATGCCTCAACTTCTTGATGTATATTCAGCGGAAAAAATTGACAAAAAACTAATTACAGCCGCGGACCAATCTCCTCACGGGGAGCTGGATTTTTGCCCGTGATTATAAAGTGTAAAATATCGATCTGACACGCCCTGTCAACGAATATATTGTCCGGATACGTACACGGCATCACGTTTGAAGTCTCAAAGTGTCAGTTTTTAATACCTTCATATCGTATCTAATCAAAGACCGCACGTATCTCAAGGATATTTCATCGAGTACCAAATGTAGCGTAGAGAATTTAAGAAATGGGAACAACAAAAAGAAAAATTGTAATTCCCTGAAAGGTCGAAGCTGTAAGCTATATACGGTGTTTCGATATTAGTCGTCGTATTTTTATCTCCTATAAAAAGGTATAACTATTGAACCTGATTTGCGGAGGGGATCAGAGGCCGACGGGGTTCAACGAGGGTTAAACGATGAAATTATTGTATACTCTTTGATCGAAAGGTTCGCTTGACGGTGATCCCGAGACCCGAGACAGCCAGACGGAGAATAAAAGTCCGGATGGAGGAGCGGGTGGAGGCAGCGGCGACGGTGGGGCCGGTTCGAAAAGGCGCGGCCCCAGAACGACCATTAAAGCTAAGCAGTTGGAGATACTGAAGACGGCGTTTTCGCAGACGCCGAAGCCGACTAGACACATAAGGGAACAACTGGCCAAGGAGACGGGACTGCCGATGAGGGTGATACAGGTGAGTCGAATCGGAATTAACCGATTCCGCGTGGCAGGGGACGAGGAGGACGAGGCGAGAATAATGGCGAAGTTAATCGTTGTCCTTTAACGTCGTCAGGTATGGTTCCAAAACAAAAGAAGCAAAGAGCGGAGGCTCAAGCAGTTGACGTCGATGGGCAGAGGCCCGTTCTTCGGTGGTTCGAGAAAGATGCGGGGATTCCCGTTGAACCTCAGTCCCGGGGCGCTAGGTGGCGAGGACGGACCCCCACCGGGATTCCCCTATTTCGCCGCGGACAAGTTCGAGTTTGGTTACGGGGCACCTGTAGCGTTTCACCACGAATTTTTCGGCGGTCATCCGCCGCCCCATCCCCACGGGCCACCGTTCAACGGTCCTGGAAATCCTGGTGAGTTCTCAAGATCCTCGTACACGATTGTTACCATTATTATCATACACAATGACGAGTCTATACCGCGCCTCCCGGTTCACAATGCCAGAACTAATGACTTGCGACTCGTACCTCTCGCCTGAAGAAACGATACTTTATTTATCCAATACAGATCTCGATCGGGGAGGGGTGCAGATTTATTTAGCATTTGTTTCAAACGTAGGTGTACTGGGCGAAAGGGTATTTATACCTACTCCGGGGGTCGGTATCGATTATCAAGTGCTGTTACGGAGTTGAACCTTCTATATTACGCTTTGTGTATTCCCTTTATAATTAGCAGGTGAACGTACGTAATTCTCTGTTTATACACCGAGGGCTCCGACATGTAACCGCGGTTATTCACAATTGTCAGACTAAAATATCGATACAGCGTTTTGCGAAGTACTTTTCTCTACACGAGTGAATAGGATCGGTAAAAAAACAGTCTATTCATTGTCAGTCTCGAAGGAAATGCATCGACACCATTATCGAAGGCATTGTGGAGTCGGAATTATCGAATCCAATAATTCAATATTCAAAACCACGTGTGACAGCCAGTGTCTCCACTTCCGTTTCAGGGAATGGTTTCAATGGACATAAATTTACTCAAATATCAGAGTGTCGTTAGTTTTTAGTTGGTCTTGCTATTGCAGGGCTAGATCCAGCCAGTCTAGCAGGAATGGCAGCCGCCGCGGCCGCAGCGGGCGAATATCCTCCGCCCGGCGGACCAGGAGGACCTCCCGAGTTCCTGACGGGTCCCCCTGGTCAAGGTCCTCCCCCACCCCCGGGTGGCAGTCCAGGAGAGTTTTTGGCGCCCTCAGGTAAGATTATCGCCCGTTTTTTAATTCTTCGGGTCCTCTTTTCTCTCGAAGCGAGTTTTTCCTCCCATTAGAGTGGGATGTGAGAAAATCTCATATTTCAACTACCAGAGTCGCGGATGATAATTATTGTCTGAAAAAAATTTCCGGTACCCAGAGGAGATTCGAACCCTCGACCTACGGATCCGTAGGCGGGTCTGTTGTCCACTCACCCACCGCGACTCTCATTTGTACCATGTATACTTTATGTCATTAAAAATAAAAACTGATACCTTATCTCTATAATTATGTGCAATAACGACGATTAATTAACCATTTTTACAATTTGTGTTATGCTAATTAAGGACGACCTCAAATCTTCACAGGCGGTGGCCAGGGTGGTAATCCTGGCGGTGGTGGTAACGGCGGTGGTCCAGGAGGCGGGGGAGGCGGTGGTGGATTCCCTGAGCCCCACCAGATGCAGAGCGAAGGGCTCGTCTGGTAGAACAAACTAGCCTAGAGCATTATCGCTGTAATTTATGTATAAGTATCGTGAAGAAGGAAATATATATAGAGTAAATTTGATGAACGAACGAACGAACGAACGAGCCGTGTGCTGCACGTGTTGGCGAAAATTAAGATGCTGGCTCAGCAGCATATATATTATATATACATATACATAGGTGAACCCTTTTATTCTTCTGTTTTCTGTTTTTGTAATATATATTATCATACGATTTATTATTTTTGTGTATAAAAAAAAAAAAAACACCCACACACTCATACACATGAATATAAAAAAAAAAGGAAGAAAATTTTCGGTAAAGGAGAAGAAACATAAAAAATAGGAAATTCACCCCCTCCCTCCTTCGCCCCTAAACAAAAAAAAAAAAAAAAAAAAAAAAAAACACCCTATTATGTAATGTTATGTACCTTGTTAATTATTTTAACGTTAATTATTATACATAATTATTATTATATATACATAAATTAATAGTTCTAAGAAAAGAGAAGAGAGATATGATGGGAAAATGAAAAAATTACACATTGTAGATATCGCAGATCTAATGTATTGCATACACATACATTTATGTGTTTGTATATTATACAGTATGATGTATGTGTTTGATATATACACATAAAAAAACCACACACACACACACACAGACACATTGTACTAATTATTATTAAATATAAATATATATTATATATATATATATATAATTCGTATATAATATCTGTTGAGGCGGCATTCGATGTAAATATCCTGCGTAAATACATACAAAACACATATGAAAGATGATGAAAAAAAAAACAAAGAAAAGAAAATCGTAACAAGATTCGATCTTAAAAAGTGTATAACAATTTTTTTTTTTTTTTTTTTTTTTTTTTCAATTAAGATATAATTAAATTAACGTGTATAAAATACATGTAAAAAACAAAGTAAAAAAAAAGAGAGAGAGAGAAAATCGCCCCGCCATAATGAATATTAATTATTATATAAATATTATTATAATAAACCACCTCGTATTTCCGTAAATAGTTCTCTGTTTTTTTGTTTTTTTTTTATGTCTCACCTTTTCTTACTTTCTCCGAAACTCTTTTTACCCTCGCCGTTCCTCTTCCATCGAATTATCGAATATCTATCTTCTCTATAAATTATACGCATGTGAGACTCACGAGGAGGACAACAACCCGTCGTATAGGCGTACGACGAACCAACAGACAACGTCTGGTCGCCGGCTTCCAGCTTATAGCGACTGTGTAGTATATAGCGTGGCATTATTACGCTCATTAGCAACGGATAAGCCGATCCATCAGTATTAAAAGAAAAAAAAAACGATATGTATTGAGACTATGTACTTTTTGAGACCTTTGTTCTTCTACACTATTTTTTTTTTTTTTTTTTTTTCTGTAACGTGAATCTAAAACAAAGAATTAGAGACGCGATGTGAAGAAGGTCAGGCTCAGAGATCCGTGATAGCTCTAGTCGGGATAATAAATCCGCCCTCGATTCTCGGTCCCTAAAGTCGTTAAGGTTCGGGTTCTGCAGGCTCGCAAGATTCTGATAGGTACAGAACATCTGGCGAATTCGATTTTGATGTGTTTCTGCCCGAGGGGGTGAAGCCTCAATCTCCAGCCTCCTGCCTCCAGCCTCCAGCCTCGATCCCCACGGAAAAACGACGGGGTACACCGCGGGGGAGTAACAAACCCATATTCCCGCGGTGTCCCATGTGTTACAGCGTATCCGAACATCGGTCTTTGCCGCATCCTCGCAGGATCCGTGGATCCGGCGGACCGCGTGGATCCAGCGACAGATGCGGGTCCGCCCAGTCCCGGGGGACTCGGTAGCAGGACAAACCGTCCCCGGGGTAAGCTTCCTATCTGTATCGTACCCCCTTCGACGCAGGTTCGCTCCAAGACACAAGGACCCCCCGAGGAACGGCGCAAGCCTCGGCGAAGCTGGGTGGGCGCGACGAAGGGCTTCTGCAACGGGGACGCGTCGTTGTTACGGTTCGACGCGTGTCCTGCGCCTTCTCCCTTCTCCCTTCTCCCTTCTCCCTTCTCCCCCTCCTCTGCCCGTCGCCCTTATGCTACGACTCGTTTAGTCATGCGTTTGCGGGATAATTAGGCTTGAAAGCAAGTGCATCGTTTTGGCCTTTGTTATCTGGAGGTCAACGCTGTGTAACAACCAGTTGTATGATCATATTTTGTAAAGTTATGTAATTGCTCACCTTCTGCAACGCGGTACGCGGTGCATGTTGGTAGGGATTTTTTGGGATTTCTTTCGAATCTGAGTAACTTTGGAGACTTCCGCTTCTGCTGACCGGAATAACATGACATTTCAGTCTCGCACGAGTATCTAAAAATCTCCAAGTGTGTGGAATGAGAATGGTCAACGTTCAGTCGGAATTTTAGTGCTCAATTAATCTAGCGATTTTGAGATATTTTGTCACCTTAGTATTTTATTTACTTGCCCTACAGACGATTCAGATTTGACCGATTTTTCCGACTTCAATATTGAATCACAACTTTGTTTGTTTGATTTATTCAATCTGAATTTCTATTTTCAAAGTGTTTTCAAAACACTTCAGTTCGTTTCTAAAATATGGTTTCTAGGGAAAATGAAATACTATTGTAAGGCGACGATTTGTAGACATTTTTATGGGTTTCTATAGATATCCAAGGATTTTTTGTAACTTCCATGGCTATGATAGTAATCTTTTGCGGTTAAATCTCTGAGGTTCGAAGGAATCTTTCAAATACACTATACATTGAAGAGTTTCTTCGTGTATTCTAGAGTTTTCTACTAATTATCACTTATTTTTCTTTGAGTGTTCAAAATTCTCGCGATGTTTGCTTTATACTTGAAATTTTGTCAATTTCAGAGTCTGTGAGATTCGATCACTATAAAAAAAATCTGTGAAAGATTGCAATCCAAAACAAAAAAACAAAAAAACGTCAATCTATAAGGAACGAGTGGCATCAACGCCCAGGCCAAACCGCTTGACCTAGAAACTTGAAATTTGAGCAACATGTTCCCTCTGCGACGTAACCACCCACTAAGAAGCGATTTTTTTTAAATTCGTTCCCTAAGGGGATGAAAAGGGGTTAAAACGTGTTTTCGCGTATTCATGGATATCTCCTCAGCCCGATAAGACATCGACTTCGTCTTCGCGTCGAACAATTGCTTATTAAAATACCTAGAAAATAGTTTGAGCATTTTTTCAAATTCGACTCCTAAGGGAATGAGAAGCCGTGGAACCAATTTTTGAGGCGTGTAGCGCCGAATTGTTGACGATTTACCCTACGTTAATGGTTCTAATAAAAAATTGAACTTTCTTTGGAAGAACCGTCCTTTTTGTATATGAAATTATCACCTAATTGTCATAAAAAACTGTTTAAATCGTTTCTAGCGATTTCATGAAAAGAAAAGTACACAAGTAAAACAAATGGCAAACAGGTATGTAGATACTCATTGAACTAAAAAACTAGTAACAGAATGCAACAAGTATATACGAAAGGATCGGTGGAAACTGACAAAAGAATTATCAAGTGAAATGGAAAGTCAGGGACCAAGTAGGCAAGAGATAAACTAGTATAGGACACTTTTGAATTAATAATAAAAAGAATGGTAAAGTGTAAAAACCCGGAACGAAACCGAGTGCAGGCGATGTACGTTATAGGATCTGAAATTACATTGTAAACGTAACGTATACTCGTACGTGCAAACTGAATCTAGTAGGTACACAGAGTTTTATTTTTCACTGGATAATATAGACAAAGGTACAAGTACTGTGTAACTAGGAGGTAGTACGTCCCCCAAGGGTATTCGGTACTCTGTGTCTCCAGTGGGAATTTAGAAAAGTTTAGGAGGGTGTCGTGTCACGGTCCACGCGTCGGGTACTCACGTGTCGACACACGTGTCACCCGCCAACCCCCGTAACTAACCCCATTTCTCTCATTATACACGGAAGCCTTACAAATCACGCCCAAGTTAACGCGGCGAGTCGAGGCTTCCCGAATAGCTCATACAGGCCGCGACGATCATAAACGACGCCGAAAAACGTACCTATCTCTTTTATCCGTGATTGCGCAGGTGCGATATTCGCCCCGCAAGTTCAATCATCGCGACGTTACAGTTAAATCGTGCGGAAAAATAAACTACGACGATATCGTTTCTCGATTTAGATTCACATGGAAGCAAAGATCTTGTACTCTTAGATTCAATAATGAGATATCCACCCAGATACTGGTAGCCGCAAGATAAGTATAGATCTCACGGATCGTGAAGGCGCGTTGTTCTGCTGTACCACAAGGGGGGGCCGATTAGTCGGACGTGTACAATAAGCACACAGCTCCTTGGTCAGTCGAATCAGAATTATATGAAAATTGTCCGGGAGGCGATTAACAATAACGATAACAATAAGCATCGTCGATCGGTGCCATCGAGCCTCCCGAAGATAACAAAAATATATGAAGAACGCAGACACTACACACGATTTGTCAAAGTATGCATGAACGATCAACAGTTGTCCGTACGTCTGTTCCCCTTGTACACTTTCCATCTATCTCTCTCTCGAAATGTGACAGAAGCCAAAGGAGCTGACCTCCTGGAGCTCCCGATCCTCACGGTGCTGGTGGTCGGCTTAGCCTAATCCAAAATCCGGCTTATGTCTAGCTGGTTCCTGTTTTTATCCGTACACCACTGCACCTTGGGTATGTATATGAAAAAGTATATTTTTTCCACGGTGTTAAACCCCATACGTGTTTCACGCTCCAACGCTTATCTTTCTTGCCAGTTTTCAACATTCTGAGTGTACAGCAAGTGGTTGAAGACGCGTTCCAGCGATAAAGGGGGGGTAAAACAATGGTCAATGCATGAGAATATAAGCCGGTAGTGTTCAAGGGTGGAGATATCGGCGTGAACGTGTAACTCGAGTCTGAGGGTACACAGTATATCTCACCCCTCGAAGTTTCATTGTTATCTCGTTTTCTTAGCCACCCGAAGCGACGCCGGGCGCCGGGCGCAGATAAGTATTTGCTATTTAAAATACCAGTGATCTCCCCCTGCGCGTTTTTGGTTTTAGCCAATGCGGCACCGCGCAGAGAGCACAAGATAAACTGTTCTGTAGAGGGTTGATTATAAACCTCCGATGCAGGGGTTGTGGCAGGGTTGCAGAATCGGGAATAGCCGGAGAATAAGGGGATGGGGGGGGGGAATGCTGCAGCCCTATACACTGCAGGGTGGCCATGGGGTGGTTTATGGGGGTGTACGGGGCATTGTTGTATAAATAGGTTTGGCAAGTTAGGGGTTCCCGTCGCCCCGAGGGAGCTGCACATGTTGGCATCGATTATACCACCCCCACCTTGATCCCGGTTCGGGGGTAGCGTCGCGCAACCACCACCACCACCACCACCACCGTCGCAGCCACAACCATCACTGCCGGGGTAGGCACGGGCACGAGGCTCTGTTATTTTCAAGCCATTTGCTTTGTAAACGTACCCAATCTCTGCATACCGTGTAGGTATATGCGGATCACGGCTTCACGTGCCTAAGCAACCCCCGAGTCCTCGACCTTCCCCCTTGTGCGGGCTTGCAAACATTAAAATTCCAATCCTCCGCGGATTTTCGACAAAAAACTGACTGTATCGCATGTCGTTCCCTTGCCCGAAAAGAGACGATACGGGGCGCGCGATTAGCACGGGGTATCGTTCAAAAGCTAAAGGGTTATCGGTCGTTGAGCCGACGGGAGCGATAACGTTTACGCTTTAGAGACCAGCTGCTAACGGTTGGAAGCTTTTATTCGACGAGCTTTGAAATTTCGAGTATAAAATATGTGAGAATTCAAGGTTTTTGTGTACAGAAAATAACGAGACAGTTGAATAAATTTGAATAAATCGTTGATCGTACGAGTGTAAACGCGGAGTCTGGCTACCCCTTCTGGATTTTATTAAACGATAAATAAACTGGTACCTAAGTGCCTAATTATCGCGCGGAATCGTCGGTGCTTTGAAGTATAAAACGGAAACGCCACAGCCACTTGGCAATCGAATTTCTTAATTGGAAGCTGAAACTGAGGAGCTATGGATTTCGTTAATTAGATGGAACAGGTCGTGATTATTTGAGGCGGTATATCTCCCAGTAAACAAAAATAAAGATACCTCGTCACGATCGTTGAGGTACCTGTAGGCATGGAAAAAGGCCCCGCATAACCGTGACGCGTGGAACCCGTGAGTTTTAGGGGTGTGCGCGATATTCGAGGCAATTCAACGGGTGTGTAATGCAGAAATTATACCATAGCGGCGAAAGTATCGGGTCCGTAACACCGGAGTCAAGTGGACCCCCGAAATTCGCCCCTTAATTCAGCCCTAAATTCACCCCCGTACGATTCATCCTCCGGCGTGTACGTACGTGCCCCCCCAACCTCGTCTACACATTCGGTAACCAGCTCTCGTGAGCATTAAAACTCGCTTTGCCGCCAGCTAGAGAGCCGCTGCCCCCTCAGAGCCGAGTTGGTTCGAGTTTGGGGTATCATCCCTGGGATCCATCCCCCCGAGGTTGCTTTACTCGCCGTCGGGCAACACCGGAGGATCACGAACCCTCGTGTTTGTTTCTAATTTCTGCGTGATCGTTCTGTCACCACTACTGACTGGCTACCAAAACATGTCTAATAACTCTAGTGTTTGAATTAGACTCTCGAGAAAACGAGTGGCAGTGCCACGCGGTTCGTTCCACTCTGTCAATGTTTGTCCAGGTACTTAGTCGACCGATCGCGAAGCAGTCACCTGTGTCTGAGAAAAATCGCTCTTCAGAATCTCGTCCCTCACTTTTTCGCTCCTGAAGGCACCGACTCTCGACGACTCGCGAATCATTATCTAAAATGTACGGCAAGGTGTGGTACACGCATACCCTGAATATTCCCGCGTGTGCGAACATTGAACAACCACGCTTGAGGCTCCTGCAGATATTGGCGCCCCGCCCCCCATCTGTCTGCTTCGAAAAACGCCGACGGCAACGATGCCCCCTGATATATTGTGGCGATTTTTCGATCGTACAGTCCATCGCCACTGTGCAACACCCTGGGTCCCTGCACACGAGGAATATACTCGCCGCGGCAGGAAACGTTCGCACAAAGAATAACGATTTGTGAATCGCTTAGCGGGGGGTAGTTTTTCCTCTGCAGCGTACCACTGTGGGTGTTGACGTAGCAAAATGTGAACAGGTGCCTTTGGAAAAGTGGGAGGTTTGCCCATCGCTAAATGACATTACGTGAGGGTGCATATTATATCGCCACTTTCTCGCATTGTTGGCACACAATATATTGGGCTTAGAAACGGACCTATGTCATGACGGGCAAACTTCATTTCCTGACCTCATAATCCCACAATGCCGAAGGTTTCGATGAAAAAATGGCGATGCAGAAAAGTTTTGAGACTGCGATTACGCCCGGGCAGGAAGGGGTCCGCGTTACGTGCGGGTGGGGAAGGCGGAATGACCCCGTGGCCCGGCACGTATGGGGCCCAGACTGCTGGGCCTGACTTCTGCCGTACACCAGAAGGGAACCCTGAGTGGGGCCCCGCAGCCTATACTTATCCTCCTACTACAGCCTTGTGTTACCTTATACTTAATGCCCACGGCTGCCCTACGGGGTGTGTTATTATTATCTGACATTATCTATAATTCCGAACCGGGCAGGAAGCCCACTTAGGAATTGTGATAGCCTCCATGATTAAACCCCTAGCCCACATTGTCCGTGTCTACAGGCTTGTTCAACGCAATTTTTATTTCTGATAAACACGTCAAAAGTTGTGACATCATAAAAATCATCGTCTGCAGGATGCAAAGATCACTTCCTTCGGTCCACCGACGTGGACGGTGATCCGATACCAAAACTGAATGGACGGATATCGCGACGTAGTCGAAGATCGGTGACCGATGGCGAAGATGAAAAACCGGAGGCTGCAAGAGGTGGAAGATCCTGTACCGATCTCGGGCTCTTCCTAATCGTCCACCCCCTCCAGCCCGAGGCACAACAGTAGGCACTCGCCCAACCCAAAACGTTTCGGTAATAGCCAAGCGATTATAACTGAAAAAGCCGGAAACCACTTATATATACCGCTCGCAGCATTTATGGGGCCGGCAAAGCTAAGCAACCACACCCTTGAACCGGCTAGTGGATCTATCTCTCGAACCTGCGGACATCCATCTAAAATCCCTTCGGGCAAAAGAGGCTGGATGGACCCCTGGAGCTGAGAGGCTCGCTTATCTATCACTTATGAGAGATTCGAACCTCTGCACGAAACTTTGGCTACCGGACTTTGAAATCTTGGCTCAATTGCCCAGCGCGTTATTCACTGCACCGGATGTTGCCGCTGACCGTCTTCTACCGATCTATTTCACGAGATAACGAGCGAGACGGTGACGAATAGACTCCAGAACCCAAGTTTCTACACTTTTGCAAAGTTCATCGTTCTCAATTGGAAAATTTCTCAACTATCACGGCGTTTTATTTGCGGCTACTTTCACAAATAGCAAGAAAAAAAACGAATTAAAAATTCATGGATGACGACGGAGCCTGAGGCGTTAAAAAAAAAAAAATTGGTAAAGAAGTTGTGATTCGGCACGGAAGCGCGCGGGGAAACTCGAACGACACCCTCCTTCGCATAAAGGTCCGGTTGAACGAGCAAGTTGCTATTCCGGGAACGCGATTATAGCCGATGTGGTGTATGTGCCGTGTGAGCATGCACACCTCCGTGGGTCCCAGATATGAGGCCCCGCAGGGCTGAAAGTATCGCTGCCCGTCGAAAACACGCGCGCCTTAAGTTCAGTCATGTGAAAACGTCATTGGCAGCTGGGCTGGCGAGTGCCTTCGACCGACGTTTGCACCCCTAAGCCGCCCCATGTGCAACCACCATCCCTGCAGAGCTTATTTCACGAACGAACGATCACCACCCCTATACAGCCGGAGACTCCGGGACTCCGGGACTTTGCTCCGCAGATCGCCACGTGAGAGAGGGTTGCTTATCTTCGACGGGGTCCCGGTAGCACCAAACTCTACACAACATTAGGGTGTCCCACTGCGATCCTCGGGGGATATCGGGGACTCTGCGACGGATGAGGAGTCCGTCCATAGACACGAAGACGATGATACTGAGATTTATTCATAAGATCATCGCTGGGTCTTCCCGCTATCTTGATGCTGGTCGATTTTGTAGAAATTTCAGATCCCTCATTGACGCGGTGTCCGAAGTCTGACGCAAAAGTTGTGTACCGCAGATCCGTGCTCGACTTTGGCCTGCGGAGGGTTTCCCATCCCGCGGTACAGTACTCGCGTCGCGCTAGTCCCTAGTCCGCTTATATGGGGAGAGACGGCGTTATCTCCACCGTCCCAGGCTGACGGGGTTCGCCCTTCGGGAATAACGTGGAGATAAGCGAGTACGGAACCCTGGCACCCCCCCACAGAAATGCAAAAAGATCTTGATACGGGCTATACGCCATGCCATGCCATGCCAGAGAGAGCGCTGACTCTCACCCTCACAGCATCCCCGCGTTGCTGTAGATATGACTCCCGCTACAGGCTATACAGGCTACAGGCTACAGGAGTCGGATAAGTTATGAGTCAGATTTATCTGTGACCGTTGACTGATTGGAGTCATAGACTCTATAGGTCCTAGGAGCTGCTACTAGAGTCGAGACTCAAACTGAACCTGTCGAATGAACTGAAGGGTAAACTGTGTTGAGGGCCCAGTTGTTGATCATTCAACGGAAGATTAGCTCCTTTCTTCACGGACTGGAACAGCTTGACATTATTTGTATTTTCTAGAAAAAGAGATAAGGGAATCGTGCGAATTGTCGCCACCATGTAATACAAGAAAATACATGAACGTAGACTGGTTTTCATTCCGCATGGGTCTAATTGTTTCTGGAAACTGGCCAGCCTGCTCTACAGACACGGGTCGTGTGGCCAGTTTGCATAGACGAGCACGCATATACCACAAGCTTGTGGATACCTGGGACAGTGTCACCACCCGTCCCTTGGTACGTCGGGTGAAGAACAAGAGAAACAACAAAGTGACCGAATCCTGCACGCGCATAGAGGTCGCACGCCGTCAGCATCGTAGGGGTGGTCTCTTGCACGCGTAAAGTTGGTTAATCAAGTGGAACAGTCTGTTTTGTGGGGTGAGGCGAAAGAAGTAAAAGAGGAGGAAAGAGAGAGAGTCGGGTTGTACGGATAGATGGACAGGTGGCTCGGGGTCTGGCTCGACCGCAGTGCCTGGGCCGTGTTTCCTCCTCTCACTCCTCCACGCTCCTCTCATTTTCCTCTCCATTGTTTCGTTAGCCAGTCTGCACGAAAAGTTCAAAGTTGAGACGTCAGTGGTTACACGCGTATACATGTAACAACACAAACAAGGACAGTGTGGTATTCGAGGAATTATAATGCAGTGGGGGAGCTTTGTGCGGCAGAAAGGTAGCTCACGCGACAACTTTGCTTCACGAGTCATCCCAGTCCTCGTGCTCATGCTCATGCTCATGCTCATGCTCCCGTAATTATACAGTTTTGTCTCTTTCGGGTCGAGGTCCGGAAACCCCTGGGGTGCAGGCCGCGTTATGAACTTGTCACGCCTGACGCGTTTCAACACCTTACACTTCTTTTTTGCTACCCCTCTCCTCGTCTAGTCCACCAAATTATTCCAGGACTCTGTAACGATGCCCTTGTTTGATCTTCCAACGATTCGCAGTGTGTATAAGAAGACCATAAATAAATCCACAGCCTGCAGTATATCACCTTTTGTTTTAAAAACCGGAAGAACCACGCGGGTCCGTGGATCGTTTCGGATCGTAAACAACAACTGGCAGTCTTGCGGCAAGAAGTCGATCGTCTGTCAACCCGGTTGTAGGCAGCTGCGGGATTTATGTCTCGATCCGGATGACCGACGGAATATCGACACAAAGTGCGCTCCAGAAACCAGATGACACGGCACCAAGACTCCGAATACCTTCGGCGGTTACCATCCGCCAAACGGTTCCTAGTAAACCATACGTTTGACGCACGGTGAGAAATTAATGCCCGAAATCGAGAGTCGGGGGTGGTTCGGACCTCGAAGCGAGGGATGCGGCCGGGCAGGAGCATGACTGGCGATGTTTTCGGGGCAGCAAAGCGGCGAAACTTCAAGGCCCTTCTCGAACCTAGAAACACTCGTGGGTCCCTAATTATCACCCCGGGGGTCCCCCTTTCCGGCGGGGGCCTCTTCTGGTACAAAACTGCCCCGCGGGGGGTGCCCCATGCCCCATGCCTCGCCGAGGGCGTTCCTGAGCCTGTCAGCGCGTACCGCACCGTTCTACTCCACCTCCGCAACGATCAGACTCAGGTTATACCGGTGCGGAGCCACGATTTCCATCTCTACGTTCGTCAATATTCGGTGAAAATTAATATCCAAAAGTCACAAGTTGACCAGTGTTGCGTGTATAAATTTTACAGGTCACACATCGTTCTCTTTCGCTCCCTCCGCACCGTTTCGTTGATCGTTGATGTTTTGGCCCGTACGTGGCACACTTTGGGTTCCCACGTGTTCGTCGAGGTCCTAGCACACACGTATCAGAGAATCGCGTGTCGAGTTGCGGGCTTCTCTGTTCCGTTCTCCGGGCCGTCAGTCCGATGGGATTAGTTAGGGGTTGTTACAACGAGGGGACGGTTTCGGGGGACCAGTCTCCGGGTTCGGAACGGGGGGAACGGATGATTGTACCTCGGGCCGCGTGACGATAACTGCTGGGGCTTGTCCTGACAGCTATGGGCACGTGCGTGTCTCAGATCGACTGACTGTTCCGGGTCCCACCTACCCCGCGGGGTCAATTCAGAAACACAAGCTTTCAAGACTGGGAGGTGTAACTCGGGTTAGGCTCTTGGGATGCCCCGGACGATAATCGACGCCAATTATATACACCAAGTTACGCAAAAGTGTTTAACTATCCTAACTTACACGCCTAATTACGCTCCTCTCTACCACGAATGAATACGTAGTCAGTTGTTCGTTTTTTTTTTCAAATCTTTTATTCAGCTTAAGGTGGTTTAAAAATCTGTAAATTTTTTTCTACTTTATAAAGTCAGAATAATAATGGTCACTCTTTCATTTCCAAGTCACGAGGCAAACTTTGTTGGAATTTTTTTCGTTTTTCTGATTTCGAATGCAGATCTTGGAGATTCGTATACCGTAATCTTAATCTAGTGACAACGAAAATCTGAAAAATAAGAACAGAAAAAGGTGTAATAATAAGATATAGTTATATTCTTATTTCCTCTTGTCTCTATTGTATATAGTTTGAGAGGAGGTGGTCGTCCGGTATACGAAAACTATCCAGCAGTATAGCATGGGTCCATTATTATATAGCTATACACGAGGTGTATAGAGCATGGGGTTCTATGGTGCTTTAATGAACCAATTTAAATGCATACGATGATCAGTTGCCCTCTGAGCCCTCCTCTGCTTCGGCTCTTTCGCTGCTTGGCTACCTTTTAAATACGCCACGCCGAACCTAAGACTATATAACGTATATATACATATTTATGTACGCGTATATACCTATACATGGATATACACTCTCGCCACCTACGGTAAGAAAGAAAAACGAAGGTCCACCAGAAGGTGAAGCACGGAGCTGGAGAAGAAGAAGAGAATCGAGGAGGAGGAATAAATGAGAGGAACCCAACCGAGACTCACGTCTTTTTTTTTTTTTTTTTTTCCTCGACAAATTAAGCCGTGCGACATATATATCGTCTCGTTTCTCGCTTTGGGGACGAAAATCGGGAATTCATTGATATAGACGCATGTGGAAGACACAAACGTTGGTTCCCAGACCGCAACGCGATCACGTTTTTGGGGCAGTGAGTCATCCCGATGGTCGAGGGACACACCGCAACGACCGTGGTACTATACGCTGCAGAGGGCAGCCAAGGTGCGCGTTGGACGGGGCGTCCGCGATCTCTGGCCGAGGCAAGAGGCACCTGGCGCTCTCCCACGCGAGGCAACAAGTGACGACGCGTCGCGACGCCCCTTGGCAGCCGTGCGAGACGTCGCCTACTAGGACCCCCTGCCACGAGACTGTAACTACCCAACCACCCACTACAAGTGCCTATCACGCACCAAAATTTGTATACGACGAATAGAGGAGATAAGTTTCCCATAGCATGGGTGAGTTTTTTTTTTTTTTTGTTAATTACTGGAGAAAAATGAGTGGTTCCGGTAACTGAATGTGGATACTGTACTATTGGATGTCTGAATTTATTATTGAGAACTGTTGAAAACTGTTCAAATTATTGTTGGGAACTATTGAAAACTATTCAATTTCAACGGCGCTCAATGATAAATTCGGACATCCGATAGTATTTTTCGACTAGCGATCGCTCATTGTAGCTACGGGGATAGTTACAGGGAGTATACGCGTTGCCAAAATGGCAATACAATCATCCCGTTGCAGCAACCATCCCGGTATAGTTGTGGCAGCTGTACGCAAGGATACGTCGGCCACATAGTTCCACGCGACCGCCAAAATCGTGCTAATAACCCAAAGTCGTTTATTTTGCTATCGCGCGGTGCGGATCAGTGGTCGAAGGGAAAACTAGCGGGATGAGGCCAGGAGGAATGGGAAAGCTTCTTTGAAGGAAAATCCTGTCATTTTATACGGCGTTACGTGATGTTAACAAGTCAGCCGTCCGTCCTGACCTCTAACTCTCGTCGATCCCGGTGTCCCTGTCACTCGTTGTTTTCCCCCATCGTTCAGATCCCGCAGCTATACCGAGCGGACTACGTCGGGCTCCGATGTCCAGCTCCTGCAGCTGGACAACGGTACCGTTTCGACCAAGGACCCAATTACAGCTACAAGAACCAGAAATCTGGCTACCACAGCCACTCCTTTTTCTCCTTGTGCCCACGCAAATGTTGAAAATCTGATGAACGTTTAAGTCGCGTGGAAACTCGGGAATCGAATCAACAATGAACCTCGAGGACCGAGATTCGGATCAACCGAGTGGAAAGCAACGTCTGCTCGGGTCTTCTGACCCAACCTAATCCAAGAGTCAAGCTTTTACACGACCCGTCGCCTATTCGCTCCGCTGTGTCACAACGACTCGGTCTTCCTTTTTTTTACGGAGGACTTCGAGGTCGCCCCGATTTAATTTGCATATAACCGCGAGTCCTTCTTTTCATCGTATAAGCTTTCAGTATTTTATGTACAGTTTTCTTGTTTGTCGAAGCGAGAAAATTCCCCTATACCTGGGATCCGGAATACAAGTTCGATCTGTAGACGCGTTCGTCTTACGAAATTGCTTATACACTAAAATTGCTCGCGGATGATGCATAGTCACGGGTAGTCGGTAAATTTTCAGGTATTCCAATATATTCGAGGGTATACCTGCATCAGCCACGCGGTACCTGTTCGTTCATTCCTTGTGGTGCCTCTTGCGACTTAAAAGAAAAGATACAAAATGAGGATGGGCGTTCCCACCGGAGTTATTAATGACTCAAACTCGGTTGCCATGGATATCCATAAGTCTTTGGCCTACGCGGCCTTCGCCACGGACTATCCAAGAAGCGTGAGGCTGCTAGAATAGTTTTTTAAGTCATTTTTTTCTCCTTCTTTCTCCACATCATATTCCCAGTCTTTGTTTTCTCACAGGATACCGTCCGGTTCTTCAGTTTTTTTCATCCTCATATCGTTCACATCGATGGTCCGTTCCAGTCGTTCTATATTCCCGATTTGTTTGATACAAAATGAACCTTTCTCTACAAAGGTGCGCTAATGATCCTCCGAAGGTTAATCTATCGCTGAGGAAACACGAAGTCGGAGGGGAAGCCGAGGGGTCTCGGGGAACGCGTGTATAACAAATGTATCTTGCGGTTTTTCAAAATTCACCGGTGAGCAAGAGAAGAAGAACAAGAGGAGGAAAACAACATCGGTGGGAGTTCGTGGTGCCTCTGGAGCATCGTCGGGCGAATAACGTAAGGGAGCGAGGGAGAGGATCGGATATTTAAGGGAGACGAAGAGCGAAACAAAAAAAGGGCAACAAATACACCGCCGCCAGCGGGGAGTCTGCCCAGCGGGGCACCCTTACCTAAATATACCGTCTCACTTGCTCGGGAGTCCGGGCCTCCTCCTTCTTCTCTCATCCACGATATTCTTTTTCCTTCTCTTTCGCTTTCTTACCGTTCATCTCGAACCGAGACAAATGAGCGGCATCCGTCTGTGTCACCTGTCGGTCACTCGGTTCGTTTCTAACTTTTGACCGGAGCTCTAAACTCGAGAAGAGTATTTGGATCCGAATAACCGCGCGGTTCTCGATGCGGATGGACCCCCTCTGCGGACACACGTTACCCCCGTTCGTGCGTCAAGTCGGTTTTTGACTTCTCGCACAGACCTTGGTTATCTGACCTTCACTGACCACGAGTCTGGCATCACTGCCACGTCGCACGGGTTATAGAACCACCCCTCAGATGTAAGCCGGAGATAATCTCGAGATTAAATCTGACCGATGCCTATGGGTGTGTCGCTTGAGACACCAAAAAATTGTGACCCGCAAGCTTCCGTTTAACGTCTCAACTCTGGGGTTTCAATCGTGAGATCGGCTACCTCAGTCGGGGTTCGCAACGGCCGGGGCGTGTGTCGATCACGCGCTGTAATATATACCTACGGTTACCTACCTGCACTTTGTACAATTTTGTGAGTGGCTTGTACGCAGGACTCTCTCGTTAATGCGGGGTGTGCCCACGATGAGTGACAAGGTCCACCCGCATCGTGTATAAATTGACTATTAAATGGGAAAAACTATCCAGGGCCCTACTAGGGCCTTCCTAGAAACGTTTGTTATGTAACGAAATTCAATTCTAAATGGGGAAAACTATCCGGGACCCTATTAGGGCCTTCCTAGAAACGTTTGTTATGTAACGAAATTCAATTCTAAATGGGGAAAACTATCCGGGGCCCTACTAGGGCCCCCCTAGAAACGTTAGTTATGTAGAAATTCAATTCTAAGTGGGGAGAACTATACCTGGGGTGTTACTAGGGCCTTCCCAGGAACGTTTCTTATGTAGAAATTCAATTCTAAATGGGGAAAACTATCCGGGCCCTACTAGGGCCCCCCTAGAAACGTTTTTTATGTAGAAATTCAATTCTAAGTGGGGAAAACTATACCTGGGGTGTTACTAGGGCCTTCCCAGGAACGTTTCTTATGTAGAAATTCAATTCTAAATGGGGAAAACTATCCGGGCCCTACTAGGGCCCCTAGAAACGTTTTTTATGTAGAAATTCAATTCTAAGTGGGAAAACTATACCTGGGGTGTTACTAGGGCCTTCCCAGGAACGTTTCTTATGTAGAAATTCAATTCTAAATGGGGAAAACTATCCGGGCCCTACTAGGGCCCCCCTAGAAACGTTTTTATGTAGAAATTCAATTCTAAGTGGGGAAAACTATACCTGGGGTGTTACTAGGGCCTTCCCAGGAACGTTTCTTATGTAGAAATTCAATTCTAAATGGGGAAAACTATCCGGGCCCTACTAGGGCCCCCCTAGAAACGTTTTTTATGTAAATTCAATTTCTAACGGGGAAAACTATCCAGGACCCTACTAGGGCCCTCCCAGACACGTTTCTTATGTAGAAATTCAATTTCAAGTGGGGAAAACTATCCAGGCCCTACTAGGGCCCCCCTACTAAACGTTTTTATGTAGAAATTCAATTCTAAGTGGGGAAAACTATCCGGGACCCTATTAGGGCCTTCCCTAGAAACGTTTGTTATGTAACGAAATTCACCCTAAATGGGGAAGACTGTCCGGGACCCTACTAGGGCCGCCCTAGAAACGTTTTTTATGTAGAAATTCAATTCTAAGTGGGGAAAACTATACCTGGGGTGTTACTAGGGCCTTCCCAGGAACGTTTCTTATGTAGAAATTCAATTCTAAATGGGGAAAACTATCCGGGCCCTACTAGGGCCCCCCTAGAAACGTTTTTATGTAGAAATTCAATTCTAAGTGGGGAAAACTATACCTGGGGTGTTACTAGGGCCTTCCCAGGAACGTTTCTTATGTAGAAATTCAATTCTAAATGGGGAAAACTGTCCGGGACCCTACTTGGGCCCCCCTAGAAACGTTTTTTATGTAGAAATTCAATTCTAAGTGGGGAAAACTACATCTGGGGTCTTACTAGGGCCTTCCCAGGAACGTTTCTTATGTAAAAATTCAATTCTAAATGCGGAACTATCCAGGACCCTACTTGGGCCCTTCTAGAAACGTTTGCTATGTAGAAATTCAATTCTAAGTGGGGAAAACTATATCTGGGGTCTTACTAGGGCGTTCCCAGAAACATTTCTTATGTACGATTTCAATTCTAAATGGGGAAAACCATCGAGGGCCCTACTTGGACCCTACTAGAAACGTTTCTTGCGTACAAATTCAATTCTAAATGAGGAAAACCATCGAGGGCCCTGCTTGGACCCTCCCAGAAACGTCACGTACGTTTCATCAGGATTCGGGGCGATCGTAACGTTTCTAGGAGGGCCCCAGTGGGGTCCTGAGTAGTTTTCCCTGATAAAAAGGAAATTTCTGCACGGGCAGAGGATGAATGATTTCGATTAACTTGTGCTTGTTACTAGGAGGACGATAAAGAGGGTGAATTCGCCACTGATTCGTAATATGGGCTTAATAATAGTTCACCTTTTCGTTGCTAATCTCAGACTCGGTGAATCGTTGCGTTGGTTCTGAAACGAACCCCCTTCTCACGTGAACGTTCCACGTTTATATTCAAAGGCGTTGTATTAATAGAATATCATGACGTATGGTGTAGATTTTTTTCAACGGTTATAAGCGTGAATCGATTAGTTTCCGTTTTGGTTATTATTCATGTTTGCTTTCGTTTTTCTGTTCTCGCGGTCGGTTTTCTTCACACTCATAATTTCAGGGATCAGGAAACTTTCGAAATACACGAATAACGAATTTTACAAACTAGTTATACCAGTATTTTCACTTGATGGTGCATGAATACAATGAGTTTAATGAACTTTACTCTCATTCGGCTCTCCTTTGTCGTTCTTTTGTTTTTTACTCACCACGATTCATTTTGTTTCTCTCACGCGCTTCGCCATTTCGTTCGGATTTCGGTATTTTAATATGTTGGCCGTCACGCGCTCCGCCTCGTTCGAATTCGCGTTCGTACAATTTTAACTGCGCACGCGCGTGTTCCTCGCTAACGATAAGCGTGCGATACTTGGATTTGCTTTTTCTTTTTCTTCTTTCATGCAACTTTTTTTTTCTGCTGACGTGATTTCGACGATCGTTGTAAAGGACATAATCATTACCGAATCGTGTTTTGGCAAACATATAAAGTCCTCCGAAATATGATTCAAATTATTACAAATAATCATTATCTCGTGAGACATTTATAATGCAAGCACATCACCTCGGGTGTTTAAACACCGTCGAATCTCGGACAAGCGTGATGAAAAATATTATCAGACACTCGATCTTCGCGTAAAAGTAACGATAAGTATATGTGAATATAATTAGCTTTATCCCTCTGCTTAAAGAATACAGAATAAAAGTAATTATGCAAATTTTATACCAAATCGTGTTGAAAATAAAAAAAAAATAAAAAAATATATTGAAATAACTTACTTTCTGCAGTGGAAAATTTACGAGGTCACTAATTATGTTGACAGTTGCGGATGTAACGAATTAAAAAAAAGCCCTCGTCGCAGGTTCAGAATTATTTAAAAGCCGCATATATATGTACAGAAAATTTTCGTGTGCAAAAGAAAAAAGAAAAAACGTTTTGAAGATATTACATCGAGTCATAAAGTGGGTGTAAATGAAACTGAGAGGATTTTGCGTACAGTTAGAATCGAAAACTGTATGAATCTTGGAGCTTTGGTAGTTATATCACTCAAAATTACATTCAAAGTGCGAAAAGCAGCCTCCAATGATTTTTCTAACGTTCATTGTTCAGGCAATATTGTTGAGGTAGCAAAGCTCTGTATTCATTATTTTGTAACACTTGTTCGGGAAGTCCGATTTTCGAACTTGTGCCTAATTTCCGAACAGTGCAGAAAGTGAAGCCCCAGTGCGGAAAATTTCACTCTTATTCGCAGTTTCCGCACTTGTAGCACAATATATGTACTGTTACTTTATTTCCGGCCATTTTATAGTCCATTCAATCCGAACATTGATAACGTTCAAGTGTACCAATAAATTATTGATCAATATCGACATGCCGATATGGTAATATCGTTGTAATATAAATAGGGGGCACATGATGCATCGATATCGTATATCTAACGTACGTATGTTGTACATGTTCAGCTCACTGCCGTTTTTGCTTCAGAATTGCATCTTGATTGGATCGGAAGTCAGAAGCAAAAGGACGAAAGAGACGCAAAAAAAAAAGAAAAACCTGTAACGATCGTCGATATCAGATATCCGTAGGAAAAAACCTATTTTCGATTGAGGAAATGATTCTTTACTGTCTCAGGTCAATACAGGGAATGATAGTCGATTTTAGATGAAACGATTATTTATTGGCGACGTTCTGATTGAACCAGGTGAATCATAGTCAGGCCTGTGGAAAAATAAACCACACATACATGGGATACCAATAATTTGAAATATATAAAATATCACATACGCATTCATGATACTAAATTTAAATTTCATCTAACATGAAAAATTATACCGAAGATCTATCATCCCTATAAATTTCGCACGTCAGAAGGTGATTTTCGCTCCTCGGGATACAATTTTACTTCTTTTTAAACGACGCAAGGTGCGATTTGGCTCGATAAAAGAATGTGAAATTGAATTTCGAGTAAGAAACTATAGTTTCGCGGCTCGGAGTAGCATAGGTCCGACGTCGTATCAGCGCGGCGGTCGGACGACGCCGTGCGTCGGTTTCACGGAACGTGTACCGATTTACGACGGAGGCTGCGAGGTCCACGCGCGTTACGGCATATTCTAGCACACTCGGTGTTCTATTAGTAATACGTTATACGGGACTTACACGTGTATATAGGTACCGTCGTCGGACGGTGCGCCGTCGGGCGTGACGCGCCGACAAATAGCGCGAGGAGAAACGAAAAATTTTTGTTCTTGTATACAGGGAAAATGCTGTGGCAAACAAATTGGACATGGTGTTTATCGCGGTGTACCGCACCGCACGCTCTGAAACTCTGACGTATTTCACCTCAATCGGTACCCACTCGCATTGTATCGCCTTAGTTTTATACCCATAATGGAGCTAATTCGCAGCGCCGAAAGGTCCGCGATTTCGACCTAATTCTAAGTCGATTAATTCCTTTCGGAATATACAGGGTGGATTCCTGTAACGACGGAACAGTCTGAAGTTGGGTAGAATCAAAAAATTGGCTTCCAAACAGTTAGATTGCGGTTCAGAATTGTCCAAAAGCTTGTTTCTCGATTATAGCCAACTTCAGACTGACTGTTCCTGCCATCGTTGGAATTCACCCTGTAGATAGATTGCGGACTTTTGATAAAGATGAGAGGTGGCGTTATTATGGGACTGTTTTTTAGCTCCGTCTAATTGTGATTGATCATCGCGAGGAGCTATTCGCTCAAACTTCTAGTGTAAAAGCGATTCCGTGATTATTAACACACAATTTCGCATGATTTCATATAATTTTAGCTGATCTTTTACACAATTTTATGTCTAATCCTGGATTATTTCGGCTGAATTCTAATTTCGATTATTTTCAAGTGATTTAGAAGAAATTCCAGCTGATTTCCAGCGATTCCAAATGATGTTGAGAAATTTGAGCTGATTTGATAACGATTCCAAATCGATTATTTGTCTGATTTCAACTGATTTCGTACCAAAAAGGTTGTACAGCTGATTTCAGGAGTGAACAGTCCCTCGGATTATTGTTACAGTCGGAATTGATCACCTTTCAAGATACTCTATATGACTGCATATGTGCAAATGTATACATTACATATGCGTTACTGTATCGATGTACTGTTCAGTTGTTATTAACCTGCATAATTACGCACGGCGATGGTACAAATGGTAATAGTTATGGTAATAAAGCAGTATATCAGTATACTATCTCTGAATTTTTTAAAGTGATTTTTTTTAGAAACGATTAGAAAACGATACCGCGTGTCTAGTGGTATAAGGTCGTATCCACCAAAAAGTTGATTTTGGTGGTAGAAGGTCGTATTTTTTTTGTCCTTTGCCATTCGCTATTATAGTGTCCAAAACGCATACATCTATGAAAATTAGCCGAAAGAAAAAATAAAGGTGAAAGGTCGTAAGTACCTACTAGCGGTTACATCCTTTTATTTCTATACTAGAAAAAAAAATCTTCTAATGATTAAAAAAACTAATGATGTATATGGTCGTATGCACCATTTTCATTTGTTTTATAAGATTTTTTTTACAAATCCTTTAAAAACTTCTGAAACGTATAGATAAATCAAGTTTGGGAAAAAATTCAAAATTTTTAATTTTCAACAAAAAAAAATTAACAAACTAAAGGTCGCATCGACAATTTTTCTCAGTTTTTATAATTTTTTTTACAAAACCTCCAAAAACCTCTGAAACGCATAGATAAATCGAATTTTGGACGGAATTCCAAAATAAAAATTTTTTAACAAAAAAAACTTGACAAGGTAAAGGTACAAGGTCGTATCCGACATTTTTTTTAAATGAAAATTTTGGAAATTCATCCGAAATTCAATTTATCTATAATATATGCGTTTCAGAGGTTTTTAGAGCGTTTGTAAAAAAAAAATTCGGATACGACCTTATACCTTTACCTTGTCAAATTTTTTTGTTAAAAAATAAAAATTTTGGAATTGCGTCCGAAGTTCAATTTATCTATGCGTTTCAGAGGTTCTTAGAGGTTTTGTAAAAAAATTATATCATACAAAAAAATGTTCGATGCGACCTTATATCATTAGTGAACACGATTTTTTTTTCTCAAGTGGGAAAAAAGGACGTAACCAACCGCACCTGCGACCTTTCACCGTTAGTCGATCAATTTCGCAATTTCATGTTTATGAACGTATTTTCACATTTTTAGCGGAAATACGGAGAAAAAAAATTGATATGCCCTTTTACCTTTATGCATGATGAAAAGTCGTATGTTGGCGCATACGTCCTTATACCATTGGACACTAGATGTCACTCTTACGGAGTGAATATTCACAGCTTTTAGGAGTCAAAAATTAACTCTTTGAAGTCACTCCTTTTCCTAATCGATAGCACGATGCACTCCGAAGAATATTGAGAGTGAATTATATATTCTTTTGGATTTGAATCTACAGAGCAATTATTTTGAGACTTAGAAGAAGAAAAAGTTGAAACTGATGAGAGCTACAACAGATCCGGTTAGATTTACCATAATTCGGATGTTTAGACTTTTCTCCAGAAAAGTTCTAAAATTCTATATAATTATCACAAATTCAGAAGATTGTTAAAATTTTAATTTCACCTTTATCTACTAATAATTTCAGGTCACGTTACCTGTAAACAATCTCGTTTATTATTTTTGTATATGTATGAGAAATATATGTTCTACTATTCGATTGTTCTTATAGTCACGTTTTATACCACACAGTTGAACATTCTAACCAATTTAAACATCTTCTTCAGTTTCCCAAAAAGTCCAGAAAAATATTTCCGTAAATTTGACAAATTCGATTAATATCGAATTTATACTTGACGAACCTGTTCATTATTTCTACTTTCCGAATGAACAGGAAGAGCAAGGTCAATTGCACAAGAATTACATGTTTAATTTCAGATAACTTACGTTATTATGTAATTATTAAACTCGCACTACAATTTCGATAATTTCAAAAAGAAATCTATGTGATATTCTTAACATTTTCTGAAAAATATTATCCACGATTCATCAGATTTATCCTGTTGAATTCAACCTGTCACAGGCAATTCACAATTTACGAGACTTGGACAGTAACGTGTTGCGTTAAAACTTATACATTCCGACCGTGCAGCCATTTCGAAAAGGAAAAACAATAACAGCTGGACATAAAAGTCCACAGGAACACAGATTGTTTCTAACTGTGTACAAGTAATTCGATCCATAGTAGAATAGTCACGCCAAAGAATCTAAAGAGAACCCTGCCCAAGTCTCGCCTGTTGGGCTTTTGACTTCTTAATCAATTAACATATACAAATTCCTTCATTCACAAGTATGACCGAAGTATAAGGATCGTATCCATAATCATTCATTTCACGTGCAGTTTGCATACCGAAATGGCCTAGGCCAAAGCTTTTGTATCTCGCCATAATGTGTAAGTCTGAAAACCGAAGAGTATTCTCATGTAATACATGTAGAACTAATTTGAAATCGATGATGGTTACAGATTCGTATTTTCCCTTTGAATTATTAAAAAAAAATCACGAAGTTGAAATACATTCGTAGTTTATCACATATGTATAGTTTTGTACACATTGAAGCTCTTCTTTCAGAGAAACGTCACTTTCAAATTGCTCACACTCTGCATCGCCAGAGAAATGTGTAGTTATAGTTACGATTCCATATGGGTTAAACATGGCATCAACTATTATTTATAGCACCATAATGTCAGTTTGACTGACTATTTTCAGAGCCCTGTCAATCTCAATTATACCATATGAATTTTTCTCAGTGCGAATTTCCTGAGAAATGATGTGCAATTATTATTTATATTCATGCCGCGGGAAATTTGAATATCACTGCAGCGTTCATTCATTCTTCACATTTTTATAACAACTATGACACTGCACTACAGTATAGTGTACGTGTTTTCTACCTAGCTGGAATCAGCATGCACTTGGCAGCAGGCGAATTAAATTGCCGAGGAGGTTCGCGTGGCGCTGACGGTTTGAACTGCACATCAGCTGGTTTCGCAAAGTCTTGGGTATATCCTTTCAGAGCGTGGCAACAGAACGGGAGCGTGAGCCGCGTTTTCCAATTGAAAATCGTTGGTCCTCGCAATCTATGCCGCCTCATAGATTGATTCCCCGTCAGTTGAGCAATTATTCGCGTCTCACGGTTACGCCGCTGCACGTGACGCGTAGACGTTCTATATATATCGAATTTCAAATATCGTATAACAATTTATGTTACAATAAAGATTCAGAATCGAGACTCGGGTGGATCATTTTTTCCTACGAAATAAAAATGGGTGCGGGATCAGAGGGGCATAGAAGCCGCGATCGTTCGCGGAATTTCACGCTTCCACCCGATTTCCTAGAGCGAAAAAATAAAAACGACGTATTGCGAATGTTCGCGGTTTTGCTCGCGCTAAAGTTTGCGTTAAGATAAACTATAACTCGTGCAGCACGAGAAAAGCTTAGAGCCGCGCGTATGAGCGCGAGGTAAATGCCTTACAAAGCAAGCCACAATTACCACCTACGATAAAACCCAAGATATACTAGACACACTCGAGAATTATCTCACCGCGTTGTCTATCTCTTCACGCTCATGCTGTTGCACTTCACGCCTCAATTCCATACTTCGCACCTATCCATGCAATAACAGCGAAACGTTTTTAAGTGTAACAGCAAATAGCAGTAAAACAAAATGGCTAGAAAGACGTTAATGCCTCGCTAAAATGTATAATTACAATTCCGAGATCGGAGAGTCTGCAAATATAATCTTCAGACAAGTTCGAATAGAACAAAAGGAGAAATGAATCGAGATCAGACGGATTTTGAATCCCTATGTGCAGTGCGGTACAGTAAAATCGCGGATACGACACAGAGGTGGCTTCCGAGAGAACGGAGATTACGGGTAGAAATTGGCCAAGCATCGACGCGGCCCAAGGCCGTCAAATAAAGACCCGGGAGTTCGTCTTCGCGGCTCCGGAGCTCCACAGCTCCACAGCTCCGCGGCGGTCGAGTGGCAACCCCCGCGGCCCGATCTCGAGGCACCGGGAGGACCATTTGTACGTGGGCCGGCCCTTTTTGCCTCTCGCTTCTCCCGTATTTCTCATTTCGTACCTCTATACCCACCGGGTTCCTCTTTTCTCTCTCCCTTATACTAGAAGTTGCTCTTGCTCTTGCTCTTGCTCTCCCACTCCTCTTTCTCTCTCTCTCTCCGTTCTTTCCGCGCCCGCCTCTCAGCGGTGCTCGCCCGTTATACACCGCGATATCTCCCTCTCCTTCTAATTCTATCTCGCAGCGTTGCGATCTCTCTCCGACAACCTATCAACTCGGTGGGTAGACGCGGGCCCCGGACGACCTTAACGTCGTCCCCCACCGCCGCTCGGTTTGGATCTCCTCACCGACGAGGGACTCGACCGTTGTTGTGGTCGTCGTTACAATACACGCCAGCTACTCCTCTATACTGGGTGTCTTATCATTATCGCGCTCTTCTAGCCTCGGTCTCGTATCCCGAATCGCATTTCGTTTCGCTCATCCATGATCCAACCATCGACTGGCTTATATTTTCCGATCGGCCCTGAACCGCGCACTGTCCTTGCCTTTGGATGCGTATCTCTCCGTTACACCTTCGATGCGCAGCGTGCTTGGAAGATGTGAGAACGTTCTCCCTGAAATCGCCCAACTTCCGTTACAGACACTAGACGTTGAAATCGTTGAGCGAGATCGATCGAGGATATCGTGGATGGTGATTTATTTCGTGGACACGGTGTAGGGTATCGCGCATACAGTCCCGCGGTAGACGGAGCTTTAGGTCGCCGCTAGCACCGTGCGTCCGGAGCCCGCGTCTACCCACTCATTTACCATTTCGTACCTATAGACGACGCGGGGCTCTGGGTATGTGTATATACGCGTGTATCTATGTACCAACGCGCGGTACGTAAGTTGTACCGGTACGGATATGTAAGTATCACGCATACTTTGTTACATGTACTAGTTATTTTTCTATATAACGTCAGGAACACCACGCAGACAGGGACGCGTGGTTCGTGCGTATACGACGGAGCTATCGCTGTATCGCATGTACATACCTCAGCCCGCGGTAGGCTCAGGCTGCTGCTGCCGCACCATAGCTACCACCAACGGAAGCTACCACCGGCCAGCCTCCTCCTTGTGTCTCAAGGTGCTCGCCCCGAAGACCGCGAGAGAAACGCAACGCGATGTTTTGCAAGAAATTAAATTACTCTCGCGAGAAACACGCATCGACGTTTAGAACTCGCAATTAACCGGGTTTACAACTTCGGACAAAGGGTCGCCAATGCCAAATCTCATGTTCAAGTCTTCGCGGAGAAAAAGGAGGCGCTCTGATAGCCAGATTTCTGGTTCTTGTAGCTGTAATTGGGTCCTTGGTCGAAACGGTACCGTTGTCCAGCTGCAGGAGCTGGACATCAGAGCCCGACGTAGTCCGCTCGGTATAGCTGCGGGATCCGAACGACGGGGGAAAACAACGAGTGACAGGGACACCGGGATCGACAAGAGTTAGAGGTTAGGACGGACGGCTGACTTATTAACATCACGTAACGCCGTATAAAATGACAGGATTTTCCTTCAAAGAAGCTTTCCCATTCCTCCTGGCCTCATCCCGCTAGTTTTCCTTTCGACCACTGATCCGCACCGTGCGATAGCAAGATAAACGACTTTGGGTTATTAGCACGATTTTGGCGGGCGCGTGGAACTATGTGGCCGACGTATCCTTGCGTACAGCTCCCACAACTATACCGGGATGGTTGCTGCAACGGGATGATTGTATTGCCATTTTGGCAACACGTATACTCCCTGTGACTATCCCCGTAGCTACAATGAGCGATCGCTAGTCGAAAAATACTATCGGATGTCCGAATTTATCATTGAGCGCCGTTGAAATTGAATAGTTTTCAATAGTTCCCAACAATAATTTGAACAGTTTTCAACAGTTCTGAATAATAAATTCAGACATCCAATAGTACGCGTGTAACTATTGTCGATTCACATTCAGTTACTCGATTCCCAATGAATCGCCTTGGCTACATCTTGTCAATAAATTACTTGGTCCCGAGGGTTCAAAATATTTTCACCGCACAGATGCGTGGACTCTAGTAAATTAGGATACTGGAGTATATGATCGGTATATAGTAAACACGAAACAGGAAATATCGTGTAATGATTAACTAACTGTCAAAGGCGGGTGTTAATTGCTTCCCCGCAATGACGTTCGTAGTCGGAAGGTTATTTTGTCGGGTTTGACACACCCATCTCGCCCTACAAACACCAAATTAGCCAGCCAATCCGTCAAAAATGTAATTCTGTTTTTTTTTCTTCCTTTCTCCTTCTCTCCTACTCGCCACCCCTGACTCTAACTTTTTCGGGGAATTCCCGCAACGTAAGTGGTTCGGAAGCGGACCACGTGCACGAGAGTACGCGCGGCTATACCGGAAATACAAGTTTGTTAGCTTTTAGCCACTCTGAGGATAACCCAGAGGCTGTGGCTTTTAGAAAACCCACTTATTTCTACACACAACGTCTCTTCCCGCTGTACAAACTTGGTTAATATTCATGACAAAAGTCTACAAAGACAAACCAGCAGCCCCTGATCTACTCGCATTACTATTGGATGATCGCCGCGCTGTGTCTACGTACGTGTAATACATCGATGAAATGAAACGGGGAAAAAGGCTAGGGGAAAATGTGATAGGTACTCGTCCAGCCGAGGCGCAAGAGAGGATGATAATTTGTTTTGAGAGGGAAGAGGCGCCTCCGATAGATATACCGAAATTAGTTGGCCAATCCGTCAAAAATGTAATTCCAACATCTCGTCGGATGCACGAGTGGTGGAAAAAAATGCCATCAGGCTAGGATGCACCGGGTAGAGACGGCAATGGGCCGTGAAACCCTACTGACGCTCGCCTCGCTCGTCTTGCTTGCCTCGAAGAGGCGCGCTAGCTATGTTAATTAAACGCGTTTCTAGCTGACGTTGCTACTCTGGTTGGTTACCTCGCGCGCCCGGTCCTCGAGAGTGTTGGAAGTGCCAAACGAAGCAAATGGAACACACAACCGGAGAATTAAAAGAAGACAAAAAATGCAAACAGAAGAAGAAGAAGAAGAAGTAGAGGGCAGACTAGACACGCCCGCGAGTCTGCTGCATCTGCAGTATAGCGAAGAACCGAAGGGAATGAAAGAAATGGAATAAATAGACGAATCGGACCGGCTAATAACATGTCCCGTACGGAACCTGCGACCACGTGGAGGATCGATGAGTTGGTAGCACTCTGCAATCCCAAGAATAGTTTAACGCTAGATAATTTATGTACTCGGGGATGCGTAGAAAATCGGCGATTATTCGCATTGCGACGACCTGCGGTTAAATTGTCCGATAAATTCTAGGAACATGAGCAATTAGAACACTTCCGGTTCTCTGATACCTCGATAGACAAGAAAATAGGTGTAGATGCAGGATAATTAATAAAATGAATCGTCTACCGTGAAAATAAAAAAAGCCTGATTAATTAAACGAGTTATAAAAAGTATTTCTATGCCGGTAATAACTTCAACGCTATCACAACTGACAAAAGTGAGAAGTCAGACAGATCAAGAGACTCGCGGTAGAGTCTCGTGCCAAGTAGATTGAAAAAAAGTTTTTAATACAAGGGACCGAGTCTCTTTACCCGAACAGGATAATGGTATACCGATCAGCTCGCTGGGGAGATCTGATTGAAAACGAATCTACAACGCTGGAGTTTCTTGCTCCGATTAAATTCGCGTCGCCTTCAACAAGTAGCGAATATATCATCGGTATAATGTGGTGTCGGACGATCAAAGACTGAAGAGTTTAGTTGCAGCGGTAAATCGGTAAACATACATCCGATTCGAAACGCGAATCGCAGAAGAAGAATAATCCGTGGGATTGGAAAGGTCGCGTGTGAATTGTGATATCCCGCAGTTGATTACGATCGAAGTGATTCCGCAGGGTAGCTATTAGCCGCACAGGTGTGTCTTTGTAGTTTTTATTTCAGCAGAACGAAACGATTTTTACTTTTTACCGAGTGAATGAAATCGAAATATTCCGAGAGGAAAGGGGAGAGAGGGGATTTAATTAGTTCGGTTGATCGAAAGTCGGGCAGCCCAGTATGACAATTGTCGAACACGTGGTGAAATCGCGAGCCAAATTCGCATAGGGTGATACAGTATGTAGATATCTAAAATATTATTCAGTGTTCAAGAAAATATCGATTTCAAAGTTTGAAGTTTTCAATTTTCTATAAAGTCGAATAGCAAGAAAGAGAAAAATTTGAGAGGATTGTGCGAAACTCTTTTTCGAAAACAAGATCGCTATAACGATTCTGATGGTAATATTGCGAATTATCAGTGTGAAATAGGATAGAAAAAAAAAACTAGTGTATCGAATGGGTTTGACTTTCAAAATAGATAAATAGAGATGTTTCTTTTTTATCTGAAGGATTCTAAACGCTGCGCCACAATAATTAATGTCAGTGTGTATCTACTCAGGACAGTAGCTATAATCATGAATGTCATGCTTTCGTTTTATAACTCACGTTAGTATAAGCGATGAGGAAATTAAACTTGTCGTTAAAATGACAAGTGGTTAAAATGCCTGCATTTTCAATATTCTGGAACATGGTAGCCACTACAAAGAGTTAAAAGAATTTCTGACGTTTCCCTGACCAAATAATCATTTTTCCAATGATCATTTCACCAATAAATGGTGAAAAAAAATTATTTTTGAGAATACTTTTTTATTTATAATTTGCACAAGTTTTGCTCCTTTTCCATTGATCGAGACTTCCGCGTGAGGGAGAAAAAAGATCTTTTATTCCGTATTGTTTTGTATCGCCATCAAATTCCTCGACTTCTTCCTGACCATTTTTCGGATTCCTTGATTTTTTCCTGACCAGTGCAGGCCACCATGTGGAATTAAGAAGTGTACAACTTTCATTGTTTGTCTTATACGACACTCGATAATCAATCGACCTGTCCGATTTGCTGTTGAACACCGAACTTCTTTGAATCTCTATAATAACGAAGTAATAAAAGCGCAAAAGCGAAAATAAAACATTGTCGCGTGCGAAGAGCTGAGCGTACCTATAAAAGCGCGCGATAACGTTCTACTCCATTAGGTAAAGCCAACGAAACGAATTGTGAAAATGTAATCGATGCCTCGACTTTTTTTTTTTTTTTTTTTGTAAATACACTTTTCAGTTTTGCATCAAGCGATGCACAATTATCGTGCATCGCATAATTCGTCTCAGAAACAACAACCATCAAGCCAGTGAAAATAATTCAAATTCAAAATCCAACGAATGAAAATACTGTTGGGAAAAATTGAAGTCAATGACATCTGAAACCGGTGACAAGTCGAAAGGATTCAAACTACTTCGATTTGGAAAATTCGAACGTCGTCGAAATTAGAGAATAAATTTATGAGAGTGAAAAGAAACCGAAATTAGTACATAGATATTAGTGTCTCACGTTTTGGGCCCAAATAACAAATCTTAGTAGGTACTGAGCTCATAAATACCCATAAATTAATCTGAATTACGTTAAAGAATTTAAACTACTATAAAGAATGGAAAAAAATCCCTGACTTTTTCCTGACTGAAATTCAAAAGAATTATATATATACATTGATAATTTTAGTATGTAATAAATAATGTTCTTAATAAGTAATCAAAGAAAACTATTTCTAAGAATACTTTTTTATTTATAATTTATACAAGTTTTACTATTATTTCAATTGATGAAGATTCCCGCGCGAGAAAGACAAAAAAATCCCTGGGGATTTTTTATTTTGTCTTATTTTGTATCGTCATAAAATTCCTCGACTTTTCCCTGACCAGTGGCCACCATGGATGAAAATGTATTGGAATCTTTGAAAAAAGGGTCTTAAACAGAATGATGTGGATCTTTTTATATTTGAACAGTGGAGAATCCCCGCGGCACGGGGATCGCCGAGAGGCTCTTCTCTTGAGGCGCGGCATAGTTTAGCGCAGCCACGTTTCGCCCCACAGTTCGATATAGTGATAGTAATAACGTGAAATTGGTGGGTGTGCATTCGCAGCACGCCCAGTTGTCAGACGGGCGCTACTACTACTGCGCGTCTCGGCCCGAGGCCAGAGACCGAGTGCCAGACCACTTGCTATTATTATTCCTCATCTTATTATTATCATCGAAATCCCCTTCGCGATACCCTACGTGGCGCCATCTCTTCATCCCCGAGCGAATTACTCCGCTTTACTCTCCGGGTACGCGATGAGCGCCAATCTCCCCCAATTTAAAATCTGTATCTTGAAAGTCACGTGACATCGATATGATTTACACTTGGAATTTTCAAACGCTATTTTCTCAGCCAAAACACATTCGATTGATGTGAAATTGATATCAGTGACGTAGAAAAACTGAATGAAGGGCCTGCCAATCGTGGATTTTCGAATATCGAAAGACATAATCAGAATTTTGTGTAACGATATTGTTCTGTAACCCAAGGAGGTGCTGCCCCTCGTGGAGAGAGGCAGCACTTCCTTGGATTACGGAACAATATTGTTAAAAAACTGTTATTACGTCGCGATTTTCGAAAATCCACGATTGGCAGGCCCTTCGTTCAGTTTCTCTACGTCACTGATATCGATTTCACATCAATCGAATGTGTTTTGGATGAGAAAATAGCGTTTGAAAATTCCAAGTGTAAATCATATCGAGGTCACGTGATTTTCATTTCCCTTTAAAATATCATTTTACACACTTACCTGATTTTTCCTTCCCTTTCTTGCTTGTAATTCCAATTTTTCACCAATAACTGAATTTTTTTTTTCTTGAAAAGTGGAACAATTCATTTTCAATTGATTAAAGACACAATTTTTTCATTACGATATTCTTAATATTAATTTGGAAAATGATGGATGGTCAACCGAATATTAATCAAGCCGCGTAGCGTTTATTTGATATCATATCAAGTCACATAAATAATTAGGAGAAACAAAATGCAATAATTGGTAGGTAGGTACGGTGCGTGAGACATTGTTAATAATTAGGTATTAAAGTCTTATGATTAGCAAACGAACACGAAATAAGCCTCATGAAACGTGAGAAAAGGATTACATAAAGCGAAAATACAACTTAGAACTAAACGTAGTTAGTAAATCATTAACTCTTAGCACCATAGAAATTAACTTTCAATTAAATTGCTAATCAATATCCATATGGCCTAAAGCCGGGATCGTTAAAACTAAAACACGAAAAATATACTAGAAACTGATTAGCTTGAATTATACGGTCTACTAGAAAGACTACAAACACACGTTTCGGAGCAAGAGACTGACAATGTCTCGCGACGAGACCAGCCTCTTTCACTCCAAAATGCGATAACGAAGATATGATTTACCGCCACCACCTACATTAATAATTATAAGCGAGCTACAAATTCTACGTTCTCTACGAGGCCCACGTCCGGATATACGTTTCAAAGTCAGTTGAGAGTCAGCCGAGGAAAATCAGACTCGAAGCCCCCTTGTGCCTGTTTCTGTCGCAAGAATTCTTCGAGTCTTCGTTCGAAGCGTGATATTCGGGATAGTTCGGGTTCTGCACCATGTGCTCCATGGCCACCGTAGTCTGCTCCAGTTCCTCCTGAAGTTGAGACCTGTTCTGCTGCACTGGACTCTTGGCGACGTGCTCCTTATCCTTCAGAGTCATCGCTTCCCACTCTTCCTCCAATTCCTTGAGCAGAGTTTCCCTCTGGGCTCGGTCCGCTTTGCTCAGTATTTCTTCGTCCTCTCGTACCCTCGATTCCCAAAGATTCCTCGCTTCCTCGCTGAAACGGTAACAAGATCAAAAATAAAATTTCTCAATCAATAGTCTTTCGAAAGAGAAATTAATCGAGTACGTGTGTAGAATTATATCAAGGGATTTTGAACATCGACAGTGTGGCAGCTTGCCATCTGGCACATTCGCTCGTACTCCGTTCTGACTTGGCGAGACAATTCAGCTACGGTCACCCTAAGGGTTACCAGACATCGGGATCGCATAAAGCTCGATCTTCGAAGGCGTGTTATTAACTTTGAGATGTTCATCATTTTTTGTAGTTTCTTCGTCTGTTTGAAACAAGTAACGCATAAACAATGTTCAAAAGTCGTCAAGGTAACGTAATAAGAATGAACAAACGTGTAGATTTATCTGGCGAAGCAAAATAAAACTTTCAAACATTACAGAAGAAGCAAGTCGCGATTGGCAAGTGACAAATCGCGTTGAGAAATATCGCTTTGGCTTCCAGCCTGAAGAGGAATCACTGTTTTACAATATACATATAAATGTGAGAGACGGAATGCGAAATGAATGATTCACTTCTATAAATTGCACGCGTTGTTTACTGGTGATAAATATAATGATTGTGATAATCTTCGCAACCGTATTACATTCACGTTATACATAACAATGACTCAGTATTAGCGCAATGCTAACGAGCCTCTCACCTGTAGACTAGGTGATTTTTGCCAAGTTCTCGTTTCTCCATGAGTTTCATTCTCTCCGCAATGTTGGAAAGCTCGGATCGTCTCTTTCCATGATTCATGACCAAGTCATTGTGATGAAATATTTCAATCTCCCTCTGAAGTTCGAGTCTGTTTCTCATGTCTCTGAGCCTCAACGCTTCGCTCCAGTTCTGTTTCTTGCAAGCCTGAAGTTCCCGATTAGCCAAATCTTCTATCTGATGCACGAGTTCGTTGTGGGTCAGGAAGCAAACCGGGCGTTTGGCCGGGTCGTCGTATTTCCACGAAAAATCAAGATTGTCCGTTGACCAGTTCTTCTTATTGTCAAACCCGCCAGACTCCGGGCTTGAAGGTGGTGGCTCATTTTCTTCCGCCTCATTTTCAGCGGCGTATGTCTGCTCCCAGACCTGATTCGCCTCCGCGGCATCTTCTTCCACGGCCCTGTCCCGCTCCTCTAGCTCCTCTGCTACTAGCTTATCCGCAGCGTCCTTCTTCTCCGACTCGTCAACTCCGGGGTTTTTGAAGACAGCCTGCCTCATGTTCGTGTTTGACAAACTCCCAAAGTGGTCGGCTGAACAATGATCGTAGTGCCTTCTCTCGGAGACGTTCGCGTGACCCGCGTTGCCGACTATTCTGTCGTGGTAAAACTGAAAAGAAAAGATGTTATTGTCTCGGATCAGGGTTTATATCGATGAGTTCTCACCTTTTCATCTCTGAAGTAACTCCCTGTAGTCATGATGGACGCGTTATCGTCGTCGCCTCCGTGGTTGCTGCCTTCGTCGACATGGTCAGTGGCGGCCTCGTAGTGTCTCCTTTCGCCGGTGTGTTTGACCGGCTGGTCGGAGAATTGTCCGAAGCAATCGATATTGGTGCCGTACATTGTGTGGCCTTGAAGATGACGTTTTTCGCCGTGATGACGGTTCTCTGGGTTTTCTTTTCGTCCTTGGCAGTTGGACGAGTAATTCCTTAGATTGGTATCCTCCATGCTTACGTCTGAATTTCTGCAAGCATCAATGTGACGTTCTTTTTCATAATGTCGAGGAAAATTTGTAATCGAATCAGAAACACCATTCAACGATCGATAACAACGGTAATTATTTGGATAGTAAAGAGATCTCTCCGCTCTTTTTGCGTCTAGTTTTTTCCTCAGTTCTTCTATAGTCTCTTCCGGTTTCTTTTCTTGTTCTCTAACAACGTGGCTAGATTCCGATCGATTCATTTCAATCCTGTTAGCCGCTTCCTCTTCCCTCAGTAATTTGATCAATTTATTTTTTCGAACTCGAAGTCTCTCAGCCTTTGATTTAATATCGTGCAATTTATCCCCGCAGTAATTGTCTCTAGAACTCCACGAGTTGAAGTGTTGGGCTAGATTCGATTCTCTTTCGAAATATTTTGCTGTTTGACAATTGTTATCGAATCTTCTGCAAGCTTCGTTACGCTTTTGTGCCGCTAGCTGATAATCTCTTTCACGCAGACCTCCGACCCTAATAATAAAAAAATTTAACACATTTCAACAAGAAAAGATACTTCAGAAATAATAATACAAAAATCGGCGTGCGTGTTAGTCGGAGTTTTCGGTGCATGCAATTTCATTGCGTGTTCTGCCAATTTCATATACGTGAGATAATAACACATTTTTCGACGTACTTGTTAATATACCCGCAAATATTTTCTTCTCATTCGTTCAGATTTTCGTTCACAGATAGAGAGAGAGAAGAGAATGAGTGATAATAGCGACGTACGTTCTACGAGGTACCCTAAAATAGAATGTTTCTTTGATTATTTGCATTCCATGTGATTATTTTTCCGCGATATTTCGCGAGTGAAGCGAACCGGAGGAATTCTTTGCTATCTTAAAATACGACGATATCGTGAAAACTGTAAAGAAAAACGAACCATCGGGACATCTTAATGAGACAATGTATACTTAAAGCGTGTAATCTAAATCTATCTATATGAATGAATGTGAAACGTGGGTGCATAAAGATTTACGACAGAGTTTCGACTTCCATGTGTCCGGATAGGAGTATAAATACACAAATTATGTATAGACAGAATTCGGTTCCAACTTTCAAGAGACTCTTTAGGCACTCGATCATTTGATCAGATGTTTTTTATGGAAATGGAACAGATTTCTCTCAAGCTGCATGAAACATGTGTCGAAGAAGATTGAAGCACAATTGATGATGGAATGATGATTCAGCGTTTTGTAGCCGATTGAGAAAACGGTGAAAGAAGTGGAGTGAAGAAAAAATGCTAATTGGAGAAAATTGTGGACATTTGACCTAACAGAGGGGAATAATTATGCTGCGATATTGAGTAAAGTGCGTATAGAGATGATACGTCCTAGAAGTCGATCTATTTTTGACCTCGGTTTCCGTGACGTCACGTGCCAAAAATATCCGAAAACGGGGGGAGAGGCAGTTACGGCCCCTTCGCGAGTTACAGGTCTCGATGTCTCGACTGGATTCGAAAAAGTGGCGCAAATCCAGTTATTTCGAGGATTCCTTCGAGGCGCGTGGACGTCTCGACAGTTTCCGTTAAAATTATAACCATTGTTGATTATTCATTGAGAGGCCGAAGGATCGACTCCACAGTCGCTCGGTTCAACCGTGCGAAATCCATCATCGAAACGGGGAACAGCGGAATTAGCCGTTCCCGGAAATAAGAAGACAAAAACAAACGGAACAAAAGAAAAATATCAGTGATACACAAGATCCCGGAATTTTATAAAAGTGGGTCGTGTGGCCGACCGCGGAAAGACGTCCGCGCCCCACCCCCAGGAACACCGCGGAGAAGAGACAGTGCCCCGCGACATTTTACCCCAGGAGCATCGCAGAGCTCCAACAGCCAGTTGATATTCGAATCTAATCGTTGGTGTATCATTTGTCCCGTATTTTAACGCGGGAACATCAACGATGCCGGGAGCCGGGGGGCAGGGGCAGCAGCAGCCACCCCAGAGGACGACCTTCCGACCACCATGGGTCAAGGAGGGACCCAATCCTCTGCCGATGCCGGCCGCACCGTGGACTCTGAACAACAGAAGGGAGTCCAAAACGAAAACTGATGAGCCTCCGGCTTTCACGCAAGTCACGTTGAAGGTGAGTCAAGAGGAGGGTATCAGATGGATTCTGGGCAGAATAACAGTCGTTTCATTGGCCACAGCCAATCGTAGTTGTTTTTTCTCATGGAACCACAGTCATTCTGCTGTTTATGTCATGCATAGCATCAGAGTCAGTGAATAAACCTCGTTTTTTCTTTGGCCAAGACTGTGAAACCCTCTGATGCGCAGTTTCACGCAACATCAGCAGTTTGATGATGAAAATATCGCGAGAAATCGAGTCCATGGTGTACTTGTGCTCCAAATATCAATTTTTCATGCAGTCTCGCGCACTCTAACTGATAGAATCGAGTATAAACGGATCATCCTATAGAGAAATAGTCAACTATGCTTGTTTGCTGATATGTCCTATGAAGGAAGGCGCGTTAGATGAAACTGCGCAGCGGGGGACCATACTTTTGGCCATAGAGACAATCCTGCAGTATAAAGTCAGACCAAAATCGTCACCAGGATGCCTCAAACTCTCCTCGTCGGTCTTTTGAGGTTCGAAAAGAACCTGGTGGTAACGAAATGCAGTGAAGAAAGACTTTACTCTCTGATGAAATGATCATTTTGATCGTATAGCTGGTCTGTTGTCTTTCTACACCAGAATTCATAGAGATTACCAACAGCGTAACCATTTTTTGAACATGCACTTACAAATGTCACGTGACAAGTACCTAATTTGCAATTTGAACGACCGCATCAATTAAAGATTCCATATTGCTCTTGAGCTTCTGCTTGTGACGCTTTAGTTTCGCACACAGGAAATCGTATGCGATTTGTAAGTGTAAACAACGAATGTGTGGAAAAACAAAAACGTTCCTATACGAGAGAGAGTGAAGAACGCGAGAAAAGTATGTTGAGGTCGCGAGTCGACGTAGGGTGTCGAAGATCGTCCTGAAATAGAATGTGCCCCGCGATGCCTTCAGCAGGTGGGTTACATTATTTACGTATAGACTGCCCAATTATTGCATTAATGTCGTTACGGAGCGTCAAAAAGTCGAACTTTAAAAAATCTCTTTCCTCGAGTCATCAATAATTCAGAGTTCTCTTTCCGAATCGATTAAGTCATCTCCTTTAATGAAGTCATTGGATCATCATTCAGTGAAAATTAGTCTGCAACTTCGATTCTTACCATAGGATTTGTAGTTCAGAGGTTTGTCGAGCTTTCGGTTTCTCTTGGAAGAAACAAAACGCTGTGATAATGAAAATATGTCGAATAAAAGAAACTGCGATTACGAATCGAGACGCAGCGGTGCAGAGGTGTTCGATTTCCCTCCACGTCGGCGTGAGCTTCTCGCTGGTCATGATTATTTAAAGCTACAGGTTTATTTCAAATTCTGTGTGTTTGCGGCCAGCTGCATCTTCCGTCAAGCTATAATAACTGCTGACTTAGGGATATGTAGGCATCCGAGGTTTTCCCGCGTTCTGCGTAGTTGGCTCTATAAATCGCGATTCTTATAGCCGCCTATCAATAGTTATGATACACGCCCCGACTGCGACTCGATCGCGTAAATCTATTGATAGGAACGCGTAGAGACACAGGATGTGCATCTGACGTCTCCGACTCGAAGAAACGGGGGGTAAAGGAATACGAATAACAACAACAATATTGGGTTTGGGAAAGCCGTGTTTATTTAAAGACACCGCCGTTCGACCGTGTCTCTTTCGGTCGAGGACTCGCCGCGGAGACCCCGAATGACGTAAGTTTAATTTGCTAGAACGAGTTAGTGAACGCGTGCACCTCGACACGAGGCGACACCCCGAATAAGTGGCTCCGGATGACCGGTCAAAGTTTGACGAAAAAAAAACCATTTTTGCGAATTTAATTTAGACAAGAAAAAAAAAACTAATCATAATAATTAGAAAACTAATTTTTTTTTCCAAATAATTTGCACGACCGATGGATTTCTGGGCTGAAATCACGGCTGACGATGAAGAAGGGATTGATTATTGGCACGTATGTAGAATCGTTGAATTTCAAGGTTTCCCCGATCGTCGTCGACGCGGAATAAATCAAAATTTATGTGTCTTGTTGCTAGAGAATGAAATATGGCGGTCGCCCACCACTCTCAGGTTCATTCTGAAGGTCGTGAAAGATTCGCGAAATAATATTTGACAATTTACTCAAAAAAAAAAAAAAAACTGTTGAAAAAACAGAAAAATTAAAGATACATAACAAATGAAAAGTGTATTAAAAAAATATTTCATCCCACTGCATGAGTGAATTATTTATTCACACGTCGATTGAATCACAGAAAACCGTGACGTCCCACGTGAATCGGCCACGCATAACACTTACGTCTTCGAGCGTTGTTTATTTTTTCACCTGCCGTTTCATGAATCATTTCGATGTGAGAGTAACTTATTTTATTACTCTTGATAACTCACTTCACGTCAATGTTGAAATAAAAGTAAAGAAAATTATATCCATCCGTGTGGGTCGACCATGCACGGTTAAGTAGTACCCCTACAGTGTTAGAGATGCTAAAAACAACGATATAAATTTAACCGCTGGTTTCAACCGGGTCGTTAATCTTTCGTCTCCCGATGGTGGAGCGCGACGGTAGCTTATAAAGCTACTTAGGTAGATACCAAGCTTTTTTCTCACGTCTACCTTGTTGCCACCGAGTCGTCGTTATCCGCATGAAGCTAAGCTCAAACCAGCAGCCATAGTCGGCAGCCAAAACTCCTGATTTCAATCAAAATGTCAATCAAATATCACCGAAAGTTCAATACTTTGATAAAATGATAGACAATAATCTGCACCTTGTCATTCTATTCAGGAAAAGCGTTAAATGCTTAGCTGCTAACTAATCAATGCATGGCTGATAGCTTCAGCTTCGTGTTATCTGCGACTGCATCTTTCGAAAAGCGTATGAATCTCTTGTAGAAATTTACTTCCAAATGTCTTCCCGAATCTGCAAAATCGTGACGTTGCTGATACGGGGTTCCATAGGTCGTAAGATCGAGACCCTTGGCTTCGACTCATTTCATCCCAGTGCAAAAACATGATAAGGGAGTCGGACCCAAGGGATTGTCAAGCTTTTTGGAAATGAGGAATGGAACAAGCTTGAGCATTTTGTCTCGCCATTTTTATTCACCTATAGTAGATAGTTTTTCTCATTTGGAGGTAACTTTCTACAATGGATGAAGATAATCGTCAATTTTGTCGATTTACGATCGCAGCCTCGGAAACGAATTCCGGAAAAGATGTTTGATACTCTTTTCGGTTTTCAGAGCGTTCCGAAACCGGTGGAACAGCCAATCTGCACGCCTCCAACGGCGGAACCAGCCCCGGCTCCGGCGAGAAAACAGAGCAAGATCACAATCATACCGTCTCAGCCAAATCCTAGGGAGGCTACGAGTCAAACGGCACCGGTAAAGAAACCGGCACCAGCCAATCCCAGACCCAGGGAGAATGGAAGACCCCACGAGCCCCCTAGGCCACAACTCGAAAGACAGATTCGTGTGGAAAAGTCAAGGTCTCGCGCTGATCTGGTACCGCTTTCGAAAAGCGAAAGCACCACAGGTGAGATTCTGGAAAGCGATCAAGGAAATGCAAAAGGGAATGAGTGGCCGGCCTCCTTTTTTTATCAATCTTGAAGCTCGTCTTGAAGTCCTTTTGAAGTCTCTAAAATCCAGTAGAATTCTATGAAATCTTTCAAAAATTAAGGAGATTGGGATCACGTTTGGTCGAATATAAGTTAAAGACTCGAAAAAATGTAGTGGAATCAACATGTGTGTACACTTTCAGATTATTTTTTACTAGAAAACGGTTCGGTCCAATAGACTGAATTTTTTCTTTGAATTGTTATTTTGGTGCTCAATAGTTGAAAGGTACTTTTCCACTCAATAATCCGTCTTGCACTGATCAATTGATGGAGAGTATGATGGAGTCTTTGGCTTCTTGGACTATTTCAATAAAAAAAAAAGTTCCAATGAAATTCGCAAGTGCTTGTGATAGTTTGCAGGTTGAAAACGAAGTGAAAATATCCCGCTTCAGTCTCTTTCGATATGCAATCGATCAAATTATATCACGTCGTCTAGTCGTCAGGAATTCGCACTGTATAATACGAGCGCGAAGAGTTCGCTGTACTGTTCAGAATCAACATCACCACGCGTACCTATAGCGTGAAAATATCGATTGTTCCACCTATGTACATCGACTCTCTACATCTCGCGCTAAAACAACATCGAGAGACTTTCGTAATCGTTATTTATTGACAATGATCCGCGATTATTGATGGACCCGCGTTTAAATGCGTAGTTGGAAGAATCAAACTATTTGTCAGATCGAAAGCTTCACAGACAAAGAAATAATCTCACGATCCACTGATCCGCAGTTTAGTATCAGATTGGTGTCAATGTTGGATTGTCAGATTTTCTTTGGTGGTTTTTGATTTGTTAACGTTCTGAATCCTCATCAGGCGCGCCTACGCTGTCAAAGAGCTCGTCCAGAGCGGCCATACCTCCACCACCACCGCCCAGACCACCGCCTCCACCTCCGGCCAGAACCGTTTTGAAAGAACTACCACCCCTCTCATCGAAGCAGGCGAAGGTGTTGGATGCGCTAAAATCGAGGCCGAGAAAACGACCGGATTGGGCATGTATGATGAAGGAAGTGGAGAGTGGAAGGAAACTGAAACACGTCAAGTGTAACGACAGGAGCGCTCCGATCCTCGAGAGAGTCAACAAAGTCGTCGAAGATCCAGAGGGTGAGTCTTTTCGGCGATTTTTTTTATTATCATTTGGTTGATTGTTTTCAAATTATCGACGCGAACGTGAAAATATAATTTTTTGTTCGTTTTATCTTCCTGTTTTTCTTTTCTCTCTTTTTTTTTACGGGATACATTTCAGGCAATGCCCATTTTGTGTTCGAATCAGAAAAATCGAACATGCACAACAAGCTGCTCCAGCAAATTCAGTCGGGAGTGAAGTTAAAGAGCGTTAAGACAAACGATAGATCAAAGCCGATACTTTGTGGACTGAGAAAATTCCGCAGGCAAATGACAATCGAGGAACAGATCCACAAGGCGGAGGTCGCTCCCGTCGACGAGGTGGTTCCTGACGAGATGGACGACATAGACGCCGTGAGGGACGACCTCCAGAGTACCAAACAGATGCTGGCTCTCGAATTGAGGAACAAGGAGGCCGTCGAAAGGGAAAACAAAAGACTGCAGGCGAGACTTTTGAACCTCGAAGTAGAACTTGAACGGGAAAAGTCACAGAAGACCGTCCAGGAGTACAAGAAACAGGACGAAAAACTTGCGGAATCTTTGAAACAAGAGGCCGAACAAGCACGAAGAGACGCTGAACGACTTGAAAAAAGTTTCGCCACGGTTTCCGAGGAGAAGGACAAGGTCAAAAACGAACTTGAGGAAATGAAGAGGATGTACGCTGCCCTCGAGAGACGCATGAAAGCCGGTAAGTTTCAATCTTTATAAAATCGTCAACGGCTTGGACCAACCCAAAAAAAAAAGTTTGGTAACTTTCATGCTTTGGTATTCTTCGACACAAAAGAAAGTTTACACTTCGGACTATGTTCAGTCTAAAAATTGTTAAAAACCATTCAGCGAGGGAGCTAAAAAAAATTATAATTCTGATGGTTATGAGCAGACATACGAATATAATCTTTTGCAATTTAATACTGGTTTCAAATTTACAGAAAAAAAATTGATCGCTTGTAGAAAAATTCCCTGAGATTAACAGAACTTCCAGGTTTTTCAAGGAGATGTATTTAAACACCCTGTAGTTTTCAAAATTATGGAAATTGTGGTGGAAGAAAAATGAAAGAATGTCATTGTCGGGAATTACACGTGTGAAAAGTAGCTAATTAATAAGACAATCAACTAGATATCCGTAAATATAATATTCTGAGAATGTCGTGTCCAAGTTTCAAGTCAATTGGTTCAGTACAGTTTTTTTTTCAATACTTCCGAAACAATTCTTAGACTGTTTATATAGTCCAAACTATAAATTATCGAGTGGTGTAAATTAACAAATGAATTTGATGCTTGCAACATTATGCTTCTTTGAAAAGTACCGAAAAGTACCAAATTTTTTGTGGACATCGAGGGTAGTGTCTGATCCTTTGAAGGGGCGCTCCACAGGTTTCTTCGAAAAAGTCGATTTTTTTTTTGTCTGTTACCTGACCAACTAACCAATCCAAAAATACTCCCAACAATTTACAGAACACATGGTAGTGTGTATCTTGAAAACAAGTTTCAAAGTCTTTCGCAGCGAATAGACTGCGAAAGTGTTTCTACACACATCTTCATCGTAGGCTGTTGGAATTCGTTATTCACACCCACATTACCACGTTCTTTGAATTGTTGACAAGAATTTTCGGATGTAAAGGCGTTCGGTGATTCGAAAAACAAAGATTGATATTTTTCGCGAAAACCTCAAGTGTCCCACTATCAAACTACAACAGAACATTGATCACACTTTCGCACATACAGAGAAAACCCAATTGGAAAAAACAAAAATGCTTTATCTATATTTATACGCTTCAATTTTAATTAATTAAAATCTCCCCCTCTTCCCCACCCCGAATAAAAAAAAAAAATTAAAAAAAAAACGACCTGCGTGCAGTAGTAGATTTCAATCAGTCGTCGGACCCTGAATTAGATTCAGAATTAGATGTAGATGAAAGCAGGGACGCGTCCTATACAAATTTTACAGGCATGGCATTGGCTGGGTGTCCGAGCGCGAAGGACGTAGCAAAAATTGCGTCACAGAAGAGCGTAGACCAGCCTGATTACGAGAGTGAAGAGGAGGAGGAGGAAAGCAGCGAAGAAGAGGAGGACGCGGACCCTAAAATTGCTGCGGAGAAACGAGCCCAGAGGGAACTCAAACTCCTCACTACAAAGATAAAAACATTTAAGTATGTTATTGCAATATTTCCCTCTTTTCTGGATTCAAACTCATCCGGATGGTCAATCTTCTAGGGACAAGGCGGCGAATGCAAAGAAGGAGCGTCACGCTTTGAGAGAACAGATAAAACAGCAGCAGAAACTGTTAAAAGAGGAGAAAAAGAAGTTCAAAGGTCTTCAAAAGGAGGTAGACAAGATGGCGAAGCTGATGCACGACGACGGAGAAGAGGACGAGCCAGAAGAAGAAGAGGAGGAGGAGGAAGAAGAAGAAGACGAAGAGGAGACGGAGGAGTCCGACGACGAGTCTGAATCCGAAGAGTCCGAAGACGAGGAAGACTCCGACAGCGAGGAGGGCGACGATAATACCGAGAAACGCAAAAACTCTTTACAGGTAAGAGAGAGAGGGGGAATTGAGTTATTGATTTTCCCTCAGGTGAGTCGAGAGGACAAAGAACCGGTAATTTTACTCGTTTGTTCAATCAGGCTCAGGTCAAGAGGCACGAAGGGCGCCTGGCGACGTTGAAGAAGGGCAATTACTTGCTAAAAACTACCGTAGATCGACTTAAGGACGATTTGTCGAGGCAAAGAGAGGAGAGCATCACGCTGCAAGAAGATTTAGACTCTGTTTTGGCGGAGTTAGGTTAATAGTTATTTTTTTTTTTTCGTTTTCCAAGTAATAATCCACATACACATACATTATACACATGAATTACACACTATAGACGTGAATAAATAATAAACTATAACGAATTAAAATACATGTATACGCAATAAAAAAAAAAGAAGAATGTATCAAGTGAAATAAGGCGAGACCGTGGGCGAGACCATAGATACACACATTGTACACGCAATTAACATTAACACGATTATTGATGAGCTCTAGATGATGAATAATCGATAATAAAGAACAATGCGATAGATTTTTTAAGTTATTTAATTTAATTCTATGAAGATAAATATTTTCGTTTTATATTTCACCTCTCTTCGTCTGTTTTGTTCCCTTTTTTTCTTTCCGATTTTAATTTCAATTTGTAATTGTATTTTTCTTGTTTTTTTTTTTGTTAAATAAAGTGATGAAAAATATATAGCAAGCAAATTTGACGCATTGATTTTCAAGGCTAGGACGCCGGGTGTTACGAGCGCTTTGATACTCACATTTTGAACGTTTCTCGGAGCTTCTTTTACCTCGTTGACAAACAATTTATGATCTTGGGCTCCTTTATGCGATGTTTTTCACAAATTCAAACACTGGTTACTGTCCCGAATTACATTTTTACTCCGGTGAAAGGGTGACGAACTTCTCTCTCTTGATGACGCAGTTGCTAACTTGGATTAGACCGTTTCAATGACGCCATTTGAAATATCGGGGATACGACGGTCAACGAAGCGAGTTTAAATTCCCTAGTAACTGTCACAAACTGTTTTTCCTAGGAACTAGGGAATTTTTACTTTTCAGTATCACAATCAGGATCTTTCATCGCGCGGGAAAATTCAAATAAAACAAACTACTTTGGCAGATTAAGAGGAAATGAAAGGTACGTGAGTGCGAGAGAGATAACGCCATAGGTCGTACTGTGGGAGCGAAAGAGACGCACTCGGAAACAGGTTGCGTAACACCTTAAGCTGAAATGAAAGTCACGTGACCTCGATATGATTTACACTTGGAATTTTCAAACGCTATTTTCTCAGCCAAACCACATTCGATTGATGTGAAATTGATATCAGTGACGTAGAAAAACTGAATGAAGGGCCTGCCAATCGTGGATTTTCGAATATCGAAAGACATAGTCAGAATTTTGTGTAACGATATTGTTCTGTAACCCAAGGAGGTGCTGCCCCTCGTGGAGAGAGGCAGCACTTCCTTGGATTACGGAACAATATTGTTAAAAAACTGTTATTACGTCTCGATTTTCGAAAATCCACGATTGGCAGGCCCTTCGTTCAGTTTTTCTACGTCACTGATATCAATTTCACATCAATCGAATGTGTTTTGGCTGAAAAAATAGCGTTTGAAAATTCCAAGTGTAAATCATATCGAGGTCACGTGACTTTCATTTCCCCTTAATAACAAACCAATGAGACAGTGTTTTTAAATTGAAAATTATATTCTTGAACCTGGATATCGCGATGTTTTTTTTTATAAGTTACAGGGTGATGATACAATACAAGGTTTTTTGCTTCACTTAAAATGATATTTTATGAATCTTATATTGTTAATTAAACAATAAACGAATACCGTAACGAGTACTAGTACATTGGGTGGATATTAGATATAAATGAATAGTTTATATGGATAAAATATTTTCACAGAGTATACAATAATATAAACTTAAATTGACTGAGCTCGAAGTATATTTTTCTAAACTTTTACCTCGATTATGTTTCTAGCAAGCCACTAGACGAATGATTGGAGTAGAAAACTGTGATAGAATGAAAATAAAACAATGGGGAAAGTATTTTTCTTTTACAAAGTATCTGTTTATAAATTATACAACCTAATATGAGTAGTGCTTAGAACAAACAAAAAAATATTATTAAAAACAAAGTAGTTGGAGGACGAAGAACGATGTTTTTTTTTCAATATTGACTTAATACTTACGTTACTAACTATAAATATTACATATAACATAAGAATATATCACTGTTTGATACCTTAATACGTAAATTTGAACTTAAGTTTCTTAAAGTTCTGTTTTTTTTTCTTTTTTTAATTACAGTCTACCAATCACACACTTTTTTTGTTATAAATAAATATTTCGGTATCGATTTACACGAATCGTTTTTTGTCTTCCTTATTTCTTTTCGTGTAATTGAAACAAATTGCACGTCTTAACAAAGTTCTTAGCGGATCGTTTCCATTATGCAACTTCATTCGGGAAATGAATAGCCGCTTCTTCAGTGTTTCGTATTATATTAAAATTTTTTGGTTCGTTTGTTAGAAAAATAATCTCGATAAATAAGATATGAAAAGATCGTCGATCATATGCATATGTGCGTCGATCCACACGTATCTTATGAGTTTATTTTCCTATCAATGAAAACTAAATCAAGATAATATGTAATCATTCTCTTTATGTTCTCTTTCTCCAATCTAAAAAATAATTATCAAAAAGCTAGATCGAGTTTAGATTACTGATAATTTACACAAGTCGCGTGTGTAGTGATAAATTATTAGCTTATTGAATAATATCAGACGGGATAAAATAACTGCGACCTATTTCAATTCTCTTCAACGAGCTTCACGTCGCTAACGTGCAAGTTGTGAACGCTTTTAGCGGCAAACTTGATTACTGCCTGAGTCGAAACGTGCGTAACGTGTCTGAGGTCCAATCGTTTTAGAGCTTTACACCTACCGAGGTGATCGAGAGTGGCTTCCGTGAGTAATCTGCAGTTGGACAAATTTAGAGAAGCTAGATTGGTCAGGGTTTGGGCCGGCGCGGTGGTCAGCTGAGCTACTCCGGCGTCGGAAACTCGCCCGCAGGACGATAAGTCGAGCGTTTCTATGTGAGGCAAATGCTGAGCAATATATCTGAGCGCTATGTCCGTTATGTCGCAACCAGCCAACGATAGATTCCGCAGATGCTTTAAGCGAGAGGTTTTGTCCACCAATCCGGGCCTCGAGTCTGTCGGAGGACTCAGAACTTCCCTCAAACTAGAATCGTTCAAACCCGAGACGTTGCTCAGGTCGAGACTGACCAACGGAGGACAGGCGCAAGTCTTGAGCGCGCATACCTCTGACCAAGCACAACCGTGCAGAGACAGAACCCTGAGCTGCGGTAGCCTCGTCAATAACCAGGCCAACTGTCTCTTGGTAATATTCGTCCAATTTAGACACAAATTCTCCGGCTGTCTCCGAGCAATTCCGGTAAGATGAGCGGCTATCAAGTGACTATGGGCCATGTCCATTCTCTTCCACAAGCACGGATCCACGCTGAACCTCGCCCACGTTCGACAGACTAAAGCGCAATTCGCTAAATCTTTCATACTTAAAAACCTAAATATAGCCAACACGGCTGTTTTGTCGTAAACTAAACTCTGATCCGGACCAGGTTTGGACGGCGGAGGTAGCTGCGTGGGTCTCACCACGACGTGAGGCCTCTTCAGTGATTTACTAGTTGAACCGGTCAACTGCATCGCCAACTGGGTACGCAGAGCGGTGCGTTGCTCGCCCTCGGCTGGTTCTCGATCGTTCCATGCCTGAAAAAATAAAATCCCGATTAGTTTCATCAGTCCTGTTTCGGTGAAATCGATTCCAAAAATCGTACACACCGTTTAAAAAGCGATTACCTCGTTTGGGTCCGGTCGAGTTCGTTTGCTGGGGGTAGTCGCCCTCTCAGAGTCAGTCGTGGGCGCGGAAGAGGCACCGCTAGAGACAGAAATTTTTCTAGCACGAGCTTTGAAGTGTCGGGGTCTGTAGTCCAGGTGCCGACCGCTTTCGCAGCACTGAGGACACTCCCAACTGTTGGGAAGATCCTCGCTGGCTAGTCCACCCTGGCCAGAGTCCGGCAGACATTCGGGATGTACGATGTCGTAGCATACGGTACACTCCATCAGAGTTGAGAGTGGCGTTGGCGTTGGTTTTCCTGTAATGACATAATAATTAGTCATTTTACATCGATCACATCGACGACGATCATCTCGGAGCTCATATTCGTACCCATGAGTGGTGCTGGCTGCTGCTTCCATCCGTCCAGTTGGCAGACCTTGCAGGCAGCTGTGACGGGGAGCATGGGTCTCAAGCACTGCCTCATGAGACACGTTTGCTTGGCTCTTCCGGTGCCGCCAAACTTCACCATGTCTTGGCAGTAGGCGCATTCTCCGCAATCCGACCTGGTACAAGCTTCGCACTTCTTGCACCTGGTCCGTCTTCTCCTCGGCACTCCGGGCTTGCTCTCCTTCAAGCCGTCCTTGCTGTCTTGGGACTGCTGCCGTTGCAGTTTTGTGTAGCTCTTCTTAGTTGTGCGCAGTCGTTCCTGTTGAGAATAGAAAAAAGTTTAAAACGTTGAAATTTACATCTTGTTAAAACGAAGGAATGAGTTTCTCACTCTATCGGCGATGGTCATTGCGGGCGGAGGAGGCAAGACTGGATACCCAGTAACGGCGGCGTCTGGATTATCGTGTCTGTGTTGTTCGACGAGGCACCTAACGTCGTGAATCAGGGCGACAGGGTCGCGGATGAGTTCAGGAACGTTTTTCTTGGTCGACGGAAGCGAGTGTAGGTACATGACGATCGCCTTCAGGCCGTGTAGTTCGAACTGAGTCAGATGCAAGTGCTGCTGAAGCTTCGGGACCTGATGCTGATTGCTGGTTTCCTGAATATCCAAGTGGCTTCTGTTCAACAGAACGTGAACGTACCGTTCTAGAACATACCTGGAAGCCAAAAATTGAACAATCATGAAAAAGATCGGCAAGAATTTGAGACAAAAGGCTTCGCTGAATATTACCATAGCATCTCGGTGAAGAATGGGTACCGAAACTTCTGCGGAACCTTCGTGTGTTCCTCGACCTGAGCGACTTTGAGTTGTTTGTCGATGCCAAAACTGTGGAGAAAGTTTCCCCCAAAGACGAGGGAATCCTGCGGCGTATAAACCGCGTGAATCCATCCGGTTGGTATAAAGAGAGTCATTCCAGCGGTCAGATTGATCCTGCCGCACCTGTCGACCATGTCTCCGAAGAATACGTCGCTCTGCTTCCCGCTGAGGACCCACTGCTGGTACGAGGCCAGGTTTTTCTCGGTCGGGGGTATCAGCCAGAAGATCTTCCCGCCTCTCAGTATGTGGTACCATACGCTGGTCCCCCCAAAGTCAACGTGGAAGTCCGTGTAGCAGCCCTTCACGGACATCAGACAGTACTTCTGCACCTTGGGGTACATCATGTCCTCCAATAGGTTGGTGGCCTCGACCTGGGCGTCTTTCAAGTGCCTCGGCCAGACCACGTCCACCCAGTCAACCTGCCTCACGACCGTCGGAGACTGGACGTAGTTCTCTAGCCTGGTGTGGCTAAACTCCAAGGAAATAACGTTCAGGAGACGGTCTTTGTTCGGTTCTTCGTAGTAACGCTGCCATTCTTTCATCGTCATGTCCTCGTTCTTCTGGGTATTCACGTCCATAACGTCGAGGATTCTCTTGGACCCGACGCAGGTCCTGACGTCGTTGATGGAAAAGTTTGGACTAGGAACTCGGAGACCCAGGCCTGTCTTCTCTTTGAACAACAGGGGGATACCGAGGCCGTGTTTCTGAAGATAACCGAGGTTGAATTCCGGGCCGGTCATCTCGCGAAAGAGTCCGTTGAAATTGGCGAGGTCGTATCTTTCGCATTCTATTTTTTCATCGAGCTGGAAGGTCCTCCGGCCCTCGATGTCCTCATCGCCGATGGTCCAGTCGTCCGTGTATAATTTTCTGGTCCTTTCTCGCTGTGGATTTTAGTGAATTAGAATCGATAGAGGGAAACATTGTGTGACGAGTAGAAGAGGCGATTTTAAGTGGCGTGTTTTAATTCAGGGTTTGAACGGTGTGTGTTTTTTATTATTATTATTTTTTTTTTGTTTACCAATTGACGCCTCTTCGGCACGGAAGTCGACTCATCGGCCATTGTAGACATGCTGTTGGAAACGTAGGAGTGAGTTTTATCCAACAATCACCCATTCACATATTTGATCGTTATCAGAGTCTCCGGATTTATTGCATAAACGTGATAATACCGCGATTTTCACATGCCAAATCTGATAGAACTTCTATCACAAGTGTTAACGTTTATTTGATTACACTTTCGCGACAGAAGGAGGATGCCATTTTTAATTACAGGTTAGAGAACCGACGAAAGCGAATTTCCCTAGCAGACGGAATCGAATCATTCGAATTGTTAGACCTTCAATTTTTCTCGTCTTTATTTTAATCACGAATGTATTTTCTATGATAAGCGATACAATTTTTAATTGGTTGACAGAGAGACGAGGGGTCGCGGAATATGTGGGAACAGCAACGCCGCCGCGCACTGATGCAGGGAGCAGAGCCTCTGCAGATTCCGAAACGTCAGAAGATAAAAAATTGAGACACGTCGATCGTTTTGATTACAGATGGCGGCACAGTCGAGAGGCAGCGCGCGGCGCTCTTTGCTTCGGGATTTGAATCGTTTGATCAATAAATATATAAACACGTTCGCGGGGCGAGAGGAAAATAAAGTCAGGACCTCACATCGAACCCATTTTAATCAGAGTTAAGGATAGAATTATTATAAAGAAGGAAATATGGCACCGCGATTTAAAAAAAATTCAAAGAATCTTATCCATCGGGCGCTCATCACCGACGATCCACAAACAGCAATCGCCGAATATTTCATCTCGAAGGCAGAGGACAAAGATATTAAGTAATAGATTCTCATCACTGTAATCTATTCATTTCTCAATAATTGCTCGACTTTAAACATTAAGAGCTAATTTCAGTATATCTGTGGTTATGTAATTAGTGTCATATTTACTTATTTACTGGCTAAAATTACAAGTGAGTAAATTTATACAGTAGAACCCCGTTGAGAGCGGATCTCCCTTTCCCCCACTCCCATAGTTTCGACGCTCGAGCTGACAGGGGAAAAGAGGCGGGCCTGCGGCGAGGTATGGAGGAGTGGGGGACCCCCGTAGTAGCAGAATCCACTCCGGCTCGCTGCTCTCAACGGGGTTTCCCTATAGTAGCGTTCCTGGCCACCCAACGATTTGTGGCGAGTTCTTGAGGGTTGATTACTTATGTCCGGTGCTTATATGTCATAAAATTATTCGATTGGTAACATAAATATGCCTTGAAAAGAGTCTTGGATACAGTTTTTCGATAATTAATTAGTTACAAACCAATTTATGCAAAGTTTAAAGTGCGTTTTCACCTTTTGTACCGTTTGTGGCCACTGCTTTTCTAACACGCGACTGATATGGCCACTAATGGAGCGATTGATGGCCAGAGACGGTACGAAGGTGACCAAAAACGGTGCATCTACCCTACATACCGTGAGTTTTTCTCTACGCGGGTCGGTAGGTGTGCCTGAAGCAGGCAACCGTATGTACGGTACGTACTGTTTCTTATCGTCCGTACGTACGGTTGCCTGCTTCAGGCGCGCCTACCGACCCGCGTAGAGAAAAACTCACTGTATACCTAAAGACAGACTAACGCTAACGATGAAATACTTAAGGGGAAATGAAAGTCACGTGACCTCGATATGATTTACACTTGGAATTTTCAAACGCGATTTTCTCAGCCAAAACACATTCGATTGATGTGAAATTGATATCAGTGACGTAGAAAAACTGAACGAAGGGCCCGCCAATCGTGGATTTTCGAAAATCGAGACGTAATAACAGTTTTTTAACAATATTGTTCCGTAATCCAAGGAAGTGCTGCCTCTCTCCACGAGGGGCAGCACCTCCTTGGGTTACAGAACAATATTGTTACACAAAATTCTGATTATGTCTTTCGGTTTTCGAAAATCCACGATTGGCAGGCCCTTCATCCAGTTTTTCTACGTCACTGATATCAATTTCACATCAATGGAATGTGTTTTGGCTGAGAAAATCGCGTTTGAAAATTCCAAGTGTAAATCATATCGAGGTCACGTGACTTTCATTTCACCTGATAGAACGAAATAAAATTGTAAAGCACCTTATTCTATGTTCAAATTTATTTCCGTGTACCTATAATCTAAACTGCAACTGTATGCCGTTAGAACGGCACTCGTGTGAGAGGAATCCATACCGCAATGCAATATTATTACAGAAAATTGTCGGAATGGGACGTGGCTCGGGCGAGTCCGGCCGCAGAATTGGTAAGAGCTCGCCGTGAATTGTCACTGGCGGAGAAGCAGCTCGTAGACAAGCAGCACGAGCAAGCTTCGAAGCGGAAAGAAATGGACAAGAATTGGGCAGAGCTGAGACGCAAGGAGCTCATCTTTCGACAATCGTTCCAAAAGTTCAACAAATTCGCCAAAGAAAATCAAGACAAGCGGGAGAGGGCGGAGCACAAAATTGCCGAGGAACTCTCACTGCAGAGCAAAAGAAGAGAAGAGGTGTAGTAAATTCGGATCATCTATGCTTTCACTTTCTTGCCATTGTTGTTGTTGTTGTTGTAACAATGAGCCTGCACAAAACTACGGACGTAAGATTGAAATCTTCTTCCAAGATAAGGGAAATGGAATCAAAGTTGAACGAGATGAAAGAGGTGAAGAAGACAATGGAGAAGTACGTAGCCGATTATGGGATGTACCAAGACTACCTGGAGAAGGTGATATCCGAGACTGCCCAGTTCGAATCAATTTCCCAGATCCTGACGCGTTACGAATGTCTGACTGAAGCGAGAAGGGAACTTTCGGAAAGGCAGGATCAAAACCTTCAGGCACTCGAAGATGCGAGCACAGAAATGGTAAGGAGGAAGTCTCCTCACATCAGATTGAAAATTAACGAATATCCATAAAGAGCAATTGAAAGCTGTCGATTTTCAAACGCCACGTGACGTCACACAGTACCTCGGCAGCCATGTTCTTCTGTTGACCATTGTTGTCCGTAGCGCCATCTGTGCGTGAGAGTTACTGTGTGACGTCACTTGCAACCGCGAAATTCAAACGCTGAATTGAAAAACTTGATTCACGTGAAGCCCAAAAATAAACAATTCGGCACGATATGTTTTTTATAAATCCTAATCATCAAATTATTGGATGAGAGAATAAAAAAAAAAAAATTGGAACAACATATCCCGAAGTGGTCACCTTCTCGCCAAAGCCTCTGTCTCCCTTCCCAAACCGCAGGCCGGATTAAGAAGGAAAATTCAAACCGCAGGTTCGTCTGACGGACGACAAGGCCCAGAAGCTGATAAACCTGAACAACAGATTGGCAGAGCTGCAGAGCAGGTACGACAGAGCGAAGACGAACGCGCTTCGTTGGGAGACGGCGGTGCAACGGATCAAGGAAACGACGGCGTCGAAGCACCTCGAGTTGACGCAAGTTCGAGCATGTTGCTGGAACGTTTATCAGCAAATTTGCAAGCGGAAGGGTATTCCCGTCGAGGTGGACCGTGACGACGTTGAACACCAGCTGGTCCACATAAAAAGAACTATTCTAGAACTGAAACGAATAGTTCGCGTGGCTAGAAAGAAGGCTCAAACGGAATTGACGAGGCCCAAAGACTCGTGAGATTAACGCTGAAGTTATATCGAGTGTCACTCCGCGACGCGTGCGCGGAGAGACTGTATCTAATGAAAACTCAATGAGGATTAAGGATTTCCGCTTCGCAAGGCTATTATTAATTCTAACCATTCCTATGTAATTAACGATGATACATGTCGCAATAAATCTCACAAATTATCCCACGTTATCAGAGCTTGGGATATTATGGCTTACTAACGAGCCATGACGGTGCCTTTATTCTTCTTCATGGTGGCCACTATAAAGAGTGAACAAATCCCTGACTTTTCCTTGACCAGTGGCCATCATGTTATTCAGGGCTATGTATAAGAAAATATAAAACCAAACTAAAATGCATTTCAAATTCTTGTTTTCCATTGTCTGTTTTAATTAAATTTTCATGATTGATTGAATGTACAGGAAATATTTCGATTAATCGTGAACTTTGTCCTCGGGGTATTTTTCAATCACTGATATCGCCTCTGCATGATTTTTCTCGCGGCTGGTAAATGACACCCAGACACGTTGTGCAAGAGGTCGCTAAAATCGTCGGCCAGACGTTTATTCAACTTCTGAGATGCCTCTTCTCGCGTGAGTGGGGCGTCCAGACCTTCCGAGACGTTTTGCAGTTCCTCCTTTTCCACGCATCTATTATGTTTCGCGATTATTATCGTTGCAATCGTGACGAATAGGATAGACAGGAAAGAGAAAAACGATCGACAACCTTTTATGACACTCATAGAGATATTTTTATACTGTGGTTATACCATGTTTTTTTTTTTTTTTTTTTTGTGTGAAAAAAGATCGAAGAAATTCGAGGAGTAGGGATTAATTACAAGGACGCATGGGGTAGGTTACAAGATTCGCACAACTTACAGAGCACAAGGTTGCGTGGGAGCTACTTGGGAAAGGACTGGGATCTTGAGTCTGGGTTTCTTCGATTCGTCTAGCCTGCTCGGAGCCTTCCTGGCCTTGTCGACCCAATGAACTTGATTGAAAATATCGGTAATGCGTTTCTCGATGATCCCCAAGTACAGCATGACGTTGTTCGTCGTGACGTGAGAATTGTCGCCGAGGAGTTCGAGGATCGGTGAATTGTCGCACCTCACGGCGCGGAAGAGGGACTCTATGCCGCGCAGGAGCTTCTCTATCACCTCGTTGCACTAATTACGAAACATAAGAGATGAAAAAAATTATGAAAAAAAATTGAACTCGGTATAATCTCCGATTCCTGTACCTCTGCGAGGCTCCCTTCGGCCCTCGACGCGGCGTTAGTCTGTTCCTCCAGCTGTTTGGCTATCCTGTCTAGGGTTTGTGCCTGCTGTTCGTTTCTGTGAGTGTTCAGGGCTCGTGCCTCGTCTATCGCGACTCGCAGCTGACCCACCCTCGCCTGAAGTCCTTCCAGTTCATCGTTCAGCTCGTTCACGTAGCTGAAGAGAGCAAAGTTTTCCTCCTCTTGCTTGACGAAGTGCGTCATCAGTCTGTCGATTTCATCCTCACCTGGACAAAAGGATCGATTTCACATGTAATCAACGTCACCTACTAATCGGACGTTTATTCACTAGGATAGCCATTTTCTTGCGGTAATTAGTTGGTTTTTTGTAACTGTCGTGAAGCGAATCAAGGTATGTAATTGCAATGATCATTTACCGGTGAATTGCTTGATGAGTTCAAGGATCTGAGTGTAATCGGCGACTTTCTTCTGCATTTCATCGTGCCGATTCTGCCTCTTGGCGTCTTTTTTCGTGTTCAGATCACCGGTGTCCCGATACTGTCCCTTAACGCCGAGGAATTCCTGCAGCTTCCATTCGTTGTCCAGGGTTCTCTGGAGCTCGCACATCTCCGAGGTGTGGGATTTCAGGTCCCTCGCACCTCTGCGGAGGTAAAATAAAACCGCATTAGTCTCCGACTGTGGCAAGAAACTAACCGCGCGCTTGGTTCAACAATCGGCAACAAAGAATCGCTGAACTTTCGTCACCGCACATTCATCGCTTGCATCACGAATCCACTTACCTCTCACGTAGGGCGTGCAATTTGTTCAATTCCTCGTCTCTCATGTTGAACGTAACGGTCGCTTGTTCTATGAGGTCGTTTATCACTTGTTTCCCGGTATTGAGCTGCCCGATAAGCTTCAGCCAGAGGACATTAAACTGCTGCCTTTCGGTTAGAAGGGAGGTGATCTCTTCTCTGAATTTTTTATTGTCGGCGACGATCATGTTGAACCTTTTGGTCGCCACTTCGAGACGGTTTTCCAGGATGTTCACCATCCGGTGGTGCCTGACGGCCAGTTCCTTCGACTGGCTGTCCGTCTGGACGACCATCTTCATCCGCGTCACATCGCGGGAGACCTTCAAAAAAATGTCAGACCCTTTTATGACGAGGGTGTCTCCCGAGTCGAGCTCGAAGGGTGGATAATTAGGAGCGTCTTCGTCGCTTCGTGGAAGTAAATCTCGGAAAAGCGCGGTATAAATATAAATTGTGGAGGGAAACGGGGGAGCGCGTTGCCGCAAACCGTTTGAGAAACAAAACCGGAAATCTAGTGTCGTGTGAAAGGCTAAAGAACTGTGAGGCGTCCACACGTGTCAGTAATAGGTAACAGCTTAATTACGCCATGAACGTTTTTTTCACGTCCTTACCGACGTTCTTTGAAATTTTTACCGGCTATAGAAGTTTTTTGAGCTTCTAAATTCTACCGATTCTCTTCTTTTTCTGGTTCCACAGCGACTAAAACCGGATGAACCTCACCTTGAGTATCTGCTCTTCAAGTTCGTTGATCTGCTGTCTCTCGTTCTCGATAGTTTCCTTGTATTTCGTGCGAGTGGTCAGCAGGCACTTGAGCTTCTCGCTCATCATCTCGTCCTTTTTGTTATTGGCGCCAGACTTTGCGGTTTTTATCCCGAGCATCAACTCGGCCTTTTCGAACTCGAGTTGATTCATCATGTTCTGTTGGTTCCTCAACTGCAGTCTCGCGTCTTCGGCAAAAGTCGCTCGATCGTTTTCCATTATTCGATACTGTCGTTTCAACCGGGACAATTCCGTCTCGGCCAAGACCTCGAGCTCCACCTCCTCCTGGACCGGCTGCGATCTGAACGCCATTCTTATCCTTTTCGACGCTATTCAATCAGGTTATGCTGATCCCGACTCTTCCGGCTTGGGAGAAGGTCCGTTAAAAATGTCTTCGCACACTTTTGCGGGGACTAAAAATCCAGCGATGATGAAAAAAGAATTAAATGAGCTGTTGAATGGCTCAAACTATTCATAGAATAAAAATAACCGAAATTTCTCTTATTTTTCCTCCTCGACGATACACCGACGACTCTGACTCCGCCGGAAGGAGTCTCTTCTTCGTCGTACTTGGATATAGAATTCCCAAGTCTATTTCTCACTGACATTGAAACTGTCCATTCACGTTTTGTTTACAGTTTTGACAGCTGTAGCTCAGTAGCTGTTTTATTTTCTTCCATCTTCGGCGTCGCCCGAAAGTTATCCGTGTGACGGAACGTGAACGTACGTTGGTATATCGTCACGGTACAACGTTGCCCGGGCAACCATCAACAAAACCAACGCGCTTCACCTAGACCCAGAGTATAATTTTTGCCATACCAAAATAACCGTCATTAACGCAATTAAGGAGAAAGCCATTGGCTAATTTTCGCCAACACACACATTCAGGCGCAGTTGAGCAAATAAGAGTCGCTGAAATTACGTCACTCCGCTAATAGGACCCACCTATACATTCCTCTACACAATCCCGTGTCTGACATACGAATCGACGCTCTATGCGTGTTGAAATGTGAGGCATCGATCCGCCAGTCTTGTCTATCATCGGGGGCTGCGGACGGGCTTTGGCCAGTGCATGTGCAACTGTTGTTCACGTCCGAGTGTATTCGGGCGTTTTGTGAGTTTTTAGCCCAGGGATCGTGGGACAGAGTCAGGTGGCGTCACCGAGCCCAGGTGAGTCAGGTGAGTCAGGTGAGCCAGGTGAACGCGGAGACCGAAGGTAACCGTCGCTCTAGCGAACGAACCTGGTTCATTCCGTGCCTTGGAGAGGTGGGACGACGACGGCATATCGGCAGGCAAGAGTTCTCAAGACCCAGAGCCAGCCAGTCGGACCCGCACCGCGAGCGTTGGAGAAGGGGTTGAGCAGCGCTTGTTCCGGGTTTTAGTAATTTTTTACTTTTATTTAACAACACCTACACAGAGACACGGGGAACAAGCGAGTGACTCATTTACCGTCTGCGTGGTGCACTCTTTGTTGACTTTCTACACAACTTTATGATTGCCAGTTGTCCACCAGCATCGGAACCGTAACGCCTGAGGAGAATTTTTACAATTTAAAACGACATAAATTTTATCAACTCGATTCTACACCGTGAGCTGACGTGAATTCGATGATAGCATGTGTGACGTAACATCAGTGATGTGAAAACCTGTGGATACGCGAATAAATCAGCAATTTTATCATCGAGGTGTCACTTGCATTGTAATATTTATAAATTATGCATTTACAGTGGATTGATAAAAGGTGCGATGTGGTCGTTTTCAACGTTGATAATAATAGATGTAAACTAGTCGTCTTTTGACAATCGTAAAATTCGTATCGCTTTCTGATTAAATATAAACCAGCGAAAACGTTCCGGGTGCGATGATAAGGGACGCGTATCGAACGCTTTAGTTATCGATTGATGTACGATTGTCATCGTCCAATGTGCTGCCTCTTTAAACCTCCCTTTTTCTGGTTTCTTTTAATTAAAACGATATAGACAACGTTTCAATCATCAACGAATTACTTTTAACGCCTCGAAGCTTCTCATTTATCGAATCGACACGTTCTTTCGCTTCGTGCTGCTGTCTTGAGCAATAAGGAAGTTGTTTATTAACAACAAATTAAAATCTTGCGAGAGACGACTGACTGTATTCTTGTTAAAGCCGGTTGGATATACAATTGGGTTCAAGTCTTTACAAAGTGAATGTTAAATAATTAAATTAATTAGTTGATAATAACATAGACTTTCTAACGTCGGGTGTACGAAGGTGTTACATAATTGAAATCGTACAGACTAAAAATGCGCCTGACAACGAAACTACGATCACTTTACTACAATCGTTATCAAAACGGTGGTGAAACAACGACGGGATTGTTCCTCAGAGCAGCGTCATTTCGGATGCATTGACGTAATATTATCGCCTACACCTATAACGATAAAACGAAATACATATTGCGATACTGTGTTATTTATAAGAGCGAGACCGCAGCTGCGATAAGACGCAGCCCGCTAGGATAAGGAGAATAATAGAAAGGGGTACAATGTTGCCGAGGAAAGATGGACAGATCACGCCGTACGCGTTGGAGGACATGATATCCGATCTTCAGGCGAGGAGGAACTCCTTCGACCACGATGACGTCGTCGGTGATCCTCACGAGCTCCTGAAACAACGGGAGAGGGACCTGGTGCTCGCTGCCGAACTCGGAAAAGCCTTGCTCGAGAGGAACCAGGAACTTACCAAACAAGGAGAAACCTTGGCCGAAGAATATGCCAGCAAATTAGAGGTCAGTACTATAAACTATATGAAACATAATAAATTCCATCCCAGACAGCACAGAACACGTCAAATGACGTGTTAAAGACGTCTATAAGAGACAGGACAAGATTCAGACGTCATTAAAAATTCCTGGACTTTTCTCTGACTTCCAGGGCGAAACAAACTGATTATTCTATAAAAATAAAATACCTGAAATTTTCGTTATCCGGCTTAGCGACGACTTTGACTATAAACGATAGGCAATCTGTTTATCGAAAGAGATTGAGGGACGCTCAAACAGAGCTTCGATCAAGCCCATTAGCACACACTGTATAAATATACAGGTAGATCGCACTTTGAGTGATACACAGCTGTGAAGGAAGATAAATTTCTATAAAATATTAGAATTGTGTAGAAATACCCACAATGAAGGGATCCGGGGGGAGTCCACAGGTACAAAGAATTACACAGGTATAATCGAATTACTCTGAATGAGAAACGCGAGTAAACAGGTTTAACGAAGCCATACTGAAGAATTGATAATTTATCGCTAAATCGGATGTCAAGTTCGCAATAATCGTGTCTAGGTAGGTATGCCCATTAGGCATACAGAAATCATACGGCCTCAGGCGAAACAACAGCCTTAGGGAACAGATATATGAATTTGTATTACTTAGCTGATTGTCAGCTAGCCGGAGAGCTAACAATAGGCAAATATTTGATCTTGATCTATTTTATATACCCACGTTGTGCATTAATTAAAATGGGGATATATGTTATGGGGATGAATCGATAGAGCTTATGACCGTGTGACAACGTAATATAAACCAGCTACATATCAGACTGCAGTAGATATATGGATCGATAGCAGCCAGTCTGTGCCTCAGTACATCGGTAGCGATTATAGTCGGACAAATAAATGAGATAAGATATGTTTCTTTCGGTAAGAAGACAAAAAAAAAAAAAAAAAAATTCTTTCTACGTCTGAAACAACGGTGAGATAAGAGTTTGGATGAGGAGATTTTTATATCTTGAAGAACTCGAATCTAATCGAGTTTTTGGGGGATTCTTAATTATTTCACAGTCTTTATAATGTTTGTTTAATATCGTATATAAATGAATTGTGTGCGAGATGACGAATTAATTTCTCAGTCGCAATTATAGTATGCCGGAAATTGTCGCGCACTGCACGACATAAACGATGCAAGCGTAACTGAATGTCTTTTGTACAGTTATCAAAGTCTAGAGGTACTACATCCTAATTACGGATGTGTAGCGTATTCGCGATTAATTTATGTAGAAGATACGCGGCAATTAGTTTACTTAGTTGCAGTAAACAAATCGAACCATGATCTTGGATCTCTAGGCCATTCCCGCGTGCTAGAGATCATTCTCTCCATATGAAAAGAAACACAATACAGATTCTTCGACCTAGTTCACACCCTGCAACGAATTTATTAGATCAATTAGTTTTTACACCTATAATTATCTTCACTCTACACGGAAGTGCGTTAGTAACGCGGGAATATTACCGTTCACGGCATCCCTCGGAATAATTTTCTGGGACCTGTTTCTTTGTTTCCGTTTCGTATAACTGTTAGCGCGGCTCTAAATTAACGGATTAAAAGGAGAAAAATGTCCCTTATTCAGAGTTGGTCAGAGAAAAGTCGAGGAATTTTATGGTGGCACAAATCAAGAGAGAATAAAAGATATCCAGCGATTTTTTTTTCTTTCTCGCGCGGAAATCTCAATCAATGGAAATAGTAGAAAAACTTGTACGAATTATAAATGAAAAACTATTCTCAAAAATCATTTTCTTTCACCAGTGATTCAGAGCATTATTCATTACCTACTTGAACAACCACTGATTTATAGGAATTTCAGTCTGGGAAAAATGATAATTTGGTCAGGGACTTTTTTTTCACTCTTTATAAAGCAAGATTTTCGTTTCTGGCCTTTTTGTGTAGAGATGATGAAAGTGTTGAGGGATAAAGTATTCCCATAACTGAATTATGACCCAGTGGAAGTATTTCTTTGGACTGTAATATAGATACGCCAAGTCTTTATTATTCGACTAATGTACGATGAGGTATAGTCTGTTGGAATGAATTCAGGATTTCTGGCGTACTGCGTACATGGAAGAGCCACGAAAGCGTGGAACTAAGTGCGCCACTTGGGCAAGACCCTCGGGGTCTCTCGGGCCTTACGTCTCTATACCTCGGAGACAATGAAATTCTGAAAAAGAAACAATAGCCGGCACCACGGTACCTGGCTTCTCCTAGTTTCCTTCGACTTTGCCTCATTTTTGACCTCCATACGTATACTATATATATACATATTATACCCATATATATACACAAATTGAAACAATTGTGCGATTCGCAATTCTAATTAAAACCTTGTGCTTAGCCTAAAACCGAAAAAGGAAAAGTTGCCGGAAACGTTATATGAAAAAGAAATTCACCCATGTATAGCAAAATTTTCACACAGATAAAACGTTTCTCGGTTTGTTTTACTACTAGGTGAACGAAAAGTCGAGCAATTCATATACAGGGTGAATTCCTAACGACTCGTTGATCTGAAACAAGCTTTCAGACATTTCTGAACCAATTAAAGTGTTCGAATGCTGATTTTATAGTGAAGCTCGATGATTTCCATGACGGAAACGCGGAGGGATAGAGAAGAGTCGCCGATGAGCTCATTGAATCTGGATGATCAGCGATGTATTATTAGCGATAAATTTATTCGAGTTGTCTGAAACACAGGTTTATGGCCTGAAACGTGGTTGTATGTAGATTGAAGAGAGTAAAACCCATCGAGTGCAGCGTGGAAGTACGTATCGCAGATTACATGACCGCCCAGACTTAGTTTCCGGTAACAGGATAGGGGAACGTGACCATTTCTTTCGTGTATGCTGTATTATCATAGAAATCTGCGTATCAAATTTCGAGTTCAAGTTGCGCGCGATCCTGTTCGCGAGTCGAGAAGCCGTTCACTTCCGGTTTTCGTGTAGATATACGATAATAAAATATCGACAAACGCTGCATGCTTGCGATGCAGTGATTTAATCTCGGAGTAAATTCTTGGTCGCAAAGATTAGTGGTAAGAGTGGAGCAATTTTTCTGTTTTACTATTATGGCATATGAAAGTTATCCGCACTTCTCCCCAGCTCTTATAACCAGAATTCATCCTGCCTCTGTGTTCTTAGATAACGACGTAACAGCGTGAAACTAGACCCCGTATTTTTATCGTCATTTACGACAATGACTGTAACCGACAAACATAAACATTTAAACGAACATTAGATACTCAGCACTTTTTCCTTTCGCCAAGTAGCACACTTTTTTCCCTTCATGGCCTCAATGCAGACTGAAAAAATACGTCTTGACTGTCTCATGTCTTGTAGTTGATCAAAGACTTTTATTTGCGAATGCCTGTCGACCACCAATGAAAGTCAACGTTTGAATCTCAACACAGATATATTTCCTGGTCACTTACCTACACTGTAAAAAACGATTGTGAATTTACTACACATTAACTGGACGAAAGTCTTGTAAAATTACGAATGTGTTCTTTGTTCTTTGTTCATGTTCTTTCAATTTATCAACAAATTTTCAATATTACTATACATTTATCACAAAAATACGAAATTTTGTATGAATTTTACAAAATTTTTTACTAAATTCGTCGTATTTGAGATTTCATGACTCCTGTATCATGTATGTGAATAAAACTTCCATCACATCGTCCAACACTAACTGTAAGCTATATAGTGAAATCTAATCGCCTACGTAGAGTTTCTTTTACGTCAAGTCGTTGAAATCTCGGCGTCATATTTAAAAGTCCTCGAGTCTGAATGCTTCGGATGAAATGAATACCCAAGGCTATACTTCAATTCGTCTTTCATCCAGTAGATCTTGAGAATATTTTCGATCCTGTTTCCGCGAATGGTGTCCAAAGCCTGTACTGTTACGTTACACGTTGTGGCGATTGTCCGGTCAGATGGTTTTTTTTTATCCTTCTACCTCTGAAGGTGAATCGAGTTAGTATTTTACGTATATAAAAACTGGCTTTGAGCTGGTAGCTTCTTTCTCTGACCAAAACCTGCCTCGGACGTATTTCTCTTACGTAACACAACGACCAGAATCTTGTATCGGGTCGAAATTTTTTCGAGGGATATTAACCACCAGTTTTCCCTTTTACTTTATACCGTATGATAAATTCACAGTTCTCTCGCCAACGTTTAAATGATCGTAAAAATAATAAAATAGCAATCATCTGTCTGGCTACACATCAATTATTGTCGACACATCGGTTTGGCTAATTGACAAAATTGCTTTCTAGACTGTATATAGGCAATTAATTGCCTCTTTTTTATGTATAACATCAATTTCGCCACTCGACACAGATGAATCATGAAATCATTTCACTACACGATCTCTCCGGATCCTTCGACACGATTTAAAAACTGGATTCTTCCATTTTTTATCATTATAATCAAAAGATGAGTAGCGTGACATCGATCGACAGCATATCTCAATGATAATATCGCAGATTAAAGGCGCGATTAATACTGAGAAATTTCTGATTTCAAAATTTATTAATTACGCATTAAAAAATTTCTTTTCGTGGTACCGGCTATATAAGCATAATTTAATTGGGTGCAGATAGCAGATCATCGCTCCAATTTAAGCACCTTGAATAAAAGTATATTGCGCGAGAAACTGAAAACAAAGAAGAAGAAGAAGAAGAAGAAAAGAAAAAAAAAGTTTCCATTGTTTCGAATTATTCCTCCAATTGAGGCCTTCTATTCACCTTGAACACCTCCCGGATCACTCTCACACCTCACACCTCTGCAGAGTCCAATGAATCTAGAGAGTATCATACAAGGTCTCCCCTTCTCGATTATTCTTTAATGTCCCAATTTCACGAGATCAGATTTCCTAATTACTTATACAAAAAAAAAAAGAGAGGAAGAGAGACAAAAATCCAGACGTGGAATAAACTGACTAATGATCGTTAAATTTGATTAAAGATGCGATCACTTTGTTCCTAGTCTCGTCTCATCGCTGTTATGCATTCGCTATCGAATGGTAAAAACGTAACGGTTAATTAACTCGCGTAACCCGAAGCCAATCGTCTAGTTTTCACCAAGCCATAATCGTGACTCGATCACTTTTGTTACCAATAAATTATCCGCGAAGTAGGGTCAGGGGGGGAGAAAATGTCATAAGGAAATGAAGCTATTGATGTACGAGTATAAATGTTATTATTCAAACTTCGACACCAATTTTTGATAAAGCTGAAGTTAGCAGTTAAACAATACAAAGTTTTCCTGAATAAAATCGAGCAATAAAGTCATGTCTATAATTTTGCAATGATATTTCACAGAATTCAAATTCTATGGCCTTATTCTCTCATTTTCACTGAATTCAGCTATTTTAGCTGCTAACTATGGCTGCTGGCTTTAGCTTCATCAATTTTTTATCCTGTAGTCCATCTTGCCACCAATCAGGCTGTAATATTTCTCTCTCGCCGAGTCCAAAAACTGACCCAGCTAGTGTTTCAACGTCGAGTAATAAGACCGAGCACGTGCATTCAAGTACCCAGTAGGAAGCGTTTGAGCAAAAACTTGGCGTTTCTTTAGCTAATATTACAGCTCAGACATAAGACAGCTGTGCGTACGGCATGCGTTTGTGTGTTGAATCTCATACCTTTCTATGCCACTAGGCTAACAATTGCTTACAAATTACGCCGTTCACCGAGATTCAAGTGGGAATATGCGCAACGTTCAGGTTCTATAAGCACATAACTGCGAATATATTTCAAATTGTGACAAAAATTGTTGTTTTTTTTTGTTTAGTTTAGCAAAATTTCGAAAGCCCCGCGGTTATAATGGCGCCGTTTTGTAAGCGATACGCGTATTTCTATACGTGACGTGGTTGTCGATGATGTGACAATATCTACGATGTAAAGAGACGGTTAATCGTTTCTAAAAACAAATGAAAAATTAAAATATCGTCATCGCTTGTTTGTGACGAACATGTTTTGCAAACTACAAACTAATCCACACATCTACGTTACAAAACTTTGAACACGTATATATACGAAACTATATTTATAATCTTATACTTTCATCAAAGTCATACATAATAGGATAAAGTCGGCTGCAACCACGACGCGGAAAATAATTAAAATTATGAATATGTGCAGCCATGTGAAGAATCTACGTATCCGCAAAAGAACGTAACGCGATATATCCACGAATTTGAGTTACAAAGCGAATGGAGTAGAATTTAACAAATTAGAGAAATTTCTCATATGCGCTGCAGAGATTGAGAGAAACTGAAAAAAAAAAAACAGAATTAGAAACCGTTTTTATTTTCACTCAAATTATTCGGTACTGACGATGAAGTTTACTTTTATATACCTACTCGTAGAATCCAATTTTCACGGTGGTACTCCTGTCTTGCTCTAGTTCATATCTTCGAGCTATTCGTCGGTGCAGATTTTATAATCAAAATGCTGTACAGCTAGTTGGGCAAGATTCGTGCCTCGGCTACTACAGACGACCACTCTATAGTATTGTATCTATCGTAATATCTTTTGCCGCGGAATTATGCAATTAATCGTTGCGCTGATTCGAACCAAACAGACTCAAAGCACTGCTTTCGAGCCTCTCGGATGTTATACTCTAGCGCAGGCATTCGCTCGAAACGATTGACCACGGATCATTGCATCCTGGGCAGCTCAACCCAGCGAGTGCCACACTACGCTGGCCTCGGGGAAAGTAAAATGACCAATACACCCAACTTGAGGACTCGAATCCCGAGACAAAGAGACAGGCTTAGTTTTTCTTTCTCCATCACAAATTACATTGACATTCAAACTTTAGACTTTAGACACTTGAATTTATCTTCTGGAAATTTGTACAGAGTGGCCCAAAAAACAAAAAAATGGACCATTTTCAATCTTGAGTAAATAATGACACCTTTTGAAGGTTGGAAAAGTTTTTTAAATTGAATTACTTTTCAATGAAATAAAAATGATCAGAGATATATAATAGCCACGTTTATGATTTATTTGAGTCCAAAAAATGTCTTGTTTTTTGTTGAATATAATAACGATAAATGTCTCCGAGTATTTGAGACAATTGTTGTATTCTGAATTCGTGGGATCGTATCCGGTATGGTTATCCAGTTTTTTTTACTTCTTTTTTATACAACAAAAAACAACAACTAAACTTAAATCGTGGCGGTAAGTTATCGAACCCGCGCGCAAGGTCTGATGGTCTAAACAACTACAGCATCGTCACGATTGAACGCTAAAAAAAGTGGATCGAAACTCTGTTCCGTACTCTGATGCCGTTTTAATATCAAGTACCGAAAGGCGACCCTCTCTGAGGTCAAAGTTCGCTTAGAAGGACAACTGCGCGCGGACTCCTTGACCAGAAGAAACCAAGGACCGCGCACATTACGTAACTTTGTCAGCGAAAATTTATTCAGCACAGAATTAATTTTACAATTCCGAAAAATAGACAAATAAAAACTGTCTAGGGCCCTTCTGGAAACTTTTCTTATATAGAAATTCAATTCCAAATGGGAAAAGACATCAAAAACGTTTCTAGGAGGGCTCTAGCAGGGCCCTGGGTAGTTCTTTACCCCATTGAAAATAGAATTTCCACCGCAGGGACCATATTGAATAAATTTCTATGTTGAGTCCATGGAATCAGTTCGAATCCTTTCAAAAATCCCATTGTATTCATTTTATTGGTTTCTATAGAGGATTTTATAGGGATTTGGAACAATCTACATTGACAGGGTGTCTAGCTGTCAGGGAAATGTGGAAAACCGGGAAATGTCAGGGAATCCGAGCTCATATCCTGGATTATGTCAATTTTCCACCCACAGTTTCTACAATTTTCGGAAATATCTAAAATCTTGAGCTCATCCTTAAGTTACCGGAGTTTCTTTGAATTGAAATGTTAATTGGTGTCTTTGGAAATTGATGAAATTCGAAAATTTGCCCATTTCAATTAAATTAACTTTTGTTGTTCAAGTTACAAATAATTCGCATCGAAAAATTGTTTTTCTCAGGTGAATTGGGTTGCAAAATTCCTTGAAAAATTACAGTCTTCAACTGGAAAATCGACAAATGATTCTACGGTAAATTTTCAGTACTAGAAAAAGGCGAGTAGTCTATGAGTCACTCGGATCTTATTACCTGTGTTCCAAGGTAGAGAGAGTACCCGCTCATATACCAGTACCGCAGATGATTTCATTATTGCGAGCGCAGTGACTCCGTCGATTATACAGTCAATTCAAAACTCGCGTTCGAAATGTGGGTGATCAGCAGGCCGGAGGAGGTTGCCAATCGATCGGTGACTAACCACGAGGACCAAGGCCACCTTTTGCGAGTATATACGCAGCTCGATAAAATAAAACTGTTAGCGCGTTTATAACGAGAGATATGGCTCTCGCCATGTAGTATTTAACGTGTGACGTACTACGTACCTCACTACACGTCTACCTACGTATAATGATTATTTTTAAATCGTTACCTCGCTCTGATGCGTGATTCGAGCTGCTTCACGCCGTTAAAGAAACTCGAAACAAAATATTTGCTAAACAAATATTTTCCATATTTCGCAATCGTTTTATGCTCGAAAGGCTTTTCGCGACGAGACATAACGTCTCGAGTCTCCGAAATCTCAACAAATCCGAAAAATTTAATTTGGTCAGGAAAAGTCAGGGATTTTATTTCACTCTTTATAGTGGCCACCACGTCTTGTTACTGTACTTTACACTATTAATTAAGAATCGCGTTGAGTAACGAACCGCATATTAACTATTCTCCGTAGCCTTTCTCAATTCTCTGTCTTGGGTATAACACTACAAAGTGGCGAAAGCTTAGAGAGTTACTGTAACGAACTGACTGACTCGCAGAACAATACTAAAATGACCCGTACCCGACCCGAGTCAGTTTCAAGAATGTAAAAATATCCTTATCCTAGGATAATCGAGTTCCCTAAAGCGAACAAAAAAGCGGATAAATTTCTCGCTGGTATTCAGCTACAAGAAACCGCGCCGCACGACAGTAGAGGACGTAATTTAGATTCCTCTCGTACATGTGATACACATTTGAAATAATTATTTAACTCGCGGTTTACTTTTCACTGCGAAAGTAGAGAGCATGGTTTCGAACTATACAAGCTCATAGCGAAACATGAGATGCAGTTTTCTATATAACGCGATAAAACGAAAGCCGCATAATGCATAGATGATATATTTCACGCGAATAGTTGCATAAAGTCGCAATTACCGACCTTGGGAGAACAGGATTCAGCAAAAACGCGACGTGACACATTGACCCTGATTTGCGTAACACCAACGATCAATCTATCTTTACAGAGTCTGGAGCAGGAGAGGCACCTCTTGAGACGAAGATTAGAGGAGGCCCACGACGAGAGCGAGGCGCGAGCTCTGGAGCTACAATCCGACGTCGAGGGCCTCAGGAGCCAGCTAGAGGAACAGGGGGAGCGTGCGAGGCGTGCGGAACGCGAACAAGCAGCCCTGGTCGCGGAATTGGCGGCCCAAAACACCCGGCTAGCCGATCAACTCCGAGAGGCCAATAAACAGGAAGAGCAATTAATCGCCGAGCTCAGGGTTCTCAGAGACAAATGCAACCTGAGGAGCACCACGCTTCAGGACCACGTCAGCAGCCTGGAAATCCTCAGGGACGAGGTAAAACCGGATGAAATAGTAATAGCAGAGCCCATTCTCATATGAGTACCGAATCAGAACGATTCGTAACGATTTCCATCCCGCATGTTTCAAGGTCCAAATCGTCTCGGCACAGAGAACTGAACTGGAAAGGAGGTCGTTGGAACTTCGCGAAGAAAGAGCCAGAGCGGTAGCGGCGCTAGAAGAAGCCGAAGAACGAGCTCTGGCTCTGGACCGATTGGGCCACGAAGCCGAGCACAGGGCGAGGACGGCCGAACGAGAGAGGTAATTAGTTCGATTCTCTTTTTAGCGCGTGATCGTTAATCGCGATTTTTGCATTTCCGAAGAGATGAGCTCGCCGCGACCCTCGCAGCCCTCGAAGCCGAGCGAAGGGGGAGGTCGGGATCCATACAAAAACCGCCCCGATCTCTGCAGGCGGAAATGGAATGCGAAGAGAGCGGAAGCTCCCTTGGCGAACCAGAGGACCTCAAGGCCGAGGTGACCAGGGCCTGTAAACGGATGAGGGAACTTTGCGCACAGCTCAGAAGAGGCGAAGACGACTCTGGGCTTCAGAGCGACTGTGATGAGTCGATGCTGGTCATAGCGAACGGTGCAGATACAGAGGTGAGGAGGAAATCCCACAGGTTTTTGTTTTCGATAAAGTTAGTTTTTTTTCTGTTCTTGTAATGACTTCGAAATAGTCAAATCAATCATTCTTCCGATCATGACAGCATAGTTTCGTGAGAATCTGATCACATTTGTTCAATTACATTCGAGGATCTTATATAATTTGAAATATTTCAATAAAAAAAAAATAATCTGTCACTCAAATCTTGAGTTATTTCCCCTTCGATTTTAATTACATGACTGGAAATTTTCTTCTCTGAATAATATTTAAAAAAAAATCCACTGACTCAATCAAATTAAAAATCTAATCAGTCGAAAGTTTGAAAGAACCACGTCGATTGGTATCAAGTTCATCAAAATCCGTTCTCCTATGGTCTCATAAAAATTTGACCACATGCTCAATCAGGCTGGAGGTTGCTCTCTGTGTTATAAGAGCTCGCATTTTTCTTCAAAAACACATAGAAACACGAACATAAAATCGACTTTTTGACCGAGAAAAAAAATCTCGCAAAATCCTCGCACTTGAAAATCAAAACCACTTTTTTTCTCCCACAGGCGAGCTGTCCCGGCGCTTTGTCCGAACTGACCGAAGAGTTGTTCAGGCTTGCCCTAGCCGGAAGAGGTGCTCCCGGCGAGCTCGGTCTCGCCGTCGAATTGCACAGGGTCAGAGAGGAGCTCGAGCATTCTAGAGACCAGATGAAACAGACCCAAGAAGAATTAAGGAGAAGAGGAGAGTCGCTTCTCGAGCTGACCAGCAAGCTAAGCGTCTGCGAAGCTGAACTTCGCGGAGTCAGGGAGGAGAGGGACCGAGCCAGAGGAGACATAGAGGACTCCGAGCTCACCAAGGACGAAGTCCTCGCCCAGGCCTATCAAGTGAGGGATCAGGCGGTGGCCAGGAAGAACAGGGCCGAAGTAGAGCTCGCGAGGACCAGGATAGACGTTCTGCAGGCCAACAGCCAGCTCATGGAAGCCATTCAGCAGAAAATCGAGCTCAGCCAACAGCTCGAACAGTGGCAAATGGACATGCAGGCCCTCCTCGACGAACAGGTCCGAAGTAAATTGATGCCGTCCAGCGGACCGGTCAGCGGGAATGGAGACGGTTCGGAAATGATCGTGCCGGCTAGAAAGAAGCGGAGTGCTGGAGCGTCGAAGAAGATATTCGGCCTGTTTTGAGGGCTGGAGGTTCACCTGCTTCGAGGACGTTCAATAAAACATAGACACTCGACGTTTATACTTTTAGTGTTGTGCAATTCGATATCGTGACTCACGGATCACATTTACAAGGTGCAAAAGTGTTGTGGAGGTCACGTTTGAAACAAACAGAGAAAAGTATCACACAGCCATACTGCGAGTCGATGAGTCAAGATTTCGCCTACTGCCCACGCGAAATTCTTGACTCCAAAGCGTTTGGCGATGCCTCTTTTGAGCGGGGACTCGTCCGCTCTGTCCGTCCAGCTATAGCAGTACGAAATTTAAATAGAAAAAAAAAAAAAAAAACACTGCTGGGCCACCAGCTAGAATGACAAATATTTATTTATATACATGTATATTGAATTTGGAGAGAAAGTTACCGGAGATATGTGGCCTTTTACGTTTTAAATTGAGACTTACTTAGAGTACGATATGAGAAAAGTGCAATAGAATTATTGACGATTATAGTTAATTACTAGCACATTTAATTCTAAGAATAATTGATAGTTAATTTTATGGTTAATTCTATATAATGACAAAGTGTGAAGAAATTAGAACTGTAAGATTTATTATTTTATTAGAAGATTGTGAAAAAATAATGTATTATTATCATCATAAGCGAATATTATTATTATACATACGGAATATTTATTTAATAAAATTTACTGTACAAATTGAACTCGCGATCTTTATGTTATTGAGAATATTGAAACGCTTGAACTGATCTACATACGTGTAACGATGTATAATTACCCTATTTCAAATCTGTATCATGATCTACCCACGCTTATTACAATTAGAAACGCGCCTTATTCAATAGACGTATCAAGATTAATAAGGTCAGCATAAAATCTTGACTCTATGCAGTCGCCACTTTCTTTCATTCAATGATCCGTTATTGAACCCAGAATATTAATATTTGACAACACCTACGTAAACCAGGGTAACGACAAATGGATTTGACACGAATTCTATCATCAAGGATTACCCCCGTATACACCTTGGTGTTATCGACTACGGAGCGAAACTCTGACGTCATTGACTACGTTAAGGTGGATTTTCATACGTCGCTCTTTCTGGCGATAGCCGTGATCACGTGACTATACGATCGTCGTTTGTTGGAACACGTGACTACACGGTTTTCGCTAGCGACATAATAACACCACGTTAGCTGAAATTGTTCAGCTTTTTGTGTGGTCGCTCAAGAGCACGCCAATTCAAAATGAGTGATCAAAATTTTAGTTCATACAGCGTGTCCTTCAAATATATCTATATTTCGATTGAAGAGAGTAATGTTACCCAGATAACAATCGTGCCACGCACGTCAGACGCACGTTAGACGCACGGCGTGCGAGTCATGCCGTGAGGGTCGAAACGCATGATTTGCGCTAGCACTCGCCTGCGCGAATGTAAGTGCGGGCGCAATGAGTCTTCATTCACGATCACACGTGTTATTCCGCTATGCCGGTAAAATGCGACTCACAGAGTTCGCATACTGTGAGGGCAGTGTATTAAGGGGCATTCCATGTCAACTCGACCAATAATTTTCCTTCACCATTTTTGATTCGCTTCATAATTTTGTAGGTATATGATTCTTTGATCACAAAATGGCACTCCCAAATTTTTTCAGGTTTTTTCCGCCAACCGTTAATTTTTCATTATTGTTCAAACCCATTTCAAAACCAGTCTTTTTTCAAAAACTCAAATTTCAAAAATCTAGTTTCTTATTCCGATCATTTCGACACTCGGACCATGAGGAGCAGATTTTTCTTCGATTGTTTTTCAGCACTGTCAACATTTTGAACCAAGAAAACGCCATGTTTCACGTTACGGAAAATTAAAAGAAAATTACCGAAAATTCTGCGGCCAGATCTTTTTGGTAATTTTTGGTAACTTTTCAAACAATTTTTGAATCGTGAAACATGGCGTTTTGTATTAGTTCAAAATGTTGAGAGTGCTGAGAAAAAAATCAAAGAAGAAATCGGCCCATCATAGTCCAAGTGTCAGAATAATCGGAATGGAAAACTAGATTTTGGAGAATTTTCGGAGACATGGAAAAAGTTTTTGCGATGGGTATGAATAATAATGCAAAATGCACGGTTGGCGGGCGAAATTCGCAAAAAAGTGGGAGTGCTATTTTGAGATCGGAAAATCGTACGAAAAATTATGAAGCGAATGAAGAATGGTGAGGGAAAATCGTTGGTCGAGTTGACATGGAATGCCCCATATCAGTGTATGAATATAATTCATTTATTCGTTCATTCGTTTATTCGGATAAAAACAGAAATTGATCTCGGAATTCATTTGTTAATTCATTCACTGAAACGAATGAATTGATTTATACATACATTCATTCATTCGAACAAGTGAATAAATGCCTTTGTTCAATTATTTATTGAAACAAATAAATTTATTCATCTAACTCAATCAAAAATGAAAAACAAGTAATTATATTAATTGCGATTCATATTGTTGAAACGAATAAATTCATTCATCTAATCCTTTATTCGAGCAATTGAACGAATTCATTCGTTCAATTATTTATCTAAACAAATAGATTTATTCATTCATCCATTGGTCTGAATAAACAAAAAATTATATTTTCATTCCAATTGAATGAAAATACACCATATTTATTTCAACTTAATCAAATGCACTCGTGAACATTTGAAAACCAAACCTGCATTCACAGACCGTCGTCCGCCATACTGGTTTTACTTGGCAGCGTGTTTTGTTGGCGATTTGATATACATATTCTTCCGCGAATGATATAATTTTCAATTATTATCGTATGGTGTACGTGCCTATAGGATCCATCCTCTTGTACGGATCATCCATCACGCCTTATAAGGTAAGCACACGTAATTGATTATTTTATAAAAACAACCTCATGAAACACGCTGGAATCCTGCATATAACCTCACTTTCCAGTCATTCCCTCTTATTTGTCTATGAGATGTGAAATGTTTTCGGCAGGTTCTCAAGCTAATCTCTGAACTTCACGTACTTCAGGCAAAATAAACAAATGTATTACGGTATAGAATCGACGCACTTATCACAATTCTGGTGAGTCAATAAGTCGTGTCTGAAAGTCGATAAGAATGTAACCAAAAGTGATATTCGTCGGTATTATTGAATTATCACTTTGAGACAAGATCAAAATCGAACGAAAATCATCCACAATCAAGACGATGAGAGTATCAATATTTAATAATAATAATGCCCAAAAGTCATGACCCTCAAGATTTCTGCATCTGCATTTGTTTGACATTTTCCGTTACTCTGTGAATTATCTGGATACGCCTTTTTTCATTTTTTTTTTTTTTTAATTTCCTTATTTTCAGTTGCTTCTCACTAAATTAGGGATTTGACAAGTCGTAACAAACGACCGGTTGATCCTAGAGAAAAGTACGTATAACGTTTTTTGTTCACATATCCATTATATAGATACGCATTTTCCTATTTTATTTTTTCATTTGAAGCTACTTTTCGGTGAATTCAGGCTTTGGCAGCCCGTAGCAACCGGAAATGGCTAAAATTTTATATAGTTTAACGCTATACAAAGTTTTCGCTAGGATCGACCGTTCGGTTGTTACGACTTGCCAAATCCTTAATTCAGTGAAAAGTAACTGAAAATAGATAAATTTAGAAAAAAAAGAGGGAAAAATGGGTATCCAGATAATTCGAAGAGCAACGAAAAACGTCATACAAAGTTTTGTCTAGGACCGACCGTTCAGTTACGGCTTGCCAAAGTTCAAAAATGCAGATGCAGAAATCTTGAGCGTCATCCAAAAGTCATCAATTTATTGTTCAATCAACACATTGTTAAACTAATTTCCAGTGAACGTTATATTTCTCATGTGAAATGAATTTATTGATTTTTCTGAATAGGTGTACACTAATTCTCGTCGAGAAATTTTTCATTTTTTTTTTTCAAATCGCGTTATCGGAAATTTGTGAAGGCTGTATTCACGAAACTATTCGTTCCAGCCTCCTAAAAATGTGTAATTGTAATCTACACCGTTTTTACGAAAACTTATCCGAAATTCACAATGTTTTCCTTCATTTGCCAAAATTTTAAATTTTCGAAAACGTGGATTTTAAAATGATGAGAAAATTTTCGAGAATTCATGTGTTAAGTTATTCAGAAGAATCAACGAATTCATTTGACATGGAAAAAAAACATTCCATAAAAATTTGTTAAACAATGTTTTGTTGAGCAATATATTGATCACTCTTGGGCTTTATTATTCCCCAAAATTAATACTGTTATCGTCTTGATTGTGGTGCATTTTTTTTCGATTTTGATCCTATCTCAAAGTATTCAATATTGTCGTCGTAAGTCACTTTCGATTGAGACCGAGGTTGAGAATGTACAGCCAATATATCCTTAATTGTCCCATGATGCCAGTATGCTAGCAGATTTATCGAAATTATCGCTGTGTGATATTGTGTGGAATCCTATGTAATAATCCAGCCTATATTCATTAATGAATTCGATGTCACTTTCAAGGGTTATGCCACGGTAGTCAAAGTGAAACAGACCCGCGTCACAGAATCTTACGTCAGAACGAACTTGACGAAGACGAATTGGACGAGGAAGACGAAGAGCAGCTCTTGAAGAGAATTGAGCGGTTAGAGAACGAAGCGAATCTGCAGCTTCCTGAGGACGAAGATTTTGATGCAGACTACGACACAGACTAAAATTAGCATTACGTTTTGTGAACATCTGTTATACATATTTTTTCATTTAATAGCTGCGTCCATTCATAACGTCGGTTTTGATATATTTAATTCATATTTCATGAAAACCATACTTTTGGTGTACTTTTATAAAAGTAGTTGATTTCTATATTCGTTCAAATATTTTTACTGAGTAGCATGATATATTTCTCCTACACACGTCGCTACAAATATACCTAATATTATGTATTTATCACATTGCTAGTTACTAGGGCTGCGAGATTAATCGATTAATCGTAAGTCTCGAATAATCGTTTTTCCGATTAATCGATTAATCGACATTTTCGATTGATCGTTTTCTCGATTAATCGATTGATCGACGATTTCGACTAATCGTTTTCTCGATTGATATTAATCGACGATTTCAATTAATCCCTTTTTCGATTAATAATCGAAAATATCGATTAATCGATGAATCGTAAATTTTTCGAATAATCGAGACTTACGATTAATCGATCAATCGCACAGCCCTACTAGTTACGAAATATTTTATCTGTTCATGCGAGTATATTGAACTACGTAACGTAATATTCGAATTTTTTAATATATAATTCTGAATTATTATAGTATAATTATTAGCCACTTTCGTACTGTATTTTGTTTTTAATGTCCTTGCAATATTATTTATAAAATTACGTACTGTATCTTTTATCCAAAATTGCAATATTATTCATAAATATATTTTGATTCAGAAGAATATCATGTCTGATTTATTGTTTAACTGGGGACTAATTATTTCCATATAATTGCCATTAGAGGAATCCTGAATTAGACCGTCACGCTGTGCTGGCGATATGCGTGGCACGCATGCGGGACTCAAGACGTGCGTGCACCATGAGTCGCAATTGATGACGCAATTGCAAGCTTATACGCACTCACGCCGTGCGGATTAAACCTCACGGCGTGAGTGCATATACGCACGCACCATGCGGACACTTTGTTATCTGGGTATCGGTTATGTATTGTAAAATTAAAATAGCGTAAACCTCTGTTATAATGATTACCAGGCTCTACGATGCTTTTCTAATATATTTATTTCAGATTGAAGAGTAATGTTATCGGCTATGTATTGTATAATTTTTAATTTCTAATTTTTCAATCTTGTAATTCGGTCACAAGTCTATTAGTCGCTGAAAATGAGCGATCGTCGCTGGAATGAGCGACGGATCCCTTTTCATGGACTAAATTTGCCACGGCGATATATTAGATGACGTCATCCATTTGTCGCTAAAATGAGCGACTAGCGACAGCATGAAAAGGCACCTTTAAGGTGGATTTTCATACGTCGCTCTTTCTGGCGATAGCCGTGATCACGTGACTATACGATCGTCGTTTGTTGGAACACGTGACTACACGGTTTTCGCTAGCGACATAATAACACCACGTAATAAAAGCTGAAATTGTTCAGCTTTTTGTGTGGTCGCTCAAGAGCACGCCAATTCAAAATGAGTGATCAAAATCTTAGTTCATACAGGGTGTCCTTCAAATATATCTATTTTTCGATTGAACAGAGTAATGTTATCGGTCATGTATTGTAAAATTTCAATAGCGTAAACCTCTGTTATAATGAATACCAGGCTCTACGATGCTTTTCTAATATATTTATTTCAGATTGAAGAGTAATGTTATCGGCTATGTATTGTATAATTTTTAATTTTTAATTTTCAATCTTGTAATTCGGTCACAAGTCTATTAGTCGCTGAAAATGAGCGATCGTCGCTGGAATGAGCGACGGATCCCTTTTCATGGACTAAATTTGCCACGGCGATATATTAGATGACGTCATCCATTTGTCGCTAAAACGAGCGACTAGCGACAGCATGAAAAGGCACCTTCACGCACACAAATATACATCGATGTACGTCAGGCCGTCCATTGCTAGGCGCTGATATATAGGGTGTCAATCAGGTTCTACACACAATAACTGAGCAAGTTCACCGACCTCACGAGGCTAAATTCTCATACCGTGATATTCAGTGATATATACTTATAATAATATATGCAGACAATCAATAATTATATGTGTATATTTTTGTGCGTAGGTATCACATTACATTTATTTTCAAATTGAAAAGAAAAAAAGAAGTTCCAGCAATTCTCTCACCTTGCGATGTTAGTTACGATTTTCTATAGAAAATCTGTTTCCCACTACCTTCAATTTTAACTCAATTCAAATTCAAATAAAAAAATATGAACCAACCATATTTTCGTCGGCTACTAAGATCTGAGACAATGAGCTAGTTTACACCCTAGAAAAAATGGCGGCCTGACCTATACTGTGACCTATGCCCTGACCCAAGACAGGTCGCCTACCAAACGTTTACACCGGCGACTGTCTTTGAGGTGTACCTATAATTTAGGTCGACCTTGGGTCGAATTTAGTTCACCGTTTGGGATAGGTTAGGTGAGCGATACCACCTAGCGTGAGATTTTGGTATACCACTGTTTACACGCTTATGGACAGAGGGCCCAGTTCAGGTCAGGGCATACGAAAAAGAGTCCTGACCCTACCTGAGATAGGCCGTCTCAAAAGTGTTTACAGCGTGTGACCCATATGAGACCTAAATGATTTAGGTCAAATTTGAGGTATAGGTCGCGGCCTAAACGGTGGGTGTAAACGAGCTCAATGAATTGAGAATATTGAAAAAAAAAAAATCTTACGGGGTGATTATAATGAATATATGTTATATACAAACAACAAGGAAATATTATATGTTTATATATATATATCAGACGAAATAAAGAAACATGAAATTTATTTTATATATTCATTTTATTTATTTATTTTTTTTTTGTTGTTAAAAAATGTTTTTTCTTTTCTTTTTCTTTGTATAATTCTCCCCAATTATGTACAAAAATATAATGAGAATAAATGATTATTACATTTTTTTTTTATATACCTAATATATATATAATAATATTTGGCCGCCGGTGCCTTACCATCAATCTGCGTTCGCAGTGCCTTCTTCGAGTGCCCAGAGATGCCGTTACTGGACATCTAGATGATCGGCATTCCCCATGCTCCACTGCTACGGCTTCTCTAACCTTAAAACTGCTCAGCTTCCTAGAACGGCTCGTTTGGCCTAATTACCCATGCACGTCGGGACTGCTCTTTTGTCAGTTTTTTGTATCAGCACAGGGCCGTATTTCACTAGGAAATTGCGAACTGTTGAAGAGCACCAAACTCACGACTGACTTACGTGACAGTTGCCACTATCCCCCCATGACGGGTCAGATATCCTTATGCTTCTGTACGCTGACGACACGGTCATTCTGGCAAACTCTCATGTAGACCTGCAGAAAAAACTGGCAACTTTGGAGGAGTACTGCGATGCAAACGGCCTAGCAGTAAACACCAGCAAAACTAACATCTTAGTATTCAAGCAAAACGGTAAACCGAAGTCTATCCTACCGAAGTTCACTAAATCCAAGCAAGCGAATATTGAGGTGGTACGATCGTACAGCTACCTGGGCATCCCCCTCACTAGCTCCACCCTAGGCTCTGCGGCCATGCTGGCGGCAGTGAATAAAGCAAAATTAGCAACCGGATCAGCACTTGCCATTCTAGCTAGAGCAAACTGTGACTCGTGGGGGGCTTTCAGACGGTTGTACGACAGTATGGTTGCGTCCACGTTGTTGTACACAGTTCCGGCCTGGGGTATGAAATACCTGGAGCAAATCGAAAAAGCGCAAATGAATTTCTATAAAAAGCTACTCTATCTGCCCTCGAACACACCAAACTGGCGTCTAAGACTGGAACTAGGCATTGTCAAACTAGCGCACAGAGCGATGAGCCTCACCTGGAATTGGTTCGTTAGAATCCTAGAGATGCCTGACAACAGTCTTCCCGAAATCTGTATGCTGCGGCTCATGGCGTTGGCGGACAACCTCATTGGGTCAAGCGATCTTAACTGGGCGGCACAATTCAGGGGTTTTTTAGTTAAATTAAATTGTGAGGCTCTATGGGGTACCCGCGACCCCGAGATATGGGCACACAGCAAGGCTGAAGCCCTCGCACGGTACGAATTAATTTTGCGGGGTGAGGATTTAGAAAGACTCCGCCTTTCCGCTGCCTGTCAGCTCAAGGTTCCAATGGTACTGGGGAGTGAGCCTGAGAGGTATTTAACCCTCAGGCTCCCTCTGCCACTGAAAGAGTTGTTGCCTAGAGACTGGCGAACCAATATTACTGTAGGATCACCTCTACGCAATGCGCAGCCAAACTGTACCCGCACCAGATTTGCCTAAACTGCAACCTCCTACAGGACGAAACGATAGAGCATTTTATTTGTAAATGCCTGCTCTACAATCCTTACAGGGAATTCTATCTCATTGGCAACTGGTGCGGGCGGAGGACCCTAGCAGAGAACTAGCGATTCCCTTTAGCCTCGGACGATGCGAAAATCCTAAAAGCAATAGGCGAATATGCCAGGAAAAGCCTAATGTTAAGGCATTCTCCCTAAATGAATAAGCGGAAACTGTACTTTCTTCTCTTTTATACTATTTTCCTTCCTTTCTTTTCTTCTTTGATATGTATATGTATAATATAATAGTGTATATAATAATTTTGTACTAGCCCTTACCCTGTGCGCTAAAGCGCCATCCCCCTTGCTATAAGAGACCTCGCTGTACTCTATGTAAGCAATAAACAAATAATATAATAATATTAGGGGTAGGTATACAAGGTTTTATAAAGGTATACATGACAATGCGTGTTTTTTTTTTAAGATCTTTTTTTTCTTTTATTATTACTTTGTTTAAACTTCTCTTCCCTTTCTTCAATTTTTATTTTTATTTTTTTTATTTCATAAGTCGCAGTGTATTTGCTTAACATAATAATGCTAATAATAATAATAATAATAATTAAGGTAATATTTAAACTTCAAAGTAGTTTTTTTTTCTCCATTATTTTACATTATTTATTAATCAATTAATTAATTTATTTATATGATTTATTTATAATATTACCTAGACAAAAAAACAACAACAAAAAAAAAACAGTAGCAATAATCATTATATACAAAGAGGTATTAAATAACTACGGATTTTTCTTTTTATCTTGTGGAGGAAAGAGCAGGCTCGCTGTGTATGTGCGTACGTTGGCTTAATGCTCAATAATATCATAGGTCTCATTATTATTATTATTTTTTCTCATGTCTTTCTTAGTTATTTTAGATGTGTATTTTCTTTGTTACTACGTTCAATGTACAATAACAATAAGTTTTCGATTTCACTCATGCGATGTTGTATAAATGTGACCAGTTCTCATCGTTACGCAAAAGATCGTTCGGTCGACGTAGATTAGATTCTCTATATTCACTTCATTATTTCATCTCATTTCTTATTTATTGTCTTTGTCAAGAGACATGGCTGACACTTGTATGAATCTTTTTGCTTAGGGGATGACAAACAAACGGAAGAAAAAAGAAAGAGAAAAAAAACTCAAACTTATCGAGAGACGATCATTTTGGCTTTTCGATAATCAACACGGATGATTATGTAGGTACGACATGGGATTAAGGACGTTTATTGGTCCCGCATCGACCGCGGAATCAAGGAGAGTCTACGGACGACTTGGCCAACGATCCGGAGTACTTCGCCCCGAAGAATGCATCAGATTAATTCATCGTCGCGAGATACTTGGATCGGGAAAAGTGTATCACAATATCATCTTATCTTATCATTATCAATCTTCACAATCTCCTCTTGATAGATGAAAGGCCCGAAGATTTCAAATGTCCATCCTCACCGGATCCCGGAACCCCGAAACCTTTTACTGTTTATTTTGGAGGCTCTATTATTCGTATCTTTACAATTTGAATTTTAACGGTCTTGCGAATCAAACAATCAATTAATTGATCTATCTCCGTTCGAGTGTTTTGTACAAACCTCAGGGAGAAAGAAAAAATCGAAAGAAAGAATAATTTTTCGATTTTTTCTTTCTTCCTGAGGTTTGTACAAAACACTCGAACTGAGTGACTCTCCTCAGTCGGAGATATATCAATTAATTGATTGATTGATTGGTAAGTCCGTTAAAATTCAAACCCTTTACCGTGTTGTACCGGCAGTGTGTTCCATCAGCCACAGAGCCGCGTTGATAATATTGTCTATTTCAACCTTTCCAGAGCTCAAACTGTGATTGTCTTCGTAAACCAGGATCCTTGAATGAAATTAACACGTTAAGTTGATACATCCTCCCTAATTTCACGATTCAAGAATATCCTGACTCACTTGGTCTCAACGCCGACCGCCTTGATTCTTTGGAACCAGAGTATTCCCTGCGAAGATGGTACGCACAAGTCGTTGGTCCCGACGCAGAGCAGCGTGGGTGCTCTGACTTTATCGGCGTGAACGATGGGCGAGCTTTCGAACATCTTTCTGTTCATTTCTGTTCCCAGAGGCTGGGGAACAGACTCCTGGTAGGTGAATCCTGTCACCGCCGCGCACCTGAATTTACAAACGAAAATATCGGATGAACAACATACTTCGCACGAAGGGATCAAATTTTGTGACTCAGGTCCTGGTTCTCTGCTGGAAAAAGTCCCTTCATGCTCTGTGTCGTTTTTACACAGAAAAATAATGCCGAAAAAAATACTTGAGAGCAGATCTAGGCTTACAATGAGACTCTTTCTTCTTTCGATAACGCATTGCGGCTAGAATGAAATATGAACGTGAAATGAATATTGGATGATGAGCGTCAGCAACTACGCTTACCAATCTGGGATATCGGATATGGTGAACATAGCTGCGATGTCGATCACGGGATTCCTCAAAACCACGGCTCTGTACAAAGTCTGTGAACCAGAGAATATACGTTATATTGCTTTTCAAACCAAAGCAAGAATAAATTCCTGCTTACAGGATATTGCCCGCTGAGATGGGCTGCCAAAAAGCCTCCGTGGGAGCCTCCGTAGAGCCCCATACGCGACGGATCAATCCACGGATACTTCTGGAGCGCCAACCGAGTGGCGGTCACGCAATCGAGGACATCCGCTGCGCCGACTCTACTCTGCAGCCACTCGACATTCTTAGAGCCCATTCCGGTTGATCCGCGGAAGTTTACTTGCAGTACTCCAAAACCTGAGGATATTTGAGCAACGATTTATGATAAAGTGACGAGAATCGTTTTGACTTTCCTCACCAAGAAGGGCGAACACCGTTTGATCCAGGGCAAAGGAATTTGCAAACGAAGCGTGCGGACCTCCGTGCGGGAAGACTATCAAAGGAGTGGAAGCATCGGCTCCGGTCTTAGGCCCGAAGTAAATAGAGTTGAACTGTTCTGTTATCGGAGGGTGAAAAAACAATTTTAGTTTCTCGAATGTCATCTTTGAAATCGAATCAGACTTACTGACTTCGTCGTCATTATCGTACAAATGTTCGATAAACTCGTATTTCAGATTCTCCAAGCCCTCAATTTCCAGGGGTTTCGTTATTTCGACGCGAGCTATATTCCCCAGGTCCGAAGCCAACGGGTCGAAACGTCCGAGCACAAGTCTGGTCGGTTCGAGAATAGAATCACGTGCAAAAGCGATCACGTTATCCTTGACGTCCAGAATGGAGAGACTGCTCGTATCGTTGGTGATTTCCGTCACTACTTTAGTACCTGTGACGATTCAACATTGATTTAGTAACGTTGAAACAATTGAGCGTGAAATACTGACCAATATTAACGGCGTATGATTTCGTATTAGCCCTCTGAGCAGTGCTGAAGAACAAATACTGCGAATCGCTGCTCCAGCATCGTTGAGGCAAACCAAGATTATACAGTCCGTAAAATTGCTTTTCGTTACTGATCGTAGTCCCGACTTCAACTACGTCGATCAGGATATCATTCTGAATGATATTGTTTAATAAAAATTCCGGAATCCTTCCGGAATCAGTCGACGCAGTTCTGGTCCACTGCTTTTGCATTAGTCTATGAGCGTTGTGATGGGGTCCGCCGGCTTCTCTCTCGAGCCAAACGAGGTAGTTTCCGTCAGGACTGAAACGCGGGGCTCGTACCGCGCAACCGTCGCTCGAAATCTTGACTATCAAAATACAAAAATTGCGTTCAGTCGTTCTATTTACGTTTCTAGAGATTGAATCGATAATTCAATCCAATTACCAAATTCCTCATTTTTCAGATAAAATATCCACGATTCCCTGTTGGTACATGATATGAGCCCAAGATATCGTGGCTCGTGTCGCCAAGCTACTCCGACAATCCCCTCCCCGTTCGGAGTCCACTGAGGCTGTCCCGGAGACAAATCGTCCGGAACACTGGTCAGAGGTGTGATCGTATCCGCCTCCGTATCCAGAACCACGACTACCGGACGATGTTTGCCGACCAGCCGTTCTCCCCAATTAGGTTTCCACACATATTCAGTGCCCTGAAATCAAGAGAGGTGAGCGATTTCGTGTACCTGGGGAATTATTCCGCGATCAGTGTCTCAAATTATTTGCTGAAATTTCATCATAGCTCACCTTCGTAGTTTCTTCCTCCTCTGCCTTCGTTTTTGCAGTCGCCTCCTGGGCCGTTTGCTTATAGGACGGAGCAGACTTTGGTAATTTTTTTTCAGCTATGTAAACCAGCCTGGTTTTATCGGGCGACCAATTGAACGCCCCAAATTCAGCTGTGGAATTGAAGGAAACAATTGATTAACTGGATCTTGCATAAATCATCCTCCCCACTCACTGTCCGTGTAAATATCTCCGTGAACATCGAGCCCAGTTAGATCGTAATTTTTAACAAGACGCTCTTTGTCCCATATTTCAAGAAATTGCCCAGGTGTGTCATCTACGACTATTAGCCTCAGCACGGCATCACGCTGTCCGTCTTCCGTGGAAGAAGAAAGGAGCCTGAATGTTTTACAGTTTCATTAGAATTGAGTCAAAATTCACGGTGTTCGGAGATTCTTACTTGGTAGAAATATCGGTGGGAGAAGTATTAGATATTTTATCAAAGCTGCTGGTCAATGAGTGCTGCAGAGTGAATCGCCAGGTAAAACTTCCGTCGAGATTCCGCTGGCTCCACGTACTCCGCACCCTCACATTGTCGATGACGTTGAGGATCCTGGCCTCGAAGAGGGCAGGATTTTCCACCACCGATTTGTAGTGTTTTAGAATATCCGTGATCTGGAATTATGAGATCGTGAGACAAAGAGAACGGGTGGAATTAAACGGGTCTTTGTTATGTACTCACTTGCGTCGATGTCATCTTGGAAGAGTATTCCGTTCGTTCACCTCGATTACCGCAGATATTATGAGGCGAGCCGCCGTCTTATACTCGGACAGTTTTACCCTCTGCTCATATCGGTACCGACCGCAATCTTATAGATAACGAATACCGTGTTTTTGAAAATATATTTTTGATAAGAGTTCTACTTCAGCAGACCGCAAATCATGCACAAAAATAAACACGGTATAGGTTAGGGTTAGGTTAGGTTAGGTTCGACACGTCTCAACAAGCATATTTTTCGATCCATTAAAACGTACGAATAATTTCCGACTTTCTCGAGGTAAGTCTTCAATTGGTTGATTCATTGTGTTATTAATAGCACTGTGAAGGTGATGTTTCAATACTCCGACGCCCCGCTTCAAATGTGGCTTGACGCCCCGTAGTCGAGTGATGAGAACCAAACAGGTAGCCCAGCATTGATTCAGTTCATTCAGTGCGATGGATTCGCTTTATACTGCTGGCTCAGGGGAGGGAGAGGATATACATACTGATTGTGAAACAACACAAAGACTGACAAATACTACACGTATCACAAATAATCTATTTATATCTTGACACTTTTATCCTATCTGGCTAGAAACGATAATGTAACTAGTACGACTAAACATACTTCTCCATTCATCGGTAGTAACGTGAATGTTTGGAGTCTCTATAAATGTTTTTATCACGCATGCATGAAAAGTGTCTTTCTGCCCGGCCGGAAAGTGGCAACTTCTGGCCGCTGCGCTAAACGTAGTTGCCGCTTTCCGGTTAGTGTCGAGTACAGAAAATAGTATAATACACCTGGCCAGTAACAAGAAAGTTTCAGATCACATAGCCACTACCGGCTTCTGCCTCGGCCAACAATTACATGTGGATCTGAGACTTTCTTACTTTACTGGCCTAGGTACGTAATATACTATGTTTCGCCGTGCGGAGCGTGTATATTCTGGCACTTTTCTGACGTTTACGTCGTCAATGGCAACGTAACACGCCGGACCTGCGCACTTCGTTTTGCGGAGATCCAGCGTGCACAACAAGATTCTTGTCGCGCACGGCGTGCAAACAAGAAACTTTTTCATGCATTTGTAGTAAAAAATACTGTTCGATACGAGGGCAAAATGAGGCGGTTAGCGTGCGCTGTAGTCAGCGCTGAGCGCCGTCTCGGCTCCGGCTTCGTGCTGAAACATGGGAGTCGGCATAACAACGCCTCACATTTCGCCCTTGTATCGAAATGTACTATACAAAGATATCGCATGTCTAATGGCAAAAGGTTGTGAGCGCCAAAAATGTGGTTTTGGTGGCAAAAGGGCGAACAAAAAATTTTTTCGTTCCATTCGCTTTAGAATCGTGAAACACGCATAGATCCATTGAAATCAGAAAATAAAAAACTTAAGCGCAAAAGGTCCTATCCGCCAAAAATTACGATATTTTCCGGTGATGTTTAAAAAACCTGAATTTCAATTCATTTATGCATTTTCAGAACTTTTGCACAAAATGGACCGAAAACAACAGAAAAACAAAATTTTTTACCATTTTGACAATAAATAAAAAAAAAATATATATATTGGCCCTTATGCCATTAGTCGACCCAGCGAAACGACAAAAAGTCGAACAAAAAATTTTTTTTTCTCAAATCGCTCCGACAACACTCGAAACGCGAAGATCTATTGAAATTTTCAACTTTTGAATATTCATGCAAAAAGTCCAAACTGAGGAGAAAAACAACTACAGGATGGGCATAAACACGAGGATTCCTAAACAACCCACCACCTTTTCGTATGTGTATTCAGTCCTCTCCTGATCACAATCCTTTGTGAATTGAACCTTTACTTGTCCTCTCGTTCTGTAGACATGTAAATAGACTGATGTCTGTTTACCTTGAGCACTCCCCTCCTCCCGCTCAAACCTTGGTCCTGGGGACCGAACCTCAAACCCAGTTGTATTACATGCCTTTGATGTTAACCGTATATTTTCAATAAACACCGAGACGACTAAAGTAAATTCACCTCTCGGTTTAAAGGCATGCTGTTACAACGTGCTGTTGTTACGATTGTTACCGACATTCAGATATCTCCGAACATCCAAGTCCACGGAAGTAAATCGCAAAATACAGCTTCTTGGCGGAATTCTACACGTGATTCCGCACAGATACGTCCGAAAATATTTTGGATTTACTCAAAAATGAAGGAATGGCATGGTTTCTACGAAATTACTATCATGACTTCGTAGAAACCATGCCATTCCTTCATTTTGTAGTAAATTCAAAATATTTTCGCACGTATCTGTTCAGAATCATTTGTAGAATTCCGCTAAGAAGCTGTTTTTTTGCGATCTACTTCCGTGTACTTGATATTCGGAGATATCTAAATGTCGGTAACAATCAAGTCCAGCATGCCCAAAACCTCGAAACTACTTACTTTTTTTCCCTTTGTTCCAGAGCTGTTTCTTCGAGAGACGAAAACTATATGAGCCAGCACTTGAAATCACGGTCTTGTAGGGACCGAGTCCTAATGGAGACTAGAGGAAGGAGACCGAGCTCCGTGTATCAAGGAGCGGTACCACTTTCCGCTAGGGATGTGCGATTTATATCGATTCGTCCAAAGATCGATCTTCGTAGCTTGGAAAATCGATCTTTTAGATCGATTTTTTCATACATCGATTTCCGGAGAATCGATCTTTCGCGCACCCAGAATCGGAGAATCGCGGTCTTCAGTCTCTTGTGTAAGCTACTTAAATATAAAACTAATTACATACGTACTGCAATGATTACCAAGTGCAATAAAAAGAATATATTTTGCTAATTTTTATAGATTAATTTCCCTTTATCCATAGACATGCAGTAAGTCACGCGAAATATTTTTGATCGTACAGTATACATGATGATTGGCCTTTCGTTATCATAGTATATTCTGAATCAGAATTTCATTAAATCCCAGGTAGCATTTTCTGAGTCGTCAGATCATGCAAGCGCCAAACCAGCAGCGCCTTGCGGCAGAATTGTGCATGACTGTTGCATGGCTTTGTCGAAAAAGCAATCACACAGCAGAGCTACACGAATTTGTTGAACAGTGCCTGCTGTGCAGCCCACGTGCAGCAGTCCCGTGCCGTCCGCGTCTGTAGCAATTTCTGCCGCGGCATTTGTTATTGTTAGAGAAGGCAATCATGGTTTCTACGAAGAGCAGAAGTGTCAGAACTCAGCCATTAATAAGTCGTCATCCATTATAGCACTTGAAGATAAAGAAGATTTGGAAGATTTTAACGGGAAGTATACAAGCCTGTGCAGTGCGTGTGGTTAAAAACCTTACAAAATTCAATGACGAAATAAAACCTGGATCAATTATTCGATTATTCGAGTACGTACTTTTATTATTGTTCTGAACAACGGTTGGTGTGAAACGAAAGGCCTTTACTCATCTTACACAAAGGCAACAGCGTAATCGTTTACACGAGCGTGGAGGAGAAGACATGTGATTGTAATATCATATCAAACGAGAAGTTTGCAAAGATCCTTTGAAGACTTCGAGAAAAGACAAGCGCGCAACGACTCGCTGAGTTTGTTAGCAAAATCCGAAAAGAATATCGCCATGGTTGCTCTTGATGCGTACATACAAAAGCGCCACGAGCTTTCTGAAAGGAATTTAGGTAATTTATTTATTTACCGTGAAGTAATGTTCAAGTATGCTTTCATTTTCGGTTGTCCAATTTTCTGCACAAACGGAAGTTCCCATAAAGTGGATATGCATAAATGAACGTTACTGTACTGAAATTGAAAAACAAGCACCAACATCGATAACGATACTGCTCGCATGATAAACTGCTTTAACGATTATGAATTCATACAGAGCATCGATCATGATGGAGCGGGAACAGGCAACGATGTACCCATATGAAAAGCCACCAGGGTTTCCTCTTGATTCTTCTGAGGCATTCGAGCAATTCGAGGAAGATGCTGACAAACAGCAAGCTCTGGTGAGTATTATAATTTCACCTTAATGTGAGATATCGTATGTTTCTTTGGACATAGAAGCTATAATATTAATAAAACTGAGTGTAAATTTAGAAACGAGTTGCACAAATTCTAGAAAAAGTATCTCATCCAAGTTGGCGGTACGACAGCGAGGGATGCTCTGATCCAGTTTGCAAAGGAGTCCATGACTGACAGACTTACGAAGAAATATTCGTGGACCGACTGGCTGTTTCGGATAAGGAGAATCTGAAGTCACTGTATGACACCTACATGGGAAAAGTTTTTTTGGTGCGTATAATAACTGAGACTATCGTCGTGATTCAAAAGTAATAATACAACTTCCACTAAAAGTAATGTTTGCTTAATTGCTTTTGCAGAAGCCTTACTCGGGTGCAGAAATATAGCGAAACTGCAGGACAGGACACAATTTGCAAGACCGATGCAGGATGCGATTCGTACCGGAAAACAAAGACTGAGAGATGCAGATCGACGTTCGAACAAAGCCCCTGCTGGTCGGAACCGCAGAAACCGATACGAGGCTGGAATGGCTGAACGCTATGAGGTAGACCACTCTGAAAATGACGATTGATACTGCTATGCAAAAAACATGTTTCAAGTGCAGGTGTCGTACAGTCTCTCATGCAGCTTTCTGTTTTTATTCGTTGACTTTCAATGATACTGCTGTCATTATCAATTAGATTTAATTTATCAACAGTATTGAAAAATAGACCTACTTGCCAATAATTTTTAGCTTTACATTTATATACAATATTACTGTTATTGATATCAAATATATATTACAAAATATTCTTATAATAATATAGCTTTATAATATAATAATACAATATAATAATACACTTGTAAATAGCATACTAGAAACAAATGACCGTAACAGTATGAAGGCAATTTTTTCACTATGTAACGGCAAGTCTGAGGTTGAGAGCATTTATTTTAAACGAATAGCGAGTAAGAAACTAAATGTAAAGGAAATTGTACGGTTGGACAAATGACACCCTTGCTGTAATGAAATTTCATTTAAAAGCAATAAACTTACATACATACATACATACATATAATAATACAATATTAAGAATAATTTATATTCAGTATATATTTCAAAATATTCTTATCTAATATACAAATAATAATGATTGGATACAATATATACTTCAAAATATTCAACTAATACATCTTTATAATATAATATAAAAATATAATAATTATAATAATTTTAATAATTTATATTCAGTATATGTAATAGCCCAAACAGCTTTATAAACTTTGTTAAATACACGATATTTACTCAATATTTTATTATATTTATTTAATATCTATGAAAAAAAAAACGGTAAAAACCAATACATTTCGGCAGAGCAATCAAGAATCGTGCATGAGCTGCAGCACGATCTGCAGCAGATCTGTCGCACGAACTGCAGCAGAGCCCTGTCGGTAAGCACACATGCACACGTCACCACGGAGGCTGCGGAAACCACGGACTTATGGACGGAGCAATACCTTGCGGGGCCTGTGCCAAAAGACGGAAGGGGAATCCGTCGGTCAGCCATTTTGATAGGTGACATCTATATAGATATAGTACGCGTATACCACGGCGTATACACCGTATACACACTGTTTGTTTTCAGGTTCGGGTGGATATTCCAAAACAAACAGCAATCATAAGTGACAAGGGTTGTAATAAATCTTTTCAGTTGAATTGAAAAGTGATATCAATCCAACCACGTGCTCACAAATATGTTTTGATAATTTTAGAGGTTAGAATGTACGATAAATTCATACTCAACTAGATTGTTTATTATTTTTCGTTTGTAGTCTTGTAACCAACATGCCTCACCGTGCGGCAGTGGGTTGCACGACCAAATCCAGCGCAAAAAGCAAGTTAAATGCCATAATTCACCGGTAGGAAGTATTATTTGGAGCGACTGGTTTGAATATGGCGCATAAACGTCACCTATCAATATGGCCGATATGCTACCTAATGTACTCCCCGGATAATCACCTCCCCTCGCCCATAAACTCAGGTATCGCTCCGTCCATAAGTCCGTGACACGTGCATTTTGCTGCTTGTAGTCGCCATCAAACAGAATCCGAAATTTATTCTTTATCATACTATAACAGTTTTTTATTTGTCTACAGTGGCATTTTTAACTATGATATTCGCTGCTTATAATCACCATCAATCAGAGTCTGAAATTTAATCTTCATCATAACAGTTGTTTCGTACAGTGGCATTTTTAACCATAGTATAATTCATATATTGGGCCAAGTGTTTGTATGATGCGGAAAATCGACAAATACCGAGCTCGTGTTGAGCAAAAAACAGGTTTCAATGTGTTGAACTTTGACATCAAATTAGACAAAGAAACATGGAATACGATAAAACCTATTGAGGTTACCTGCAAGGATGGACGAATCTACGAAAAACTCAACCCACCTTGGACTGACGTTATCGCTGCCAAGATCCTGGAAGTGCATGATTTACCCTGTGCCTTCAACTTCGTAAACTCCCAAGTCTCGAGAAGCGATGATCATCCTTTCTTACTCTTTTATGGCTCTTGCAAGGAATGTCCCGCAACTGTCTACGGCGAGTGTAAGACAGAACCAGCTTGTAACACTGGTACAAGGATATCTATAGAAACCTATGATACAAAAACAATACCACATTTTAAATTCTATGACTTAAAGTCTATGTCTTAAAGTCCGCATCTATGTCTTAAAGTCCGCTCAAACTAAAGAGATAGAAGTGTTTCTTTCGCAGAGCATTACAGAAATAGTTACCCGCTACATGCGAGGCTATACGCCCAGCATAACGGTAGCCCAATACATACCGAAAGAGGAAAAATTCAGCCTCATAAAACATCATATATTGTGGTCGTCAGAGTTCAAAACTTTACAGTCAAAGCAATGGATCCATGGTTCTGTTATCGACAGTTTTATGATTGTAAATAGCAACAAAGACTGAAGAAAAACGTACTTCTTTCCGACTAGTCAAACAGCCTACATCATTGGCGATCTAGCCACTCACAAAAAGCCTAGATCGTGGCCAATGTATAACATTGATTGTCTCTTTGAAGGCATAGTTGTCTTACCTTATTGCTTTGCATCACATTGGTGTCTTCTTGTTCTCAATGTTGAAGAAAAGACAATCACGCATTATGACCCTCGTATACGAAGAGATTCTGGTGATCGCGCTGTGGAATATTTTCTGAAATACCTTACAGAATGCACCCCAGCAGGAAGAAATAACCTATGTAGTACCAAATGGACCATTGTTCCGGCAACAACTAGTCGACCAATGCAGGTCGACGGCTACAATTGTGGTATCTTCGTGATGTACTACATGGATTGTGTATCTAAAGGAGGCTTTATGGATGGAGCAAATTTCGATCCAGAAATATACCGTTCTAATATTGCGCACCAACTAATTGCTTCATCGGAATCAATGGATAACATGTGTCTCTACTGTTTCAACGACAAAAAAGGTGTTTGTTCGACATGTAAAAATTGTCAGCGATGGGTGCACAATAATTGTATTATCAGAAGTACTGGTAAAAAGAATCCGGATGGGATGATTGAGGATGGCATTTGTTTGCCATGTGCAAAACACTAACTCCTACCTTTGAATCATATGTATAGAGTCAAAGCAAATCGCTGACTAATGAGTGCATTTGACTCTGACTACATCGTGAGATGAAAAATTGTGTCCAGTTGGATTTTAAACAGTACAAACATTTGAACTCTAATTTTTATTTTTTATTGTTCGTTGATAACACGTCCTCGAATCAAAAGTTTGAACCCCAAGCTCATCATTAACATTACTCGAATCTCAATCCTGAACCAACTCAAGAAGTAAAATTACCCGACCCTTATGAAATCTATGGTACAGAAACCTGTCACACCTATTGGCTCTTCGAAAGTAATTATACACTGATAAACCTTTTTTGCGATTCAACGACTTTTTTACTAATGTTTTTATGTTTTCTATTATTGCAGGCGTAGATGACGGTGTCGGTGAGATTGAGAAGCTCATTCCTCTTGCCCGGATGAGAAGGGTGAAACAACATCGAAATACATAAGACTCCTTAGCAATCTTCTCAAGCAGAAAATGGTCAATGAAATTGACTAAAGATTTGAATTCCAGTAAGTTTCTCAACGTATGTACCATGAAAAAGTTCTAGACTTTTCTAGTTTTGTTCTCAAATGTTTTCAAATCTTCGTTATGAAATGCTTTGAAAAATTAATTTTTACAGCAAAATTATAGAGTCAACTGTAGTACACTAACTCTAGCAGGCCTTTGACAGTTTGTCTAAATGTTAATTCGAAAACTGTGGTCTGCAGTCTTATATTGAGGTTTCCTAAGTTTGCTTACCGTTCACATTGTTTGCAGCAAATGGACAGTCTTCGATTTTGAACTCCGAAAGGATTGCAGTTACTCACGTCATCCGTGATGCACTTGGAGGAGGTAACTGGAAGTCAGCGATATTTTTTTAAGTCATCGGTAGCACGTGCCGAAAGCTTACGCTTTATTTGGCATTCCATTACAGGAATGACCATCAGCTTCGCCAGCGGGCATAGTTAGTTTCAATAATGTAATAATGACGAAAAATAATACAAAGCTGAGATTGTAGACATGTTCACAGTTGAAAGTAACAAAATTACAATCAGCTGAATGTAGAGTGTAGTCACAAAAGTCAATGTAAACAAGTGAAAAATTTGTATGTGTATTTGTATAAAAGCCGAGTAACATTGCCAAAGCCGAAATTTGCGAAACAACAGGTAATACAATAAGCCACAACATCCGCCGGATCGCTGCGGATATGCTCAGCTGACGAGCAATGGCTTTTGCTGTTTCGAAAAGTGGTTTCTTATCAAATAACTCGGCCATTTTTTAATTTAACGGAAACCGAATGACAAAAGTTGTAGGAAATTTTGTCCGCTAGAAGTTTGGTCTTAACGATTTTCTTGTAGGATCGATATTTTTCGAATCAAGATTACACTTACAAAACCGTTCCAAATTCCAAAAATTGCATTATCTCGTTTATGTTCAACTTTTCAGCTATAGTGAATAGAACTAAGCTTGTGGAGAATTAAATTTCCAACAATTTTGGTTGACATAATTTTTTTCCAAAAATCGATATTTTTCGAATTTGACCCGAAAAACGCGCCGATTTCAAAATCTTTGCATTATCTCGTAAATTCCGCCCTTTACGGCATAAGTGAATGTAACCAAACTTGTATAAAATCAAATTTCCAACAACTTTGGTTGTTATATTTGGTTGTTGATATTTCGAAAAATATCGCTTTTCGGAAAAAAATTAGTAGACCAAAATTGTTGGAAATTTGATTCTATACAAGTTTGATTATATTCACTTATGCCGTAAAGGGCGGAATTTTCGAGATATTGCAAATATTTTGAAATCGGCGCGTTTTTCGGGTGAAATTCGAAAAATATCGATTTTTGGAAAAAAATTATGGCAACCAAAATTGTTGGAAATTTAATTCTCCACAAGCTTAGTTCTATTCACTATAGCTGAAAAGTTGAACATAAACGAGATAATGCAATTTTTGGAATTTGGAACGGTTTTGTAAGTGTAATCTTGATTCGAAAAATATCGATCCTACAAGAAAAATCGTGAAGACCAAACTTGTAGCCGACAAAATTTCCTACAACTTTTGTCCTTACGGTTTTTCGTTCAATTAAAAAATGGCCGAGTTATTTGATAAAAACCACTTTTCGAAAACAAGCAAAAGCTCAATTTAACTCGTCAGCTGAGCACTTATCCACCGCAAGAAATCCAGCGGACTATTTTTTTAGTGTAACTTATTGTATTACCTGTTGTTTCGCCGAATTTCAGCTTTTGTGGTATCAGTTTACTCGGCACATATTTTTCACTTGTTTACATTGACAGCTGACGCTTTTCCCCCCACTCTACATTCAGCTGATTGTAATTTTTCGTTACCTTTCAAGATAATGAACATGTCTACAAAGTGTCAGCTTTTGTGGTATTACTTTTTTTTCGTCATTATTTTACGTGTGGGGGGGGCTGCCGCAGTTATACCCCCCGCCCCCAGCGAAGCTGATGGTCCATTCCCTTATGTGGAATGCCAAATAAAACGTGGAAAAAACTTTCAGCTTTTGTGCTCTCGGTGACTAAAAATGTCGCTGGCTCCCGGACTAAAAGCCCATGGCCTCCAAGAATATACACAATTTGACAACCCCTGTGCTTCAGCACATGAACTTCGACATGACCGACCAACGAGAAACACTTTCGTAACAAGGCTCCCCAGATACCCAAGTGCTCGACAACTCTTCAGCTGTTGAAAGACCAACACTGACTTATGATACATTACATCTGCAAAATGTCCGTCGTAGCTAGACCCCCACACTAGTAATCTTTCCATTCAAACAAGGTTCGAAATTTACTACCAACTATTTCACTTATATATAATGAAATTAAATACGTGAATGAATTCCGAGTCTAACTTAAGCCATTTCAGATGAAGGGACTGTGAGAAATTCGTGGATATTTCCCAATGACATGAGTCAGGGGTGGTCCTTATTTGGGGTCAAAATTAATTTTACTCTTGCCGCCCCCTAAATCGGTTCGAAATACTTAAAAAGTAATGCTGTAATTTTTTCAGATTTAAAAAAAAATGCTTGACCCTTGACCACGGGGGTTGAAGTTTTCCATTTAAAATACATGGGATTTTCCCGCGTTTGCAGTCACTATTTTACTGTGGGCCTAAATATGCTTGTAAAATCTTGAAATTTTCACAAATTAGTTTACAAGCATGTTGCTACATGGAAAAAATTTCCCAAACCCCTACCCTCAAAATATTGTATAACATCACCATGATAATTATGATTTTTTTTCCATTATTATTTTTTTCAAAATACTCTGAAATCATGTGAAACGCGAAGAAAAATGAAAATTCCGAACTTTTTTCAAAATTTAAAAAAAAAGAAAAAAAATTATAATTATTATGGTAATATTATACAATATTTTGAGGGTAGGGGTTTGGGAAATTTTTTCCATGTATCAACATGCTTGTAAACTAATTTGTGAAAATTTCAAGATTTTACAAGCATATTTAGGCCCACAGTAAAATGGTGACTGCAAACGCGGGAAAATCCCATGTATTTTAAATGGAAAACTTCAACCCCCGTGGTCAAGGGTCAAGCATTTTTTTTTAAATCTGAAAAAATTACAGCATTACTTTTTACGTATTTCGAACCGATTTAGGGGGCGGCAAGGGTAAAATTGATTTCGACCCCAAATAAGGACCACCCTAATGACCAAAAGAGAAACACTTCCGTAACAAGACTCTCCAGATACCCAAGTGCCCAACAACTCTTCTGCTGTTGAAAGACGAACGCTGACTCATGATACATTACACTTGGAAAATGTCCGTCGCAGCTAGACTCCCACACTAGTAATCTTTCCATTCACCAAGGTTCGAAACTTACTACCACCTATTTTACTTATATATACAGGGTGTCCCAAAATTAGGAGCACAAAATGATAGGGGAAACAGAGGGGGTCGCGCTGAGTAAATTAACCCCAAGAATATGTGGTCTGCGGAGTCGCGTTCGCGAGATACGGCCGGTTAAAAAGTCGCGCTAGCGTGGTATTTAAGGTGGCTCAAGCACGAAGGTCCGAATTTCGCGGGGGCTAAAGCAAGGCCCTCTATTTTTCCTCGAAAACGCAAGATTGCCATAATACAGTTACTCGCGATCAAATTATTGACAATTTCATGCATAAGTCATTAGTTGTATGCCAGTAAATAAAGACCGTGAAATAAGAATAATTTCATGTTACGATACTGCATACAGAAGTATGGCAACATCGCGACTATCTGTCTCACTGTCTCTAGTGATAAACGGCCGGAGCTTCGATTCTCGCGCATGCGCTCAGCTATCATAATTCTGTCCAGCTGCCGAATTTCTACGCGGTCCCATAACCTCTCTGAATTTCAAAGTTTTCGAAACTTTGACATTGAATATCTCATAACAGAAGTCGATGACCCCCCACTTTATCGTTGTATTTGCAATCCTCGTGGTCTAATCAGCGTTACTCTAGTTTCTCGTCAACATCTGTTCGGTAGATGCAGAGATATTACTCGGCCCAAATAATTCAGCCTCATTCTCCCATAAGCCCCGTGTTAAAAAAATCGAATTTCAACAATATTTATCTCTCTTATCTAGTCGATGACCTGGTCTGAGATTTTGCGTACGTGAAGATGAGTACTGTATGTACAATATACTGAAAAATTATTTTTTTCTGTTCGTGAACGTGTTCGCGCTTGAGCCACCTTAACAGCCAGATTGATAGGGAAAATCGGTCGGTATTCTGGTTTTAGATGCGCACGACCTTTTCATGAACAAATTTCAACGAATAGTCTTTGAGCTTGTGATTATTAAACTGGAAATGATTGTTAACCGTATCAGTGGTTGAGTGTGCCTAAATACCAGACTGCCAAACGATCTCCGCTGCGAATTTGCCTGCTAAATACCAATGCTATCGCGACTTTTTAATCGGCCGTATCTCGCGAACGCGACTTCGCAGACCACATGTTATTGGGGTCAATTTACTCAGCTCGACCCCCTTTATTACCCCTATCATTTTGTGCTCCTAATTTTGGTACACCCTGTATAGTGAAATTAAATGTGTTAATGAATTCAGAGTCTAACTTAAGCCATTTCAGGTGAAGGAGAAACTAGAAAGGGGTTCGGGGCACTGCGACTACTTTATCAATTTCAGCAGCTACCATTCAATAAACACTTACGTATCTCTATATAACTTTATGCATGAACGGACAAAACCAACACTGCTCAATTTCCAACGGGCTCTCAGGATTCAACCGTAGATTGGAATTATATCAGGCTAAAGTTGACCCCATTCTTCAGTGAATCTCGATACTGGAAACAGTGGATACTGGAGTAACATGACAGAAACAGAAAGATGCAAGTGATAACTGATAACTCTGGACTACTCGGTGATGCTTGAAATGGGAAAAATGTCAAAGAATACCAGAGTAGAGACAAGAAACTCACAGAGACAAACGAAAAACTTCTTATAGTATACTATTTGAACAGAACGTGGCCATGGTAGGCCTTTGAAACACTCACCAATCATGTCCGCACAGTTTCTAATATTGAGAATGGGTATTCGTACAATTACCGAGCCATTTCAGGCAACACTATTATTCCAAGTACCAGCCTTACCTAATTTTACGTTTTGAGGAGTATGATCAACGTGAGATTTTTAGCTTTTTTTTTTTTAGTCGTGTGATGTGTGAAAGCATGCTGAACGTGAACTTAACAGTATCTCGTACCATATTATGTATGCTGTTAGCTTTCAGCAAATGTGTAATTCAGATAGTTAGTAACATTAACCGCGATACGATAGCTATTCGTGGTATAAATATAACATGCTTACTAGGCGTAAAACGATCGCATTACCATAGTTACTAAGCTTGTAAATCATATTTTATCACCGTTCAGTAACATACCCGTTTGTTTTCGATGCATTGAAAAAATCTGATTCGAAAGCTTAGTTTCCTTGTTACGTTTGTACTATCTAATCGTTGAGAAAAAGAAGTACAGTGCCATAATCTTTTATTTATTAGGTACACCATTCTTGACTCAACACTTTCTAATCATTCTCTCCTTATTAACATTTTTGTAAACGATTTTGTGATAAGTATAAAATAAGTATTGTAATTCACGATAGATAAGTAAAAAGTAATGCACAGCTCGTTTCTTTAATTGAAGGTCTATACCTATATGTATAATTAACATAATACAGATATATGGACATGGAAAAATGAACATAATTTTGATAATTAAATAATGACGTTTTAGATCATTTTTATTGTAATCCTGTATCAGATATTTTTATTAGAAAATGTTATCAAATTTTAATAAACAAAAACCTTATTGAAAGTTTAATCCACATCGTATCAAATAATTATTTTTTTATCAATGACATGCTTATTTTGATTGTTGTAACCAACTGTTATCTAGATTGTTCAATGCTAACTTCGATAGATAATAATTAAGGGGATCAGTACAAATTACATTCTGGCGAGGAGAATTGAAAATGGTTCGAAAAATACTTTTCGTAGATTATAATTCTAACTGTTAATGAATAAACTTGAAAACGTCGGTGGTCTTCGAAAAAGGTATAACTTACTTTGCTCACATCTTTCTATATGAAATCCCCTCGATTTTTTTTCAGTATTAATAGTTTAAGACGTAGCATTGATTCTAACGTATAATATTAATGCAATTGTTATTTTTGGTAATTTTCGTAGGTGCTTGACTCGTTTTACGATATTATTTTTACTACTCCAAGAATTACGTATTGATCGACAATACGCGATATAATGCCGAGCATCACTTGATTCAAACCACGGACTTATGGACGGAGCGATACCTGAGTTTATGGGCGAGGGGAGGTGATTATCCGGGGAGTACATTAGGTAGCATATCGGCCATATTGATAGGTGACGTTTATGCGCCATATTCAAACCAGTCGCTCCAAATAATACTTCCTACCGGTGAATTATGGCATTTAACTTGCTTTTGCGCTGGATTTGGTCGTGCAACCGACTGCCGCACGGTGAGGCATGTTGGTTACAAGACTACAAACGAAAAATAATAAACAATCTAGTTGAGTATGAATTTATCGTACATTCTAACCTCTAAAATTATCAAAACATATTTGTGAGCACGTGGTTGGATTGATATCACTTTTCAATTCAACTGAAAAGATTTATTACAACCCTTGTCACTTATGATTGCTGTTTGTTTTGGAATATCCACCCGAACCTGAAAACAAACAGTGTGTATACGGTGTATACGCCGTGGTATACGCGTACTATATCTATATAGATGTCACCTATCAAAATGGCTGACCGACGGATTCCCCTTCCGTCTTTTGGCACAGGCCCCGCAAGGTATTGCTCCGTCCATAAGTCCGTGATTCAAACCCTATTACGCCGACGAGAATATATTGAAGGTTTGAAAACCTTCTTACAGTGGTACCGGCGGGGGGCGGGGGGTAGGGGGACCCCGTTACGCGTTACGCTCGGCATGGGGGAGGGGCGGGAGGGACCGTTACGCGTTGCGCCCGGGGCTTGGGGGAGGGGACCGTTACGCGTTACGCTCGGGCAGGAGGAGGGGGGACCGTTACGCGTTACGCGTTACGCATAGAACGGAAAAACAAAGGTCGATCATTACTCACGATGAAAATCTGCTGAAAACAGGTTTTCAAACCAGCTTTTAGCCGTAAGGTTGAATTTGGCAATTGTTGCTAAAAGTGTTTCAATTTAGGTTGTCTCGAAGAGGCAATTTTT
>JAEUYN010000478.1:0-42206 GCA_018257835.1 Euura lappo | reverse complement strand
TCTACGATCTCCAATATTTTAGGCTGAAATTTGGTCTGCACGCTCAGTTTACTGTTCCGAACAATCTATCCCACTTTAGGCCGCGTACGGAAATTCTTCGAGGTTCAAATCTAGTTTTCCCGCCTTGGGCTGTTCAACATGTCTCACGGAACACGAAACAGTATTCAGGAAAAAATCGCCAACTCTCTGTGACCGATACTTCTTGTAGCTACTCAAAGCCCTTAATAGTGACAAGCAGCCAAAATGTCAATTTTTCGTCTCCTACTTTTTTACAGTTGGACTACGGTGCAGAACTGTCTGAAAGCTTGTTTCTCGATTTTAGCCAACTTCAGACCGAACCATCGCTCGGAGTTCACCCTGTAGATATCGCGAAGTTATCTGCGCGCGGCTCCTCCGTATTTCCGCCACCAGAGGTCGTGCCGGTAGATGTAGGATCCCAATAACACCTGGGAAATAACACTACCGATTAATCTATGCTCAATCTTATTTTATCACGTCGTGCATTCAGCGACTGGAAATTCAATAAAGCGTGCGATCGTGGTTCAACCGGTCAACTTCCTGGTCTCAAACACCTTCCGGCATCTTGGGTCTCGCTGTATAGAACCCTCAAATGTGTTCAACGGCGGGCTATAAACGTCAGTAGACACTGGCATGTGGGCGATATACCGGGAGAGATATCGCCGCAACACAAGCCTATTCCGTTCCAGGTTATGAGTAGATCTGTCAGAGATAGGCTCACCCAACGTGGGCGAACTTCGATTGTCTTCTATCTATCCGACTCATAGACTGATAGCCACGTCCTCGATTTTGAAACAGTTTGTTTAATACTGTCCTCATAAACGTCGATAAGAGGAAAATAATGGACCACTTCTTCGATCATCTTATTATATTATATCAGAGATTATATGTTCTCTTTTTTTTTCAACTCGATCTCTCCCTTACCGCTCGAAAATTGAGTAATCGTTCAACGGCAACTTGGCCCGATCATTTTTTGACAACGGATGATCCAACTGACACAGATCTCTTTTTTTATGTCTGATAACCGAAATTAATTAATGATGATGTGGCGATTATCGTCAATTACTTCGTCAGATTTATGAAGTTTTTTTCTCCTCATACCCGACGACGACGAGCTAATTCACAAATGGCCTCAGAGTATAATTGACCCCCGACAAACGTGAAATTTGGGTCCATCAATCCTCTGTACGTAGAGATTGAAAGACGTGGAATGCTGACGTAGAAGATCAATTCCATTCTTGATTCGCGTGGTTGTAACGGAAAGCGTGAGTGTCTTAAAGGTTAGCTGGATCGAATGGTCCTAGTCAACCGGGTGTTTGACTCGCTTTCATACCACATATCATGTGTGATTTGACTCGGTGATCATCTTTATTAGTCTTCTCTCAAGGATTCAAAACTAAGAAAAAAAATCACGGTATATAATCCATATAAGCCGAAAATTTGATGCGATAGACCCAAAAGGCCTCTGAAGAACAATTCGCTGGAATTGGTACTGGCGATGAAGTACTTCATTTGCAGCAATCTCAATTTTTTTTTCGATATCAGAACAGAAAAAATAGTAGATTCACGTGAGGAATTTGTTGTACAGTGACAAAAGTTCTCAGGAATGAAGTTTGAAACAATCATTTCCCCCAAAGAGGCACCTTTTTGTCGTTTTTTGGTTATTTTTTCATAAATATGAAAGTAATTCACCTGGATTCAGTGACCAGACCTAAAAAAGCTCACGTGGAATTGTTCATAATATATCGAAGAACATATCTGTGAAACTAGAAGTTGATTCGATAAATATTTCATCGCCAGTTACGTTTTGAAATCTGAAAAGTAGGTGAAAATCAGTTTTTGAGACAATCAAAGATCTGTAAAAGGCTGCATATCAATTGAGAACTTCAGAAAAATAGTAGTCCAAGTAAACTCATATCGTTTTATATTCGGTGTTAGTTTGCTCCGATGACTAGTTCCAAGTTTCTCAATTCTCATCACTCCTGACTTTTTGTGACATGTATCACTATCATTCTGAGCTGTGCAATTGGATAATTTTTACAGATTATCACCGTTGGGCCAGGATTAGAACACTTCGAAAATCCGATTTGGATTGGATCTTTGCAGATATCGACAGGTGAATGTATTCAGTAAAGAAATCCGCAGTGAAAAGTATTTTGAAAATCGCATTATTTTGAGAGTAAAATTTGGTTCAGTAGAAGAGACTCGTGTTAGTTCAGATCATGATTTACACCCATGATTACGAAACTCGGTTTTGTTGCACCGATGGGTAACTCGATCCGGTCGATTTCGGGTCTCATCGCTAATAAAATAGATCCTAAAACGAAATTAATGAAGTGTGTTGTCGAGTAATAGACCCCTTCTCTATATAAATTGTGATTCATTTTTTGATGGATCGAACAGTGCCGATTAACTTTTCAATTATCAAACATCGGTCTAACACTTTCACATCTGTAAACGAAATTGATAGTTTCATATTACTAGTAACAGATTATTAGCCCACTTCAATCTCTCAGTCCTGAGTCGATGACTTCAACGATTGGTATAGTGTGACATTGAAACTGTTTTCATCTCACTTTTCGGTATCGTAAATTCATTCAGCCATCAAATGCAAACGTCAAGAAGTTACAGATACGTAATTTCCTAATGGATTAGCATCCTTCATGGTAATTCAAGTCGGTTGAAACGTGAGCAAAAGAAATTTTAGGAGTCAGCCCCCATGATTGATGTTTAATATTCTCCACAGCAAACGTACTTTTGATCAGACAAATCCGTAGTCTGATCCAATAATTATCCTTGAGAGGTCGAATAATTGAAACAAATCTCACGTCATGTGTCTCGTCGGAGTAAAACTGTGAAATATTCAACCGAATGATCCTCCTCCCACGTTTATTTTTCGACCTGCATAGATTCGTCGAGAAACATTTCATGTCCGTTCAAATATGACAGGCGGTAGAGACACTCGCGCACAAAGAGCAACTTATTGGGTTCTCCGATCCGCTGCCACTTAATTGTATCAATCCCGATCTAGATATCTACGTTCCGAATGTGTCGAGCGTAGAAACTGCGGCACCAAATCGACCATCAAAGTCGGCTAATTAGACGAGAAGAATTTACGAGTGAAAAGCGTTACGGTTCGCTGAGCGAATGACATTTGGAGAATGAAGATAAAACTAACTGTAACATACCCACTTTACACGTCGAAAAATTGACCTTTCCAAAAATCACTTGTCGCAAGGTTTCAGGCACACGGTTTATCCAAATATGCCTCTCGACGTCTTATTTTCTTTCCAGCGCAATCTTTCATCGTGTGAATGAGGGAAATTGTGAAAAAATACCATAACTTATCACAGGGTTTTTTTTTCTCAGTTTCCCTCATTCATGTGATGAAGAATTGCTCTCCAAAGAAAATAAGATGTCGAAAGACATAATCGAATCAATCGTGTGTCTGAAACCTTACAAGTGAGTTTTTTAAAAAGTCCATTTTTCGATGTCTAACGATTTCTGGAGTATGTAGAATTCGTTGGATCACGCAGTACTGGTTCCCTTGCGTGTATATAATCTACAACGATTATCAATCGCTGATGCGATTCCGCAGCAGCAATCGACGTCTTCTTTTTCCCGTTTCATTTTTAAAAGACCTTTTGTCCAGCCACCGCGCGGTCTCTGGACACAAGGCTAATTAAAATATTGTCGAGGTTCTTAGCTCGGCAAATTCCATCCAGAGTCCGTGGGTAAGCTACGGTAAAGAAACGGCTCGTCAAACCGGCCAATTGTCCAATGGTAATTAGGTTAGATTTGAATAGAGAGGCTGCGGAGAAGGTAACGGGCGACGTCTGGAGCCTCTAATTATCGTGTTATTAACGATCGTCCAGATCGTTCGGAAAATGACAAGGTCGATATTTTCTTTCAATCAACACGACGATGGAGAGTTTCAATCCGTTCCGATTGTGTGAATAATTACGAGTGTATTGAAATTTAATGAAAATTGAGTGGCCGAGTTGGTTCGTAGCTGCCACCTAGATACGTCCGTTTCAATTTATCGCTGCTAATTAACCTCCTCCATGTGACGTACAAAATATCTCGCGAGCAAATCGATAGCAATTATCGAACGGTTTCGATAATAGAATAATGTAATTGAGCCCCCTGGTCGATGGATCGATCAGAAACGTTTAGTCGAGATGAGGATCCAGGCTTGTGTCGTCGATAGATTTTTTCTATAAAAAAAAAATGACTAATGCACCGTGTGCTGTTTGCTCAAGGTCGTAGTATCCTTGTGATAAATACCGATATTACGACGAGATCAAAGTTTAACGCGAACCTCGGGTCTCTAATGGCGTAGTAACATTCCGTTGTACGTTGCCGGTTTTCTCTATTCCATCGTTTCGTTTTTAGGCATCACATGGAAGGATTTTTAGTCCCCGTTCCAAGTCACGTTTTCAGAGTCTGATAATCGATCGATCATCCCCACACGTGGGCAACGAACATCCTTCCATGAGCGGTTTGATGCTTGTTGTATAATACGACTTGTGTATGTAGGTACCTCGGGTATCTGATATCTGACGTGCTATGCCACGGCTACTCCCTCTAATCTCGTAACCTCGTCTTTATTCTACTACTGTTGTATACCGGTACACGGCATAACCCATTCTCTTGTTCTTATACACAACAACCCTCTGATTTGCATACAATGTGAACTCGTCCCGTACACAGAAACACCGTTTAGAATCACCGGTGGGCAGCGTCACACTTTTATAATATCTTATTCATTCCTACAACTTTCTGAAATACCTACAACTCATTTTCTATGATCATATTATCATTATATTCTCACTGCATGCACAGGATGGTCCCGAATATCTTGGTTATTATCAACTATGCAGAAAAATGTCTCATGGGTAATAGCAATGTTTTTTTCGAATGGGATGACCTACTTTGTTGCTCACTGTGAGGAAGCTGACATCGAAACGCGTTCGACTTATATCCGTAACAACGTGACTTCCGGATGACCTTCAGTCCCAAAATTCATGAATCCATGATGGAGGTGGGAATTTGTGGAGAATAAATCGTAGGTAATTTCTTTCACTTGATTCACTTCAACATGTGCTGAAAATGTCCCCCATCAAATGGAACAACTTTTCCCTAATATGACATTTTTCTGCATAATCGATGGTAACCAGGTTATTCGGGGTGTCAGAGTTAAGTGAGTCACCCTGTATTAGTGACCGGAGTGGTAGTGGAAGGGAAATCTGCTCTTTCACAAAATTCACTTTCAATATTCTAGTCCACATAAGGTCGTAAGCGCCAAAAATGCGATTTTGGTTGCAAAAGGTCGTATAATTTGATCAAACCATCAAAAATGATCAAACGTATGGATCGATTAAAAAGTGTAAATGCAAAGGTCGTATGTTGAGTGAATACGTCATTCTTTCATTAGAATATTGAAAAAAGGTAAAAGCAGAACGTTGTGACCAACATCTCTTTTCTTTAATCCTCAACCAAAAAGTTATATAAACGCTTGAAACGTGAATATAAATAAAATTGAAAAAACGAACGGTTCGAAAAATTCGATAGAAAAAATTTGGCAGTTAGAAGAAGAAGGTCGTAAAAGCACCATTTTTTTGGCGGATACGACCTTATGCAATAAATAAAATATGATCTGATGATTTCTGATTGACCTAGTCCTGAACTTCAACGTTTATGAATGAATCTTCGTGCTTTTAGTCTAGATACGATTGAAAAAATGTACGACCTTTTGCCGTTATGGAAAGCTAAAGGTCGTATAATGGCGCTTACGACCTTGTGTCATTATCGGCGTCTGTGATTCATCATCATTTATTTACATATCTCATTATCGATTCTGATACAGAGTCAAAAGTAACTACCTTGAGGCACGGATATTCGATCTCTAATGTATAACGGAGAATAGGGACCGTAATGAAACGCCATATGCAACGATCAAGTGCCGCGAGTTATCCGGAAGATTGATTGATCGGTGGAGGTTCCCGGATTGAGAAGCAGGTGAACGGGATGACCTAAACGTGAGATTACGGTCTGCGAACAAGCTGCTCGCGGACCCGATTAAAGGTCACGTGGTTCCACAATTTCAATCATTTTTCTTTTCATTACGTGAATGATGATCGTATAAAGGAAGCAGGGTATTGATGGAGTTGATTGATCGTTGTTTTAGTAGAAAATCCCCCCTCGATTGGTTCATGATCGAATAAGACGTCGATGCAATTTGCAATTAGAAGCGTATCTAGTACCTACCTCTCACATCGATGATGGTTGTGCAAGTTTAATGATTTATTTTATCCAGCAATAGATCAGGCGGTTTAAAGGTCCAGGGGTCGGTCTCGCGTTATGGCTACTCGGTAAATCATCGAAAGCTATACGATTGAAAGAAAAAACAAAAACAAAAAAACAAGCGACAGTCTCAACCTGTTGCAATATTTTCCATGCAATAAACGATCAGCGTCATGCCAAGGCTGAAGGGACATTAAAGTCCCGGCTAATTGATGCAAGAACTAAAGTGTCTTCACTTCAACTCGAAGACTCGAATGATGCGGCAAGAGTGTAATAGATTGTGGGAAATTAACGTCGAGTTATATGAAGAGAAGACAAGAAAAAAAAGCGCACTAGTGCGGAAAATACTTTCGCGTTTGCGGCAATTGTTCTTCCATCGATTACTGACACATTTTTATCGATTCTATCCGATACAGGATCAAAAAGTGGTTGTCTTCCCTCTTCTCTCTCACGTCGCTCTTCGACACTCGCATCCAGGCACTCAGTGATTCAACAAGCGTTCCAGACTCCCTTGGGACAGCTTCTACACGGACTTGACTGACTCTTAGTTTTCTTTCAGCCCTCTTTCGTTTATTTACATGTGAATGCGGGCGCTAACAGATGCTGCCTTGGCTACCAGGGTTTTACCACCTTGTACGTCCGTCGAACTGTCCGTTTCATTCAGGGACTGCTAGTATTTATGCAGCCCCGGGATCTCTTCGCGTCCGCTGAGACTTGGGCGCCTATAATACCTTTGCGATTCATTAATCCGCACGTTCAGCTTTGTCAATTCTAATTTTCAGCTTCCCCTTTGCTTGTTTTCACTCAAAGAATGAAGAGTTCAGTTTTTACTGGATCTTCAAGTTTTTAGGTTATGTACAATATTTTATCCGACGATATCTCGAGAACCAGTAGCCCGTTTTTAGTCATCTTGGTCTCAATCGGCGCGGCTTTCCCACACTTAGATCTGATCAGATTTTGGCTTTGATCGGTTAAGTACTTTTCCAATTATTTGAATAACAAAATTCTAAAAAATACAGTAAAATGGCGACATCTTCAGAACGGATCGACGAATTTGAATGAAATTTGGTACCGTATGGTTTTTTGGGTCACTGATCACGAATCTGAAGTCAGATTCACGAAATTCAAAATGGCGGATCAAATTTGCTGAGGGAAAAAACAAAAAACATTCGAAATCTCAAGAAAATTGTTACTCGAAGGTTTTTAGAGCCACTGATAAAGAAATTGAATTCAGAATTCAAAATGGCTGGGAAACAAAATGAATAAAGTTCGAAGGCTGGGTCACAGTCAGCCGAAACCAGCTTCTTTTTACTTCTTCTTGGTAGAATCATCGATTCTACCTTTCTATTTCCTCCCGGTGTCGATCGAGCATCGCGGTATGGTAGCCCGGGGTTATTTTTTCACCGTGTCCACACCTCTTCCAACAGCTCGGCGCTAATGAGCTGCCGCGCGAATCTCAGATCCCACATCTCCGAGTGAGTATACACGGCATATCTCCGATGTACGCATTATATGTGGAGGGAAGTCGACTCGCAAGATGCGAGACGTGAAGAGAAGAGAACGTTAGCTCGAGATACGATTTGTCGAGGTATATCCAAACGCGCCTCGAGGGGAAGACGTCTTTTAAGCGACTGCATGAGCGGTGGAATACCGCTAAAATAACTCCTCCCAATTAACCTCATCGGACGATGATCAAAAAGCGTATTTTATCATCGCCACTCCGTAGGTCTCATCGGGTTTGATTGAATCCTCGGTATCTCTGCGCGAAACGAGGGCGTCTCTTCAAATTCGCGCCGGGATTAACGCGGTGGCGTTAAATTTTTCCCCCTTCGGGCACATGAGGATAATAATTCTTGTGCTGAGAGAGAAGCAGAGTCGGCGAGAAGTTGACCGGCAATAAAACCGTGTTTCTCGGCTCTCCTGGTCACTCGGACGCCAAAGCGGCACCGGCGTACGTATTCCGAGAGTTGTAATGCACTGTAATCCGATTCTTTTTCTCTTCTTTCTTTCTCTCACTTTTATTTTTCCTCAATCTTTACGTCAACTCTTCAACAGCGCCGCTAAAACCCCTCGCGATAAAGAAGATGCGATCTTTACATCAGGTTTTATCGCTCCATGCGCTATCCACATACGTCCTCGAAGCACGCAGCGATTTTTTTTTAAACTTTTATCTTTTCAAATTTGTTCGCTAGTCGAAGGATAATTCCGAGGATCTAATTAGCGCAAAATCTAGCTTCGGGCGGATCAGAAGGATTGAAGTGAACGTATAATTTGGTAACGGAGAGAAAGGTGGAGATTTGCTCCGCATTTTATCGTTAAAGAAAGGTGTCTGTGTTAATTTTTATTTCAAACAGATCGTAGAGACAATAAACGGCTCTGTTACACCGCTCTAAATAATACGTGGTGTCATAATAATTTCCACGAACTGGATTTAACTGGGCGAATGAAAAACGTAGGTACGCACGTATGTGTTCGAAGAAAAAGTTATCTTTCACTTTTGGTACAGAGACCTCTGAATTCCATTCTATTATCCACGTTCACCTAAAGACTGTAAAAGAAATAACAGTCACACCTATCTCGAGTCTCGGATTACAAGCCTCGTTTACGACGCGGTGCATCACTGACCACTGGCTTATGGTTTTATTGGTAATCGTCTGCACGAAGACGAACACGAAGATATGCTAGAAACCTTTCCTCATTCACATTTTTCCTATTCCGTTCTCAATTAGCGAATCTGCGGTTCAAACTCTGCGATAGAATGTTACTAATTCTCTGGAAATTGGTGTTGAAAAAACATACCGACTTTTCAATCACTATATCTCAATATTGATATGGTTCGATTAAATTTATGAAACTGGTTCGGAGATTCGAAACATACTATGATTCTTTTTTAGTTTTCAGCGACAAGCGGTGTTTCGGTCAATTATCAATAGTCCATCCAATTAAAAGCGTGAAATTTTCATTTTTTGGTTCCTTCTGCAATATTGATTATTGTAGCAGTGGAAACCCATTTTTTAATGAAATCATCATGAATTTTCATATCACATGAGTACTCAGCCGAATTTTCGAAACATTCTGTATATGAAAGTTAGTATAATCTTGTCTATGAAATGTCCGATTGATTTTGAATTTTCAAAACAGTTATATCAATATTCAAGTATTGAAAAAGTTGAATTTTTATGCTCTTCAAGTATTGAAGAGCATAAAATTTACATCTGAAGGCATTGAAAATGTCACCTGTTTTTAATTCGTTTTTAGTACACTTCGATTTCATACGCTTGAATCCGTCGCATTTTGATCTGAATTCGCTTGAAATAAAGTGTTTTTTGTTTCTAAATTCTAAGTAATTCAACATTTGGTTTGTATTTGCAATTTTTCGTCTTTTGCCACCTTTTGTCATCCGCATTATCGTCACTTCCGTTCAGGGAATCCGAAAAATGGTCAGGGAAAACTCGAGGAATTTTATAATTCGTCAGAATTTCGGTCAGGGAAAAATAATAATTTGATCAGGGATTTTTTTTACTCCAAAAATGGAAGAATTGCTAATATGATATAATTATCTATGTGCCTGCAGGGTTTTCTGGTAATCGGTTCAGTGTAACTTTATATCGCGAAGTGTGCCGATCTTATGCAGAATACTGGTCAGTCGTGGGCTCCTTTAGGTTCCTTCGTAAGTGGTGTGTGATTGGTCGATGATTGATGGGGGTCACGGGTCAAAGTGATCAGCGGCACCCCGGGCCATCCCATTCGCCTCCGCCTTATCCTGCTCCAAACTAGTCTGTTTGAATTTCTTCGCGTGTTTCTTTGCAATAGTTTTACTTTTTATCTTCTTTCCATGAGATTAACAAAGCAAATATTTTCTGATTCGTTTTTTTTTCTCATTTAATCTCAAGTTCTTTTTTTTTCATTCAGTCTCTTTGGAACGACGACAAATTACCGAATGCTTCTGTTCGGACCGCGCATAATTATCTGTAACTCACCTCATTACTCAAGTCTCTGATTAATTAGCGGAATTCAGGTAGAGATTCTGGTTGTATTAAAGAAACACAACCGGATCTCCACACACAGCACCGAATGCAGAAATTCAAGTGGTTATCTATTCCATCTGGTGACTTATTTTCGTTAACTCTTTATCCAGAAATAACGTATGAGTAGAAAATCCGAGGTATTTTTATTATCTAATGATAAAACGTCCGGTGATTTGAATAGGCGGATAATAGCTTTCGAATAAATTGTCCAGTGCTTCGGAGATTGTTGGCTTTATACGGGGGATTTAGCGTGACACAAGAAGCCACTATAGGAGTGAGCTACGTGTGATGCAACAGAAACAAGCCAACCGTGGTATTTTCATTATGAGCATCGACGATGAGACGCTAGTTGGAAAGCCAAGTAGTTCCTAATCTAAATCCCGTGGGGTACAAGCAACAGTTTTGGTAAACTCGATGAGAAAATGGCTCGAGTTAACTCGCGTACCGAATTAATACGAGCTAATCAATATCAGGCTAATTGGGGATTACGGCGTCGGTGCTCACAAGGGACTGAAAAAGGGATTCAGGACGATCGACGCATCGAGTCTTTCTCAAATCCCAGTGTACACAAACTGAAGTGGCTCACATGTAGAACCGCCGAGCTCGAGTCAGTGTTAATAGATTAATTTATAACTCTAAAAGCGAGTCAAAGACACACCGCTTCTGACCGTGGGGCGCCCACCAGCGTATAATTTGTACAGTGTCAACCGCAATAATAATTATCACCCATATTATAGTCGTTGTATACCGAAATGCCAACCAGTAAAGAATGTTAATGCCTCTGGAGGAACAACGCCTGAAACGGTACGAAACGCGTATCAGAACCTTGATTCATGGTCCAGTCTATGGTAAAGAGAATTCAAACACAGTCACATAACATCGCGAATATCTTTCAAGATTGCAGATTTATCAAATCAGTCCCCCTGTCCCATACCGACCCCGGGTACCGTAAGACTGTACTCGTCCCTTCTCGGTATCAAACGGACAACGTCCCATACAAAGTCGTCTTTCCTGGAGCAAATCACTTTGTACATGACGCGGATAGAAGGGTTTAGATCGACTTAGAAAACGAACAAGCTTTTCTTCTTCTTCTTCTTCTTCTTCTTCTTCACCTTCTTCTGCTGCTTCTTGTTCTTCTGCTTCTTCTTCTGCTGCTTGTTGTTGTTGTTGTTGTTGTTCTTCTTCTTTTTCTCCTTCTTCTGCTGCTTCTTGTTCTTCTTCTTCTTCTGCTTCTTCTTGTTCTTCTTCTTCGTCTTCGTATTCTTCTACTTCTTCTTCTTGCTCTTCTTCTTCTGCTGCTGCTTCTTCTTCTTCTTGTTCTTGTTCTTCTTGTTCTGCTTCTCCTTCTGCTGCTGCTTCTGGTTGTTGTTGTTGTTGTTGTCGTCGTCGTCGTCGTCGTCGTCGTCGTCGTCGTTGTTGTTGTTGTTGTTGTTGTTGTTGTTGTTGTTGTTGTTGTTGTTGTTGTTGTTGTCGTCGTCGTCGTCGTCGTTGTTGTTGTTGTTGTTGTTGTTGTTGTTGTTGTTGTTGTTGTTGTTGTTGTTGTTGTTCTCCTTTTTCTGCTGATTCTTGCTCTTCTTGTTCTTCTTGTTCTTGTTCTGCTTCTCCTTCTTTTCCTTCTTCTTCTACTTCTTGTTCTACTGCTTCTCCTTCTTCTTCTACTGCTTCTCCTTCTTCTTCTCCTTCTTCTTCTTCTCTTCTTCTTTTTCTTCTTCTTCTTCTGCTTCTTCTAAAAATTCTAACAAAAGTTGTTCAGATTTTCTTATCTGACCAGAAAAAGAAACGTTGCGAAAAATAAGAGGAAAGCGGTCATTTAGGTCGCTAAAAAGCTCCAAAAGTATGTGAGTCATCATTTCCTCAGTTTTCCACGAGTTGCACATCATCAAAGTCGCGAGTTTTTGACACATGAATGATCGAAGAAATTCGATTTTACACACTGACATGGACAATTCTGGTTGACCATGACGTCAGAATTCACAATTTCACCACTCAACGATCCCAACGTCCTTGACAAGAAATCGGGAATCCTAGATGGCGGACTTGTTGCACTGAATAGTGACGTCACAACATGAGGCTTTGAATCGGCAATATGATTATATTTAACTCATTTTTCTGTTTTGTTTTGATGATTATCAGTGAATTGTGACTTAAATTAGCGTTTTTTTTTTACATCTAATTGTGGATTCTTGTTGTTCCTCTTGTTCATGGATAAATGTGTTTGTCGAGGAGGTTGAATCGCTCGTGTACATCGCTAGCTGTGGTGTATTTTATAGTAGTAGTATACATACAGTAGTGAGTAGAGTAAGGAAACGGTACATCTTCTCCTCTCTTCTCTTGTGTTGGTATATAGAGAAGGCAGTTTTGCGATCCGAGGTATATACTGTACGAGTGAAGGCATGGTCAGTACAAAGAAATGAATACCCGTGTTACCTTAAGCTCCAATCTCGAGTCTAGGAATCAATCAGTGATTATACTTGTATTTCGTAGAATCGTTCATGGCTTGTTGGCTACCGTACAGTGTGCGAGACTGCGATATGGTCGTGGGCGGTTGGGACATCCTGCAAAGTGCGTTTCTTGACTCCGTGGAGTTTTTTCTTTCCCACCGTTTTCCGTTTAATTGGAAAAGAAAAAAGAAAAATTGTAATTCTTGATCGGTTGAAACTGATATTGTAACGATTATTTTAAATCGATAACAAAACACGTACCGATGTATGTACACAATGCAAGTTATAGCGGATGATTTGCAGAATTATAATCGCGAAGGATATATACAAAAGGATTAAATAAACTCTCTATACGGGGGTGGCAGGAGATTAATCTTGAGTATCATGCCTGAAGGCAGCTGTAGCTTCTTCTCACGAAACATCTTCCTATCTTGTATAACTATACAGTATAACTCCGCAACCGGACGGGAGTTTGTATTTGCACAATGATATCCGAATGACAGCACGTCCGATCGTCTTGGGGATATAAATTGATACGTAGAGAAAAAAAATTGAGAAATAAATTGAGGGACTTGAGGATGCAGTTCGGGTTGAAAAAGGCCCAAGATAATGCGATTTTAGACAAACTTTTTACAGTGGATTTCCTCACTAAATACATTCACCGATCAATATCTGCAAAGATCCAATCCGAATATGACTTTTAAAGTGTTCTAATCCGGGCCCAACAGTGATAATCTGTAAAAGTGACCCAATTGCGCAGCTCAGAATGAAAGTGATGCATGTCACAAAAACACAAAAAGTCAAGAGTGATGAGAAACTTGGAACTTGTCATCGGACCAAACTAACGCCAAATATAAAACAATACGAGTATACTTGGTCTTCTCTTTTTCTGAAGTTCGAAACTGATATTCAGCCTTTTAGAAATCTTTGATTATCTCTTTGAACAATTCCACGTGAGCTTTGGTAGGTCTGGTCATTGAATCCAGGTAAAGTATTTTTCATATTTATGAAAAAATAACAAAAAAACGAAAAAAAAAAGTGCCTTTTTGGGGGAAATGATTGTTTCAAACTTCATTTTCGAGAACTTTTGTCACTGTACAACAAATTCCTCACGTCAATCTACTCTTCTTTCCATTCTGATATTGAAAAAAAATCGAGATTGCTGTAACTCAAGTACCTCATCATCCAGTGGATTCTTCGGAGGCCTTTTGGGTTCATCGCATCGAATTTTCAGCTTATATGGATTACATACTGTAGTTTTTTTTCTCAGTTTTGAATGTAAAATCTTGTGAGCAAAAATTGGCATCGTTACAATATCAATTATATAAAATAGTTTTTAACCCAACTACATCCTTAAAAATCAAAAAGAGAGTGTATCATTGCAGATATTATTGAGACTTTCACTTTAGCCAGAAGCAACTCGAAAATGAATGCAAAGAGAGAAAGAAAAAAAAGCGATCTCAAAAACCGCGTAGACCGTTAATTAAAAGTCAACAAAAGATGTGTTACAATTAAGAAAGTGAACGTGGGGCGATCCTTTCATCTGCGGGCAGTTCACAGCGATCTTGTTGGATTCTCTGACACCGGTGCGGACTTCTGGAGCAATAAATCCGTAGAAAGGGTCATTAGGAATGAATAAAGAAATCAGTGTTAGAAAACCACCGTTTAAATCACCTGAGGGCGCGAATTCTCGCTTCAAAATTACAAGTTGACTCTGCACGGTAGTCACACACAAGCCTCAGTGGTAAAGGAGTGCGTCACCTTCTCGGAGATCCATAAATACAGTCAAAAGCACCGAAACTGCATCTGCAATAGCGCAGCGGCCGCGGCGGCAGTAGAATGAAATTGGCTTTTCCACTTAAACCCATGAAGATTGTGAAAGTAATTCTCTCGTACATGTTTTAGATCTTGTTTAGAAACTGTTATGACAAATTGCACCGAAATTAGACTCTGAGACGAATTGATCAGCGAAAAAGTAAATTTACCTCTGTTTATGTTTTCATTCTGATACATAACCGCGCGGGCCATTTAAAACTTTGCACGTGTTACGGCTCAAAGATAACACCGAAAATACGCGGATTTATTGCGCGCGTCCGCGTCGTGACTAAATGATAACAACGTGATGTGACTTTTCGACGAAAATGGAAACAGTCCACGTGGTCCAAGTGGTTCGAAGCTCTTTTAATCCCAGGCTGTATACATGCGGTCACCGTGAAGAAAGTTAATTCGAGGATAATAAATAGAATGCAGGAAAGTAGCGGATGATGATGAAGCAGAATGTTGTTCGATATCATATCCGGACCACCCTTGGTGTAAAACTAATAACGAGCGATATAAAAAACCGTACGATTATATTGTTAATTGAATCAACATTCCTGAAGCATACCTCGAAACGTGTCAGAAGCACAAAAGACACCAGGTTTCGTTAGCTTCGGTCTTTTAGGCTGAACAAAAAAAAACAATCAGAGTAATCAACGGTTGGTTTGAAGCAACTCTGCGCTTGCTCGGATTTAGCTTAGCTCCAATTAATGAGCAATCCGACATTTTCAGATACACAGGATTTTCTCAACTGGAAACAAAAGCAATTGCAATTGCTCGGTGATAAAAACGATCTTCGGTTCCAAAATACATATTTGCACGGTCTCGTCGCAAAAACGTACGGCTCCGGTTTCGGTGCCGCACAATGTTGTCCGCGTTGAGTGCCTCGGCGGTAGGGTCGTAAAGGGCCAAAGCACATCTCCGTGGCCGTTAGCCGTTTGATTATGCATTCGGTCATAACGCGCGCCGGTTGAAAACTTTTTACCAGCTGTGTACATTGTATAACGTACAGAGCCCGAAGAAATAGGTCCTGATGAGAAAAAGAAATTGGCTAATTGAACCCCAGTGTCAGCGGATTTATATTTGACTCATTGAAGACTCACCGCGTTCCTCGCTAATCGTGAACATCAAAAGACACTCGGGACGTTATGGCGGTAATAACGTTTAACGATTACGCCATAAAATTATAAAAAAGTACCTTGTCATTCGGAAAATATCCCTTATCCATCTCTTCAGTCGTTTTTCAGGGACGGTAAATCCTCGGCAAAATGATCGTATGGACGTTGGCCATTATTGAATGCTCGATAAATTCATGGGAGTGTGGGAGCGACCGGCCAGGTCCTTCTCGCCACTTGACCCCACTTGGACCCCACTTGGTCCCGGTCTTGAAACGCGCGGCGCTGCGTGGACGCGCTCGTATTCAGCACATGCTTAGATTTAACAGATTACAGGGCCGACTGGTAGCTCCTGTCCACGTCGAGAGTGTCTCTTGCGAGGGGATCCGCGAACCGCGAGGAACGTTGACAAGGCGAGGTCTGATCGCGCGCAGACACTGGGTACGTCGATCTTGTAAAAGGACGTAACTCGTGTTGTGGGTGGCTCCGGAGTCTCCATTAGCTTATTGAAAGCAAGCCGTGGTCCGGAGACGTTAATTGACTCGAACGAGGGGTGTGTGTCTTTGGTCTGAATTCTTAACGATTCCCGGAATCGTGGTCCGTCGATCTATTTTTAGACATTTTCATAATTGCTCTTGGTTATTATATTCATTGTTGAGATGGTTGAGAATCGGGTTAAATTCGGATACCGTGTATACAGTTGTGTCATTCACGAGACGATGTGTGGGAGTTATCGGTCGACTCGGCTCTAGATACTATATTTCGGATAAATTTAGCATTCTAAATATAATATTAGAATATCTTCTTCTTCTTCTTTTTTTTTTTTTTTTTTTGACTGTACTATTAATAATCGAGACCAATGCCGAACGTCAATTTTCTGTCACATTTTATACGTCATAAATATTCATTTATCAACGTGAAATATTTACACCAACGACCCACATTTCTTGCTATCTAAGGTTGCCCTACAATTTATCAGATTCTATTATGTTGTTTTTCAGTTGTGAATGTAATCCCCAGTTTATTGTGAAACAATTGAAATATCTGCAATTTTATTGTGAAACATTTGAATTGAAATATTTGCAGTTTCATGGTGAAGCAATTAAATTGAAATATTTGCAGTTTTATTGTGAAGCAATTGAATTGCAATGTTTGCAGTTTTATTTTTAAGCAATTGAATTGGAATGTTTGCAGTTTAATTGTGAAGCAAATGAATTGAAATGTTTGCAGTTTTATTGTGAAACACTTTAATTTAAATATTTGCAGTTTCATTGTGAAACACTTGAATTGAAATATTTGTAGTTTCATGGTGAAGCAAATGAATTGAAATGTTTGCAGTTTTATTGTGAAACACTTGAATTGAAATATTTGTAGTTTCATTGTGAAGCAAATGAATTAAAATATTTGCAGTTTTATTGTGAAGCAAATGAATTTAAATTGTGAAACACTTGAATTGAAATATTTGCAGTTTTATTGTGAACCACTTGAATTGAAATATTTGTAGTTTCATGGTGAAGCAAATGAATTGAAATGTTTGCAGTTTTATTTGAAACACTTGTGAAATATTTGCAGTTTCATTGTGAAATACTTGAATTGAAATATTTGCAGTTTTATTGTGAAGCAAATGAATTTAAATATTTGCAGTTTCATTGTGAAACACTTGAATTGAAATATTTGCAGTTTTATTGTGAACCACTTGAATTGAAATATTTGTAGTTTCATGGTGAAGCAAATGAATTGAAATGTTTGCAGTTTTATTGTGAAACACTTGAATTGAAATATTTGTAGTTTCATGGTGAAGCAAATGAATTGAAATGTTTGCAGTTTTATTGTGAAGCAAATGAATTTAAATATTTGCAGTTTCATTGTGAAACACTTGAATTGAAATATTTGCAGTTTTATTGTGAACCACTTGAATTGAAATATTTGTAGTTTCATGGTGAAGCAAATGAATTGAAATGTTTGCAGTTTTATTGTGAAACACTTGAATTGAAATATTTGTAGTTTCATGGTGAAGCAAATGAATTGAAATGTTTGCAGTTTTATTGTGAAGCAAATGAATTTAAATATTTGCAGTTTCATTGTGAAACACTTGAATTGAAATATTTGCAGTTTTATTGTGAACCACTTGAATTGAAATATTTGTAGTTTCATGGTGAAGCAAATGAATTGAAATGTTTGCAGTTTTATTGTGAAACACTTGAATTGAAATATTTGTAGTTTCATTGCGAAACAAATGAATTAAAAATATTTGCAGTTTCATTGTGAAATGACTTGAATTGAAATATTTGCAGTTTCATTGTGAAATACTTGAATTGAAATATTTGTGCTTTATTGAGAAGCAAATGAATTTAAATATTTGCAGTTTCATTGTGAAACACTTGAATTGAAATATTTGCAGTTTCATTGTGAACCACTCTGAATTGAAATATTTGTAGTTTCATGGTGAAGCAAATGAATTGAAATGTTTGCAGTTTCCTTTATCGGTGAAACACCTCTGAATTGAAATATTTGTGTCACTGGTGAATAAATGAATTAAAATATTTATAGTTTCATTGTGAACACTGAATTGAAATATTTGTAGTTCAAGGGAGAAGCAAATGAATTGAATGTTTGGTAGTCATTTTTAAGCAATTGAATTGAATGGTTATAGCCAATTGTGAAGCAAATGAATTGAAATATTTGTGTGTTTTATTGTGAAGCAAATGAATTTAAATATTTGCAGTTTCATTTGTGAACACTTGAATTGAAAGGTTTGCAGTTTTATTGTGAACCACTTGAATTGAAATATTTGTAGTTTCACAAGAGAAGCAAATGAATTGAAATGTTTGCAGTTTTATTGTGAAACACTTGAATTGAAATATTTGTGTGTCTGTCATGGAAGCAATGAATTCAAAATATTTGCAGTTTCTCACGTGTCACTGAATTGAAATATTTCCAGGAAGCTCATGGTGTAGTCAATTGAATTGAAATGTTTGCAGTTTTATTTTTAAGCAATTGAATTGAAATGTTTGCAGTTTAATTGTGAAGCAAATGAATTGAAATGTTTGCAGTTTTATTGTGAAACACTTTAATTTAAATATTTGCAGTTGTGAAACACTTGAATTGAAATATTTGCAGTTTTATTGTGAACCACTTGAATTGAAATATTTGTAGTTTCATGGTGAAGCAAATGAATTGAAATGTTTGCAGTTTTATTGTGAAACACTTGAATTGAAATATTTGTAGTTTCATTGTGAAGCAAATGAATTTAAATATTTGCAGTTTCATTGTGAAACACTTGAATTGAAATATTTGCAGTTTTATTGTGAACCACTTGAATTTAAATATTTGTAGTTTCATGATGAAGCAATTGAATTGAAATATTTGCAGTTTTATTGTGAAATAAATGAGAGATCTGCAGTTATGTTGTGAAACAATTGAAATGTTTGCAGTTTTATTGTGAACCAATTGAAATATTTGCGATGTAGGTGGTCCGATAATAACAACATTTATTAAAAGAATATTAATTATACCGATCTCAAAATCATAAACCGTGAAATACTCGTCGGTCACGCTCGTGGTTCAGTCGATCATAATATTGATAGCGATACGAGCCTCTAGTTTGGTACCAGTTCCATCATAACTGTAAAAAAAAAAAAAAAAAAATAAACAAGTATAATAATTTGAAAGGAAATCTCGGAGCCTTGAGGAAAATATTTGAAAAAAATGTTAATTTTTTTATTACAATTATTATTACATCGAATCGAATCAGTCAGGGTTTCAAATTAGAGTCTTAAAAGATATAGAGGAACCTCCATATAAACTCCAAAGTGTCCAAGGAATGTGAACTTTCGATCGTTACTATCGTCGAATCCTGTTACAATTAACACTCACACAATCTGTCAATGATGTGGTCTCTGCTCACACATCGAATTGAAATTTGTGTACAAAGATTGAGCTGGGAACAAGTTTGAATATCTGTTTTCCATGTTCAATCGCAAATGGAATTCGGGAAACAAGTACAACGACGGAAGGTGAGGTTAAATTAGTTACGCATCTGGTTGTCTTTTCGGTATTAGATGGAACGTAACTTCCATCATTTTACGGTTCAAGAATGTTTTCTCTCGAGAAATTATTCAATATTATTATAAAATTAACTGACTGAAACGTAAGATAAAAAATGGTGTTTCTTCTTTTTCTACAATTCTAATAAAGGATTGCCACAAATTTCTTTCACCATTTCTCTTAAAAATTAATTAAGATGACGATTAATACATAGTTAAACTAGGTTATTCGAATATGGCGATTAAATTGTGAATTACGACGTCATGGCTGATTAAAAAGCGTTTCTCCCACTTTGAACTGATTATGTTAAAAAATTGAGGATCGTTAGATTATTGTTTCAAATTATGTGATATTTTAGGTTCATTCGAATTCTCAATTTACTTCATAATTTCGTTTAGCTTGATTTTAATTTGTTCCTATTTCGTCAATATTATTTTATAGTATTATCACATCGTATATATGTATATGCAAACAATTAAATCAATTTGCCACATGCTTCTACTCGATTCTATACGGCATTCAGATCCATAACTATGTAAGGCATATTGAGTGATTTGAAATTAACTTATCTATTGTTAGAGTTATGTGCGTCTCATTGTAAAGTAGTCGATTATTTAGAATCGATATAGACCAGACTCTGTTACGTTACTTACGTAACTATCGCTTAACCAGTACCTACTCGCGTTCATTTCATTCCAATTCGCTTCTTAGCCTATAGAAATCCATGAAATTGACATTACAAGTGAGTTCATTGAGAAATAGTCGAGCTCATATCATATAACCGTTTTTCACTTAATACAATAATAAATGTCTCAATTAGGATTTTTACAAGAATCAAGAAGATGTTTTTTTTTTTTTTTGTAATTATTACATTACATATATTTTTCAATACGAAATTTCGGATAGTGAACGTAAAATTAGTTAGCAGCGAGCGAAAAAACCCAATTTCAATCAATATCGGAACATTTTTAGAATTTTTGGCAGAATATTAAATTCGCCATTTTGAATTTTGCGAATCTGACTTCAGATTCGTGATCAGCGGCCCACAGAACCTTGAGATACTCATTTTTATCTGAATCCGTTGATCCGTTTTCAAGGTATTGTCGTTTTTATTTTATTTTTTAGAATTTTGTTATTCAAATAATTCCAAAAGTTCTGAACCGATCAAAGCGAAAATTTGATCAGTTATAAGTTTGGGAAAGCCGCGTCGATTGAGACCAAGATGATGTGAATCCGGTTCCTCATTCTCGAGATATCGTCGAATAAAAAATCGTACATAACCTCAAAACCTGGAGAGTTAGTGAGGACTGAACTCTCCATTTTACCGATGATCACAATGGCTTCCTATTTTCTCTCTGAAAACAGAGAATCGGGAAGTCGCAAGCCAAGAGGAAGAAGTCAAGCGTGGGTGCAGCTAAAAGCGTTTCACTCAACGTCTAAAAACTCTCTTCAACTCTAACATTCTCAAGTGGCTGAAACGTTCGTCTGAACCAAGTGTTGTTTGCTCTTTTCACCGAGTGGAATATAAATTGTCGTCGTCCAGGAAAAAAAAAAGGAAAAAAACCCGCCTTCGTAAAAAAATACAAGCATTTAATTTGAAATTTCTCCGTCCAAATGATACCGTCACGTCGATTGAAACGTCTGTGACTTTACGATATTTTCTCCGGATGCGGTTGAAGGTATAAAAACTGTTCGAGGGTTTTCTACACTCGTGTAGTTCGATTTTTTTCTCTTCTTTTTCTATTTCTTTCTAATATATAAACTTGGTAGTTTACAAGTTTGTCTATATCTAACTCTAAGATCGCGAAGATAGAACGGAAGGTGTCTTCTTTATTTCTCCCTTATCCGACCGTCTCGCGTTACTACAGGCTCACCGTATCTACGATCAAACGGGCTTCAAGACAGCCCAAGACGTCCCAGCTAGACGTAGGCGTCTTCTGAAACAAAAAACGGTACCGATTCATCGACGACTCTCGCCAACTGCCCGTCTATTTTATTTCCGTTTTTATTTTCCGACTTCCGGTTTCTCTCTGTTTTCAGAGAAAACGAGAAGGAATTATATGATGAAGATATGATGAAAAAAGTGGATTAGAGCTCAATTGTAGCCTGAGATGATGGTTTCTACCGATTTATAGATCTTTTTGTCTTCTTTTTTTTTACGAATGACGGAGTCTCCAAAATATTCAAGATTTTTATTCGACGCGAATATATCTACGAAAGATTTTGTGATAAAATTCTAATCCTAATTCAACGATGTTTGAAGAGTTAGATGAAATTTTCTTCAATCTTCAGACTCAAAAGTTCTAAAATTCAGAACTTGAGAAATTAAAGAATTCAGATTCTTGATCGGTGGTTCAAAAAAGCTTCGGGGACTGAGTTTTATAACAGATTCGCCGATATCTCGAGAACGAGGAACCGGATTTTCGTCATTTTGGTCTCAATTAACGCGGCTTTTTCAAACTCAGAACCAATCAGACTTTGGCTTTGGTCGGTTCGGTACTTTTCGAATTACATATTTGAATAACAAAATTCTGAAAAATATAATGAAAATGACGATATCTTGAAAACGAATCAACAGATTTGGATGAAAATTGGTATTAGAAGGTTTTTTGGATCGCTGATCACGAATCTGAAGTCAGATTCAGAATGCTCTGAAAAATTGACAAATTCTCAGATTTATATTGGAATCGGTGTCCAAAGTTCTCTTGGACTTCCGAAAGTTTGAACCAAATATCGATGACATATTCGAGCACGAATTAGACAGCCTGATAATAAGCTCGTCTTATTTTTGATGAGAATAAAATCCGCGCGTGGCGCGAGAAGCGTTCAGTGATCGCGTTTAAAACGCGTGCGGTGAGCAATTACCAAAGTCATTAGCCGGTACATGAATATTCATCCGTTTGTCTCGAGGCTCGCGACGCGTTCTTAAACGCATAATATTTACATTGTCGGAGGGTTACGACGGGGGAGTTGTGAGGGAAAATTAAACGAAGCGAAGTGAAGTGAAGTGAAGTGAAGTGAAGTGAAGTGCAGGTCTTGTGGGCGGACGGCGTTCCTGCATCTCTAATCTATTTAAATTACAACCTTTCCTTGATTTCATTACGATTATAAGAGCGACGAGGCAATCCTCCTCCGTACACCCGAGACGCGGAATTATACCTCCTCCAAAGTCCCTCTTCCCCTCTCTCTCTCGTTCTCCACCTTCCAACCTCAACCTCTGTAACCCTGTATCGCGATTATTACGGTAAATCATATATACACACAACTTCCTACCGTGCCTCAATTAATTCCGATCTCCCTTTCTCTCCCTCTATCTCGGAAAGAAAATTAATTAGAGATCAAATACCCGGCGAATCTGTAACTCGTTAAAATTGAAAAGGTCAAGCGTAATTTAATATCGAGAGATACCCCGCACGTTTTAACTCGAACGAGTAGGCCACTCAGTTCAGACAACCAATTCACAATAAATCCAAAAGATTTGAAATTTTTATGCAAAATTAGGGCGGGTATAAAAACAAACTATAAACATTCTTCAACCTTTCACGAATTACGAAATATTTTCAAAATTACAAGATAAGGAATTTTGCGATATTTTCGTCAAGATAATTCCAAAAGTTGTGCAAATTCGAAGCAGCGTCAAAGGCAGTATTTTACATCGCTTATCGAATTTGCAACCACTCGAAGGGTACCGAACATTTTTTTTAATCAACAATTAACGTTTTGTGTTCGTAGTAAATTACCAAGAAAAATTTGAAACTTCTGCAAACTTGACAGATTCAACGTAACCATGTCCCGAACAGTTGCGTAAACTCGCAACCTTTTGCTTTGGCCGGAACATATTTTGTTCCTATATGTTCACAAAACCTTGATTATCAATAAAAAAAATTTCCGTACACTTCGATTGATTGCAAATTTGATACATGATGTAAATTGATGCCTTTGACACTGATTCGAATTTCAAAAACTGTTGGAATTTTCTTCGCGAGAATATCGCGAAATTCCATTTCTTGTAATTTTGAGAATGTTCCCGAATTCGAAAATGGTTGCAAAAATTGAATAAAAATTTCAAAAGGTTTGCATTTATTGGTCAATTTTCAATTTTTTATGTCTAGAATAACTGGAATAACTAGAGAGAGAAGCACGTGGCTAAGTTATAAACGGGAACATTACTTCTGTGAGATCTGTTCCGCTAGGATGCGATTTTCAGAAAAAAAAACAAAAAAAAAAAAAAAATTCTTCACGAATGAAAATTATCATCGTGAAATTACGACCGCGTACCTTTATTTGCAGTATTTCAATGCGCACATAGGCTTCGTATGTTGGATCCCATGAGGCTGAGATAAATCCGCCTTTAGTGCTGGGAATAAATTGAGCCTTTGAAACCCTCGCGAGGTCCTGTAACCTATAACCGTGTGCATAGTCGTTTGCGAAGAAATGTAATAGTTTATCAAAGAAATACTATAGAATCTACCTATATAGAGGTCGGAATATTTTTCTGAATTATCATACATCGCCATTTAGATATTTGAAGAAGCAATCTACGCGAACGTTTCAATAATAATTTCCCGACCACGTATAGCCTATGTGCCACGAGGTAAGGGATGTAGCCACTAGCTCAACTTGCGTGAGGGGAAAAAAAAATTGATAAGTCATGAATCGTGGGGATTAAGATTTTATTCGAGATTACTTGGCTGAACCCGTATAATCACGCCTTTTCTGCCACACTTGTATTTTTTTGCTTTCCAATTCTATATGAAAACTCAGTGCACTGCTATCGACGTGATACATGACCCGAGTAGATTTTCAGCTCGATAAGTATATCAACGAAGAATTCTCATTCATGAGGAGACAAATTCATTTTTTCTCACACCTGGTCGCAAAATGCCACTTTTCATACCTCTTGAGCGGGCGCAAAACAGATCTTTTCGGCCCTCGGGCGGAAATGTGCTTTGCGCCCGCCTAAAGCGGGCGCAAACGACTCTTTGCCTGCCCTCGGGCGCAAAGTTCCGTTTTGCGCCCGCTCACTCGGTCTCAAAAGAGGCATTTTTGCAGACCAGGTGTTGAGAAAAAAATCGTGTGCAACACGGGCGCAAGGCTATTTTGGCGAGTGTGATTGCAGTACACTCGCCTTCGGCTCGTACTGCAAATTTCACACTCGAAAAATAGTGTTTTGCGCCCTTGATACACAATGTACTATTTTTTTTAGAGCCAATGAAGGCAACGCAGTTCGAGCTAAATTGAATTTTCATGACCAAATTCTGTTTTCTCACACCCGGTCGCAAAATGCCACTTTTCATACCTCTTGAGCGGGCGCAAAACAGATCTTTTCGGCCCTCGGGCGGAAATGTGCTTTGCGCCCGCCTAAAGCGGGCGCAAACGACTCTTTTCCTGCCCTCGGGCGCAAAGTTCCGTTTTGCGCCCGCTCACTCGGTCTGAAAAGAGGCATTTTTGCAGACCAGGTGTTGAGAAAAAAATCGTGTGCAACACGGGCGCAAGGCTATTTTGGCGAGTGTGATTGCAGTACACTCGCCTTCGGCTCGTACTGCAAATTTCACACTCGAAAAATAGTGTTTTGCGCCCTTGATACACAATGTACTATTTTTTTTAGAGCCAATGAAGGCAACGCAGTTCGAGCTAAATTGAATTTTCATGACCAAATTCTGTTTTCTCACACCCGGTCGCAAAATGCCACTTTTCATACCTCTTGAGCGGGCGCAAAACAGATCTTTTCGGCCCTCGGGCGGAAATGTGCTTTGCGCCCGCCTAAAGCGGGCGCAAACGACTCTTTTCCTGCCCTCGGGCGCAAAGTTCCGTTTTGCGCCCGCTCACTCGGTCTGAAAAGAGGCATTTTTGCAGACCAGGTGTTGAGAAAAAAATCGTGTGCAACACGGGCGCAAGGCTATTTTGGCGAGTGTGATTGCAGTACACTCGCCTTCGGCTCGTACTGCAAATTTCACACTCGAAAAATAGTGTTTTGCGCCCTTGATACACAATGCACTAATCCTTATATGAAAAATGTTTGTCAATTAATAAAGATCAAATTTACTTTCTGTATTCTATATCATAAGTTAGAAATTAGAAAGAAAGAAACAAAAAAAAAAAGCTGCAATTGTAAATTAGATTTTTTTTACCACAGCTATAGTTTTTTTTTTTTTTTGTCTAATTTTGTTAATTGCTTTTTATTCGTGGGACCGCGGTGAAGTTGGATGCGATAGGCACACGTGGTTGGATTCATCATGTGTATAAGATTTCATTGGAACAAGCTGCGAAGTATAAGGCCCTGCTGAGATAAACGGTTTGACGTAAATCAACGTGTAACCTACCCACCTTTCGTCTGAATAAACCTTAATAGGTTCTACGCGAGTTTCACGTTTATTTAAACTCTGTAATATTTTATTATCTATTGACATTAAGATTTTTCAAATTTTACTACGGACTAATCCGATATTTATGACCAAATTAGTCGAACGAAAATACCGTGTCCCCATAAGACTCCTGCCCATATCATTCCCACGTTAGGATGAAATAAGAAAAACGAGAGAAATGAAATATACCACGATCTCTACGGTATTGGATTAAAACGTGGAAAAACTGTTCAAACAATTCCTTTCAAAACTAGGGCGGAAAGTAAGAAAAAAGCACCTGAAAGCTTTTTGCAAAAGGAAATTTAGAAAAGCATAAAAAGCCACCTGGACTAGCAGATTCCTCAGAAAATTTTGAGACGATCAGGTTTAAGACAAAATCGGCTTCCTTTTTTGTTTCAAGTCAAAGATTTTTATCATCACTGATAAGGTAAAGATCAAGTAATATTCATACAGTCAACGAGTCCTCCGTTCTACATGCACTTCCTGACAATTTTCCACCCCACGGTTGTGATTTTAATAAAGAAAATGACGAAAAAGAAGCTTGAAAATGGCTCTGAATCGTCAAGAAGCACAAAAAAAGCTCGAAAACGATCTTAAAAGTCTGTAAAGCATCGGAATGAAAGCTCGAAAAAAGTCAATTGTCTGAACAGCGTGAAAAGTATTTTGAAAAGCAGGATAATAATTTTTCGAAAAAGTGATTGACGAAGAATCAAACGTCAGCCTAAAGAATTTCGAGATCGTGATTATAATGATTTCTGAGATTCTAAGAAGAAGAAAAAACGTCGAATGTCGTATTTTTTCCGCTTCGCCCTTGTTCAGAGATTTATGAAAATAGTTGACAACAAAACGTCTCGTCAGGATTGTTGGCGTTGGGTAACTCGAGGGTCGGTTAATCATCTTGATACAAGAAAGAGAAGAGACTCGGATAGTTTGAGGCACCCCCGCCTTTTCTTTTCGAGGACTAAGAAGACTTTATCCTGCATCTTATACCGCGGTCCCCACGTCCTTGCGGGAAGCACATAACCCCACAAGTTTTGTAGCCGTTCTACGTATGCTATATAGACGTGGGTGGTGATTTATGGCCGTGAAATTTGAGCTACTGCTTTTATACCCGCGGAGACTTCTAGCCTTTCGACTTACGTAAGACCTTTTCTATTATATTATACTCTAAAGCTCTACTCGGGTATCGAAGAGACACTGAAAAAAACACACATTTCTTAAATTCCTCAAGTTTATATGTACCTAAAACGCTGACGGAAAAGGGTCGATGGAATCCTAAGTACCGTCCAGTAAATGATACCCTTCCCACACAGGAACCCGTGCAGAAAAATTCTAGCGACGATTTGGGCCCCCCATCGAGGAATTCTGTTCAGGAAACCAGACCACGGCCTGGCTACAGCCTCACTGATACATGGTGGCCACTCGTCAGGGAAAAGTCAAGGAATTTTATGACGATGCAAAACTGGACAGAATAAGATAGCCCTAAATTGATTTAGCCCCCAAGATTTTTGTGCAGGGGTTCAGATCGATATCATTTTTCTTATCTCTAGTCGCGCATAATTCGAAACCAGGAAACACGCCATTATCAATAGCTTGAGGGAAGAGATTATAACTTTTAATACAGGTACTAAAGATATACGTAGATAAATTCCGACAGATAGGAAACGTATGCAGCCGGAATCCAAGTAAGACACAATCGAACGAAACAATCGCATTCCACTAGTGCATTGAGACTTTCTAATAAGTTCCACTATACCACCGACCTACGAACCATATCTGACTACCGCCAATGAGACAACCTGTTGCTGTTGGTTGTCCCATATTTCAACCCCATATTTCGCGGTCTGTGAGGCACGGAGACAGTGCGGAGTAGCCCCAGGTTGGGATACGGGCTGATAAAGTAGAATTGGAATTTTCGCAATGTTTCAATCCTTGTCTGAATCATAAGTTCTCGGAATGGTGCAGAGAGTCCAGTCGGTTCACATCTCTAGATTAATTAAGAGATTCGGTATTGTTAATTGAGATATTTCTTATCGACAACGTTCATCGAGATGTCGTTACAATGAAAAATACAAAGAGAGAGTCTGAGTCTCTTCGCTCTGACAGCTCGGAGTCTTATTCTCGAAGGAAGAATTCACCATCGGCAATGAGGAAATGATACGATTCTAGAGAATCAGCTGTGCATTGTCATTTCATACCTCAAAAATGAGTCTGCTTTTCATACCCTATCTCTGCACGATCTGTCAGCTCATTTATTACCGTTGCTCCGGTGGTCGATGCGAATTTAATATCTTCAGCACCGTCGCTACACGATGTCACATTACCCTAAGTACATTAAGCGTTACTTTGCAACGGACGAATATATGATCGATGTGCGAGTTACGGGAAAAAGATGGTCCATTCAACTCCGCCACCTCGGATAACTTCGGTTATTATCGACTATGCGGAGAAATGTCACATGGAAATAAGTTGGTTCAAATGGAACAACTTTCTGCTCGCTGAATGGCCCCCCCTTGTCTTGGGAAGTTTTTTCCTCAAGTTTTCACATCAGTCTCAGCTGTCGTCATAACGAAACGAAGTGGGATGATTTATGACGGGTATTTAATAGGATTTCGATTTCCTAGTATATAATGCAACGTGTATAAATATGCATAAATTCAAATTAGAATAATCGAAATTTTACACTTTCTTATAACGATCCCGTGCCTATAACCTTCGATGGATTATCGAAAGATGATCAGCGACGGGGTTATCGACAGGAATTAATGACTCTTCAAAGAAATTTTAATCTCACAATCCTTATATTTCACTCCGAAACTCGAACGCGCCGTGCGGACGCGGACCTGGCGGAAGATTTGTACCATTATTCAATGACTTAGCGTTCCACATAAATATCTTCCAACTAAGTACATACCCAACAAACATGGGAGTTCGGTTCAGTTGGGTTAACCGCAATTACGTTTACTTTGTGATTAGAGTCGTGTTAAACGAAGGGTTACGCCGTTAAGGGTCTTAATTTTTGTGACCGACTCGAAAATTGCTTGTTACATTCGTTTATACACAACTTTGAGTCTATCTACGACTGCGCCTCAACAGCATCTAATTCCAATGCAGACCTTCTGTGATCTTCAGGATTGTTAAAGACCTCTCTCTCTCGTATCTACGTCTGGAGTCAGGGCATTTTCATTTTTATATATGCATTAAAAATTCCTGTTCCGAAGTCACAGTTTTTTTTTCTTTTTTTTTTACCGGGGAAATAATTGGTTCTTACCTCACTTTCGATCGTTTTAGATGCATATTTGGTAGAAAATAAGATATGTGCGACGGGAAGGAAGCAGGCTCGCACAATATACTATTTTCAGGGTTTAAACAAATTCGCGAGATAACGGTAGTCGTTTTTCGCGAGCTCCGCAGATATCTTGCCTCGTCATATATCAAACTCACCGCCATCATCCTCGAGGTTCACCTTCGCGTTGATGTGAGAGTTTTTAGTGTGTGTGATATTCGGGCCAAGAAACACGTGGCTTCGTAGCGGGGCGTCGCATTAATAACCCGAGGCAATATTATCCTTCTTTATTTCTTACTCGTTTTTTATTCGTTGCCCTTTTTTCTTCTTCTTCTTGAGAATTGTGCAGAGCACGGAAGCGTTTAATTAACTAAGATCGTGGGGCCCACACATAGTGGGATGCGGTTATAAAAAATCGAGCAATTATGCAAAACCATCAACACCCATAACCCCGATGGGACCCACCAATATGTTTATTCATCGCTCTAAACACAGTCCAGGTATAAATCAAACGGTCTATTGTTTACCATCGGGGTGTTTTTTTCTTCTTCTTTTTTCAACAAAAATTAACGTCGTTCTTTCCATGCTAATTGGACCGAAGACCCACGCTCCCCATACAGACCACATTATCTTTCTTTGAGGATGAAATGAAACGCTGCGATCCCACTTTTTTGGTTTCTTCGAGCAAATTTCGGGAATATACAATTTCAAGAATTTCATCAATTTTCTTTATCGACAGAAAATTTATGAACATTTTTTAGAATCTTTGATAATTAAAAAATAAAATATTATATATGTCAAAAATTTTGAGTGATTTTTGTTGTTGTTTATTTTATACAATTTTATCAAAATGGATACTATTATCCTTGTATTTGAATTTGGAGAGAAAATTCGTTCTTATTTTGCCCAAAAAACAGAATCGAAACGAAAAATCCTGTTACTCTAGCTGATCGCGGTTCACTGCAGCTCTTTTTTAGATTTTTTGGAAACTAGTTTTAAAAACGTTATATTTTTTGGAAAAACTCGTTCGAAACTGTTTCTATGAATCTTTTCAACCAACTCAGAGTCATTGATACCAAATTGACTAGAAAAGACATTCCAAAAGTTTGTCCCTAAAAAAATCACTCATTTTTTTTTTTTAGATATGTATTAAGAACTTGTCAGAAATGATAATCTGATAATTGAAGCCTGAAGGAGGTCGACTATCGGATATTCGTTTCAACGTTATTGGATATTTAACTTTAAACCGCAGCTCCATTGATCCACATCCATCCGTGATTGGTTCGCGCGTTTCTTTTCATTACATTGCCGTACATATAACAGCCGCGTTTTTATAATTTCACTTAATTACGTACGAGCAACAAATGAGTAAACCAAACCATTCGCTTTGCCAATGCAGTATGCTTTCGCCTCAGGCGCTGCAGTGCAGACTGCACACTGAAAGAAATTTTATTACACTATTTGCTTTATCGCGTACCAAAAAGTACAATAAAATATAGCATTTTAGGGACAAACGAGGTACAGTCGTAATAATTCCTATAATTATAGGAGATTGTACTATGTCTATATGTATTAACATTATCTTGAGAACCAAAAATTACTATATTATCTTTGGAAACATTGCTATTCGGCTGTTGGAGAATGGACATTGTGAATAATGGTAGTGATTCTTTGCAAGTTTTGCTAAGATAATTCGAGGAACTTGCTATTTTAAACAACATAAGTTGCAATAGATGTATGAAACTTTACTATTCTCAATGAGAACGCGCATTGAAGTCAGAAGCACTCGTACCTTCTGCAACTTAAACCTTAGGGAACCTCTAAAACACTATTGTAAAAGTTGCCGAATATTCTCGAGCTGACCCGAATTCGGCCGAGGAATAGACCGCCGGTGGCCGCCATTGCATTTGCTCCCGATTTTTACAAGTTGAGATAGTAAAAATACTTATCGGGTATAGGAATATGGCGGGCACTCTAGTGGCTAGCAGTCAGTCACCCGCTGTGTGGTACCGTAACGCGCCGATAGATGGTTGGCAGTGGTTTTCGGATCTCGCGAGTAAATTTGCACCGTGCCGGCTACACTTACGTGTCACCACACGATCGGAATTGTTCTCGACTTTAACGTCGTGTGGTGGACACCGGACGGTGGTCTACGGAAGCCAATATTGTTGCGTGCGACTAGTAATACGAACACCCATTGGTACATAGGTTGTCTAACCTATAACTGATTGGTTTACGAAAAAAACAAACGAACACACATGCATCCTCGAATATAAGTCAGGATAGCCTGCAACACCGGAAATAGCCAGGATTCAGATTAAAAAACCGGCCCGTCGACTACTCGTGGATAGCAGCATTAACCCACATTTTTATAATCGAGGTTTAGAAAGATTGCAATGCCCTAATACCAAACCCTGCAAGATCCTATTTTAGGTATTCGTTGCAAAGCACTATTGTAATTTTAGTTATTCGAGCTCAGAAAGATTGTTATAAGTTGACCGAAAGATGAAACATCCTTTCTCGCTATTTGTAAAGCACTATTGTAATTTTTGGTAGTCCAGTCTATAGCAAATTCTGATATAGAGACTTAGAAATACCGTTATTATTCTTAAGTAAAAGTCCAACATCCTTCGGAGTTATTGCAATAGAATATATTAACTCCGCATTTTGGTACTCACTATTGGACTTTTCGTAATCGTACCTCGTTTGTCCCTAAAATGCTATATTTTATTGTACTTTTTGGTACGCGATAAAGCAAATAGTGTATATAAAATTTCTTTCAGTGTGGGGAAACTGCATATGCAGATCTTACAACACGTATAAAGAACGAGAAAATTGATCTTTTGACAGAAACAAACCGCATGCGTTTACTTCTTGTTGCAATTTACGTATTCAAGATTTTTTTAAAGAAATTATACACCTAAGGCACCGAACAGTTCAATTTTCTTGGCTATAAAATCTGCGAGAAAAATTGAGAAGGCACATAGAATGACTCTACTCTCAGCCAGATCGATACCACCGTTCGGTATTTACGCCCTAATTGCAAGCGTGTTGTACGCTTTTCAATAATTTCATATCCAGCCTCGGGCTCCTCTGCGTCTGCCGCTATCTTACGAAGCACCTGTTGCTCGGTGCTTCGAGTCACTCCCACCAGGCGGCAGCACCTCCCGGCGAACCGATATCCGGAGATAAGAGAATGTAAGCTAGAATTTTAAGCCACATTTTCGAGTCTCGAGTTTCCCGATTCGAATCCTATTAATTTTGTCTCATTCAGGGCATAATTTGGATCGTTATCGAATGGGGTTTGTGGTTTTAGGCATTATTTTTATTGTTTTTTGTTTTTTTTCTTCTAACGTTTGAAAAATAGGACCGAAGACAACCGTTCGACTAACGAGCGCCCCGCTGTCACGGTAGAATAATAAACGGGACAAAAATTTATATCCAAATAAAAAAATTTGTTGGGCTTGATTTAATTAGCGTTGATCGAGGCGAGATAACGTTTTCGAGGTAACGCACACACAGCCCGCGGTCTGCCTGGACGCGAGGCTCGTTTAATACCAAAAAACACCGGAGGTGAAGTCATTTTATGACGATCCGAGATGCTAGCGAGTCGCTTCCTCCGGGGTGAGAAGGTAGAAAGGTGAAAAAATGCCTACCCTCCAGCCCTCGAAATGACTTACGACAACCTCGGCTTTATTTATTGGTTTATTAGCCGAGATATTTATCCGATAAAACCCGCGGTTATTTATCGGAAATTAATAGGCTCACAGGTGGACTCGGGCTAATTAGACACCCCGTGGATACGCCCTGTTCTATAACCGTCTTATGGTTCAGAATTCAAAGGCCAGGATGTTCAAAGACAGCTTTTAACCGTGAACAGAGACCAATCGCACTTGTAGATTAATTAGTTGCACTTAGCAAGCAAATATCAAGAAATTTGATTCTTCGGTGTAGAATTTTCGCCACGAAGATGACACGGAATGATAGACAAGCTTTGAGGGATTTTAAGCTGGATTTTTTCAATGATACCGAATCCTTAGATTTTTTTAATCCTGGCTTGACACATGAATTTCTTGATTGAATTGATTCGCATTGATATTTTTAATGTAATTTAATGCACTATAATTCGAATTGATTCATAATAATTCAAACCAATTCGCTATAATTCGCATTATTTGATTGTGACTCAAATTAGTTCACTTTAATTCGAATTCATTCTTCTGATTGAATGATTATTGTTCATTTTTTAATTTGTCCACGTTGCAGATACTCTTTTTGCAAATGATTTCGGAATATTTCAACGTCGACCTGAAAAAAGGTAACAGTGGGTACAAGCTCATATTACCTTAATGATTCTCGTTAAAAAATGATGAAGATTAATTCTTACGATTGATCGATTGATTCATCTCATTACTTAAATTATTTTATATCGCAGCTATCGTTGTTCTGAAATAAAATCAAGATGGATGCTTTTGTGAATGACTGATTTGAAAAATTATCGAACAACTTTGCAGAGCAACGGCTCCACGCGCTCAACACCAGACACCGTCAACCTAGGCTGGTGAGTATTTCGGGAATAAATTCATGTATGTCAGCATCGTCAAATCATTGTTTAATCAATTTTAATCAATTATCCCATTTTCCCGTTTCAGTGACACCGATGATGCCTCATTCGCCTCAAGCTCCACCGATGATACCTAATAATGCGTTTTATCTGGCAATAAAATTATACGAAAATTTACGATATTTGATAATCAATGATATATATGGTGTATCCATGACTAACGGGAGAATAAATTTTTTATCTAAATTAAATTCTTACTAAATGCTCTCTCCTTCATCAATCCTTCCGAGTCACTGAATAAATACGTATCAGCGATATTTGTTCACAATTTTTTAAACTCGAATGATTTTTATTCAAATGAATTTTATACAAAGTAAATGAATGAACACAGATATTTCAGATCCACGTAATTAGTCGGTATGTTTGCGCAGCTGGGAATTCTTTTTGGATAATCTTATTATATCGCGTGTCTAATTTTTGTAATTCGCGCTTACGTCCTTCTGCTTTTATCTTGTTTTTTTTTTTTTTTTTTTTCGAAACGTTGTCGATTTCGATTTTTATTTGCGTTTCACGAGTTTTTATAACTACTTGGAAAAATCATGAAAAAAAAATTGCGCTACGACCTTCGGCTTTTAACTACTAATGTTTTTTATCGATTTTTTTTTTAAATGGTCGTTCTTTCAATTTATCTTTGCGTTTTACGAGTTTTTACAGCTATTTGAAAAACTCATGAAAAATAAAAAAAATAAAAATGGCGCTCATGACCTTCTGCTTTTAACTACCGATATTTTTTATTGAATTTTTTTTAAATGGTCGTTATTTCAATTCATCTTTGCGTTTTGCGAGTTCTTACAGCTAGTTGAAAAACTCATGAAAAATCATGAAAAAAAATAATACGACGTTTTGCCTTTACGTTGTTTTTTAATTTTCCTTGAAAATTGTAATGCAAGAACGACGTATCCGCCAAACTTACGACCTTTTGCACTTACATTTATCGATCTCGTAATTTCAATTCATCTATACGTTTTGACCGTTTTCAGAGCGAATGGCGTGAAAAAAAAATTATACGACACGCGATATAACTTATCAAATAAATGAAATAATGAGGAAAAAGTTATTTTGGAATATTCAAAAAAAAAAAGAATAGCTTGAATCAAGTTCACCGATGTGAAATGGAAAAAAAAACTTGAATTAAATGAAATAATTTGAATTATTTCACTAGAAAAAGAAAATAATTTTCCCCTCGATTATAACTTTTCTAATTTGACAATAATATTCCTGAATCTGGGAAATTCATGGTAAAATTCATTTTTTTATTTTTTTTTTAATCATTCATAAATTCGAATGCCATATAATTTGATTCATTTTCCTTTGCTGAAACGATTGCACCTACTTTTTCGTAAATTAATATCAAAATTATCCCTAGAAATTTAGGATACCTTGATGAGTTGGGAAAAATTACACTAAAAAATTAACACATGTCACAGAAAAATTAAAAAAATATTGTTACGACATCAAATAATTCTCGAAGGAAAAAACTATAGCATCCCCATTATACTGACAATAAATTTCAAATTCAATATTCTTGTCGTAAAAGAAGAAAAAAAGAAATTACTGAACATCGTCGAATATAAAAAATCGAGCAGAAGCTAAGCAAATGTTTCATGCAGAAATATTCGTGCCGAAGATAGCGTTCTGCACTACGCAGCTACGTGTTTCTCGTCGGATCCTAAATGGCCGTGTGTTTGGTTACTTATACCAGTAGACACTTGCGTCACGTACATAAAAAAAGTAGGGGCACAATATTTCTGCGACTATGAAAACGGAACATCCGTGCTTCGTTCATTAGACAAGTAAATTTCGTTGACGAAGCATCGCCCGAATCTACGATGAAAAAAATCGCCTACCTGATTTTCGCCATTTTGGTCATTTTCCAACTGAAAGTTACGACGTCTGAACGACTAGGGTCAGCATCACGTGAGTAGACGATGATTGACTCCGTCAACGAATGCTTGAGCAATTAATTATGCGATTAGATAATTTTTGAAAACTGTTCATCCACTTTTTAGATAATTGGGTGTGGAGCAAGGGGGTATCCTGGGGTGAGTATACAAGTCAATAATAACTTGGACCACAGTCGATATTGAGTAATCAATTCATTAGACCAAATTATCAGGTTGTCAATTAATTTGCATTTCCCCTATTTTCGCAGATGATATGAACTTCGGTGCAGAAATACTGGACGATGACTGATGACGTCTTCAGCTACTGCTTCAGTGCTCCTCATATTCTGTGTCGTTTACAATCTGATGTTTGATCGATAATCACCACAAATCACTCAAGAATGTATCCCAACTGAATTATTCAATCTTTTGAAGTAGTAGATAAAGTTGTCGAATAAAAATCGTGAATATCAGTCGAACCTCAGTCCTGCTTCTCGTGATGTGCCAACTTTTGCACGCAAGTTTTTACATTCAAAACTAAGTAAAATATCGCGTGACTGATTGCATAAGGACTTAAGCGCCATTACACGACTTTTTGCTGGTCGTAACGGCAAAAGGTAATATATATATTTTTTTTTTTTTTGTAACTGGGATAAAAACCCGAAGATTCGTTCATAAACGTTTGAAATTTAATATTGGGTCAATTAAAAGCAGAAGGTCGTAGCCACCAATTTTTTTTTTTTTTCGAAACGTTGTCGATTTCGATTTTTCTTTGCGTTTCACGAGTTTTTACAACTATTTGAAAAAATCATGAAAAATAAAAAAAAAATACAAATGCCGCTCACGACCTCCTCGTGCTTTTAACTACCAATATTTTTTATAAATTTTTTTAATGGTCGTTCTTTCAATTTATCTTTGCGTTTTACGAGTTTTTACAGCTATTTGGAAAAATCATTAAAAATCATTAAAAAAAAATAATACGACGTTTTGCCTTGACGTTGTTTTTCAATTTTCCTTGAAAATTGTAATGCAAGAACGACGTATCCGCCAAACTTACGACCTTTTGCACTTACATTTATCGATCTCGCAATTTCAATTGATCTATACGTTTTGACCGTTTTCAGAGCGAATGGCGTGAAAAAAAAAATTATACGACCTTGTTTTTAATGATTTTTCCAAATAGCTGTAAAAACTCATAAAACGCAAAGATAAATCGAAAGAACGACCATTTAAAAAAATTCGATAAAAAATATTGGTAGTTAAAAGCAGAAGGTCGTAAGCGCCATTTTGATTTTATTTGTTTTTTCATGATTTTTCAAAGTAGTTATAAAAACTCGTGAAACGCAAAGATAAATCAAAATCGACAACGTTTCAAACATTCATTAAAAAAACCCAAGGTAAAAGCGGAAGGACGTAAGCGAAAATTAAAAAAAAAAAAATGGTGGTTACGACCTTCTGCTTTTAATTGATCCAATATTAAATTTAAACGTTTATAAACGAATTTTCGTGTTTTTATCGCCAATACAAAAAATAAATAAATGTATATATGACCTTTTGCCGTTATGAAAAGCAAAAAGTCGTATAATGGCGCTCACGTCCTTATGCCATTAGACACGCGATATAATCCATATAATATAATCCTCTCTTTGCATTCATTTTCGAGTTGCTTCTCGCTAAAGTGAAAGTCTCAATAATATCTGCAATGATACACTCTCTTTTCGATTTTTAAGGATGTAGTTGGGTTAAAAACTATTTTATATAATTGATATTGTAACGATGCCAATTTTTGCTCACAAGATTTTACATTCAAAACTGAGAAAAAAAACTACAGTATGTAATCCATATAAGCTGAAAATGCGATGCGATGAACCCAAAAGGCCTCCGAAGAATCCACTGGATGATGAGGTACTTGAGTTACAGCAATCTCGATTTTTTTTCAATATCAGAATGAAAAAAGTTCTCGAAAATGAAGTTTGAAACAACCATTTCCCCCAAAAAGGCACTTTTTTGTCGTCTTTTTGTTATTTTTTCATAAATATGAAAAATACTTTACCTGGATTCAGTGACCAGACCTACCAAAGCTCACGTGGAATTGTTTATAATATCTCAAAGAAGATATCTGTGAAACTAGAAGTTGATTCGATAAATATTTCATCGCCAGTTACATTTTGAAATGTGAAAAGTAGGTGAAAATTAGTTTTCGAGATAATCAAAGATTTATAAAAGGCTGAATATCAGTTTCGAACTTCAGAAAAAGAGAAGACCAAGTATACTCGTATTGTTTTATATTTGGCGTTAGTTTGGTCCGATGACAAGTTCCAAGTTTCTCATCACTCTTGACTTTATGTGACATGTATCACTTCCATTCTGAGCTGTGCAATTGGATAATTTTTACATATTATCACCTGCGGGCCCGGATTGGAACACTTTAAAAATCAGATTCGGATAGGATCTCTGCAGATATTGATAGGTGAATGCATTCAGTAACGAAATCCGCAATAAAAACGGATTATTTGGGGTCCTTTTCAACCCGAACTACATCCTTAGTCATAATTCACAGTGATAATACCGGCGTCGAATGAGTCTGAGCGTATTAGACATTCGCATTGACACTGCAACAAGTTATCTGACTCCTCGTGACCAACTAGGTCTGAAGTTATTGACAGTGCCGATGTACTTCGAGGCCCGCGCCAATTAAGCCGATTATCACTCTGGTTTAACTCCGCGGAGGAAGTATCAATGGAGATCTGTAATTGGAATGATCAACATCGATCATAACCGGACACTACGTCATCAAGTCATCGTATTTTAATCCGGTGTAATCCGTACCGCGGAATGAAGATTATATTATTATTAGATTTTCAAACGGTTATGCGGCCACCGCTGTTTCACCATAACGATTCCCAACCTAATTGGCAAAGTCGGAAAGAAATCCCGCTGGGTTTCCTCAAATAATAATCGTTAATTTTAATTAGTTGTAACTACTTGTTGCCGGTTGGTTATTTTTTATACTTCTTCTTCTTCTTCTACTTCTCATTTTTATTTCGCCTGGATTTGCGAAAGGTGACGCCACCAGAGTCAGAAATCAGCGTGGGGTCCTTCAGAAATGCAGAAATTTCAAGGTAGGTGCAGTTCAGTCCAGCATTTCTTGAGCACCAGCTACGATGACGTTCCGGTTAAGAACTGAACTTCAAGTATTATGAATGGCGCGTCCACGCGGGACTCCCCGCAGCGAAAAACTACCAGATGAGGAAATCTTGGATCTCAAGAACTCTTGAGGATCTCTACGAGAGCGTATTATCTGATGAAAACAAGCGGCTTCTGGGTTCTAAACTCAAGAGCGGTTCCACGGCTACGTGATTCTCTGGCAAATTGCCCCCCTCGACTTCACCAAACGGGAGCCGATCCCCCTTTTTAATTTCTCAAGATTTTCACCTGGAAGAATACGTGACGCGATTTTTCACCTCTTCTCATCGACATTCGGTCGTTAAAGGGAGCGTCGCGACGCGTTGGCGGCACTACGTAACTATGTTCGCGGGTGTAATGGCCAGGGGGTGGAGTAGCTTCGGTTATACGACTTCGGCTCGAAAGAGAAGCCCGTACCGCTTCAAGAATAAGGTCCACGTAGCCTGCAATTATGCAATTTGGAGCCTGAACCGAGGTGTGTGATTAGCCGCAGCACTTTACTCCACCGTACGATGCCTACCCCTTTCCTCATACTCGCTTCTTACTGCCTATTTGCCCCCTCATTTTTATACCGTAACAGACGGACGGTGCTTTTCAGATCCCTGATATTGATAGCGCAGCATCGAACAGAAGGGTTAATTATCATCGAAGATATTTACTTCTTTGGGTAAACTTTCAGGCTCGACCATATATGTATATACATAAAATCGAGGGAATTAATGCGAATTAACATGAATTAAATTAATTATTTAGAATTAATATGAATTTATTTGCATTGGATGAATTATTTCGGGTTGAGAAGAATTGAAAAAAAATTAACAAAACCGACGAAATTGGATCGACTTGATTTTGATTGGGCGAAATTAACTTTAAATATCGCAAATTAATTTTAACTCACGTTTATTATTACGAATTCATTGAGAATTGAAGAATTAATTCGAATTATAGTGAACTAATTTGAATTACAATGAAATAATGCGAATTATAGCGAATTAATTCGAATAAAAAAATTGATGTGTCAGCCCAGATTCAGTTATTTCCCCCCCGCATAAAATCTACAAATTTGATAGAGTCGCGGTGGCTCACAATCAGTGGACAAGCGCACAACCATAAAAAGTATGTCCAGTCGTGCTGCACAGTAAAATTGAGAAAAGGGGTGGTATCTTGACCATAGGGAAAAATACAAAAGAGCCACAGCCCAACATGGACCGATAGCCCGGGGGAAGTGGCCCGAAAAAGCCGCCATTTATCCATATACATAATGAAATTACGAAGATGATAAATTCATATAATTCGTACGTGGACCGTGAGTGACTCGAAGCATGGGTGTAAAGATATCCGTGATATATATTTCTCTAAAACACTCCGGAGCCGCGTGTATAGCCTCGAAGGCCCCACATTAGGCAATTAAATCCTTTTAATCGTCCGGGTAATTGGTCCGAATTAGAGATGCCCATCCGTCGACCAACGGCCGCGTCGAGTAGTCTTTGATTATCGTGTGGGCAGAGGGACTCTCAGAGGCCGATGGTCGGTCGGGGGGGAGATAGAAGGTAGAAGGTAGAAGGTAGAAGGTAGAAGGTAGAAAAATAACGTCAGAAGCAAGAACGGAAAAGGAGACAAGTATACACCAGGCCGTCCTAAGGACCTGATAGCCGCCGAGATTGAGAGTAAGTGGAGGCCTTCGCGGTCCCGCGGAGAGGGAACACTTACTCGAATATGTCAGTGATTATTGTCCGCGATAATAATCGAGTACCAAACTCAGAGTTGTCTATGACGTGATTGTGGCCCTACAGTTCCTTGGGCCATGCGAGGGCGGTTATTAGGACCCGTTGGAACAACGGGGTACGACTCTCACCCATCCCTGCACTGACAAGCTTTGACTGACACTCCGCATACTTTCTTAGTTTTTTTTTATTTTTTTTATTTTTATTATCCATCAGCTGCAGCGCCTCTCGAAGAAAAGGATATCGAATACATTTTTCAAAAAATATTGCTTTTGCATAATATCAAAGTCATCGATTTCTTGAGTCACACGATTTGATTTTTTTTTGGGGTGGGTTGAAAAAGTAAGGGACCAGTGGAGCTTGTGAGTTGACACTGTCGTCGTCAAATGAAACGAAAATCCAGTAATGAACATTGGTCGAATTTGTCGTATCATAAGTTAACAAGAAAAATGGGGATACAGTTCCGAGTTGGATATATTGAAAATCGCGGGGGTTATTTTGTGGCGAAGGTAGGGTACACCGCGAGACCCCGGAGTGACAACATAATATCAGGCAATTAAGCGTGAGCGATTAAAAGTGGATTTTAATTGGCTGAGAAAGACGAGGAGATGCTTGGATGCGTATAGTATCTATGTGGTACCAAGAGCGGTATATTAGAAATAAATCTTTCTAACATGTAAGTAGTAACTAGTATCCAATTCACATTTATACGACTGTTCTGAGATATTAGCTATTACCAAGAGTTATGATCCTGCACCCCCTCCCCCCGCTCCCCCGTTCCCCCGTCTCCAAGGCTGCACTGTACGGTCTCACTGAAACCCCACCGAATTACTATCATTCCGCCGATATGAATTACGCCGCAAAACCTGCTCATTTTAGTTTCAAATTAGGTGTATACATGCTTCATACATGTATTCAGTCGTGGATGCTGCTGCTCCTTAGCTAATGGCATTCACCACATGTTTGAATTTGATGAATTTTCACTGTATTTCGTATATCTGGACAAAAGGCAGCGTTTTAGAGTGAAATGTGCTGTTTTTTTTACGAATGGTAGCCAACTTATAGTAGAGAAAAATCAGGAGATCCTTGTGAGATCCTCGTTGAGCCCTTAAATGCTGAATTTTGAACAGTATCTACGAATTTCAGGCGCTAAAAAAGATCTACTTTGATTTTCCACATCTTCTGATCCGCAGGAACTGAGTTCGTGTTATTTTTCACCATGGTACCTCTAAACAAAATTATTTCTCCCAAGGACCTTTTTTTCTCTTGTTCGCCCCGAATTCCAACCCCTAAATTTTTCCCCACCCGACGACTCCCAAGATACACGTATTTTGAATAGAATCAATTACAATGACATGAGCTTAG
>JAEUYN010000477.1:0-13243 GCA_018257835.1 Euura lappo | reverse complement strand
TGATCAGCGGTTCAAAAAACCTTCGAGTACAAATTTCCGTAAGATTTCGAATGTTTTTAGTATTTTTCCAGCAAATCGGACTCGCCATTTTGAATTTCGCTAATCTGACTTCAGATTCGTGATCAGTGACCCAAAAAACCTACGAGTACCAAGTTTCATCCAAATCCAAATGTTTTTAGTTTTTTTGCAGCACATCGAATACGCCAAATGAAAATTTTGCAAAACTGACTTCAGATTCGTGATCAGCGATCAAAAAAACCATATGGTACCAAATTTCACTGAAAACCGTTGATTCGTTCTCAAGATATCGTCATTTTTGTTGCGTTTTTTAGAATTTTGTTATTTGAATACTTCAAAAAGTACTAATCCGATCAAAGCCAAAATCTAATCAGTTCTAAGTTGAGAAAAGCCCCGTCGATTGAGCCCTATCTGATCAAAATCCGCGAACTCGTTCTCGAGATATCGCGCGGACAAAAATGTGGTCACATACACACACACACACATACACACACACACACATACACACACACATACACACACACATACACACACACATACACACACACCCAGACGTCAAACTGAAAATAGTCGGAGGTGATTCTTTGGACCTCGAAATGTGGAGATTTAGTAAAAACTCGACTTTTCATTTTCGGGGTGATCACAATAACTTCCTTTTTTCTCTGAAAACAGAGAAACGGGAAGTTAAAAATGTCTAATACCCAAACAAGAAGTTTTGCCACTCTGGAAAAATTCCTGAATATTCATTGACACCTAAAAAGCCCAAAAAAAAATAATCAGCAACAAAATCGACCCGAAACGCATCGTTAGCCACCCCCGACCCCGCTTATCATTGATTTGTTGATTAAAAAATTTCTAATATCCAAACAAGGAATTTCTCCACTGTGGAAAAATTCGTGAATATTCATTGACACCTGAAAAGCCCTAAAAAAAATAATCAGCAACAAAATCGACCCGGAACGCATCGTTAGCCACCCCCGACCACGCTTATCATTGATTAGTTGATTAAAAAATTTCTAATATCCAAACAAGGAATTTCACCACTCTGGAAAAATTCCTGAATATTCATTGACACCTAAAAAGCCCTAAAAAAAATAATCAACTACAAAATCGTCCCGAAACGCATCGTTATCCACCCCCGACGCCCGCTAATCGTTGATTGGTTCATTAAAAAATTTCTAATATCCAAAAAAGAAGTTTTGCCACTCTGGAAAAATTCCTGAATATTAATTGACACCTAAAAAGCCCAAAAAAAAATAATCAGCAACAAAATCGACCCGAAACGCATCGTTAGCCACCCCCGACCCCGCTTATCATTGATTTGTTGATTAAAAAATTTCTAATATCCAAACAAGGAGTTTCTCCACTTTGGAAAAATTCGTGAATATTCATTGACACCTGAAAAGCCCTAAAAAAAAATAATCAGCAACAAAATCGACCCGGAACGCATCGTTAGCCACCCCCGACCCCGCTTATCATTGATTTGTTGATTAAAAAATTTCTAATATGCAAACAATTGATTTTTCCACTCTGGAAAAATTCTCAAATCTTCATTGACCCCTAAAATGCCCTCAAAAAAATAATCAGCAATAAAATCGTTCCGGAACGCATCGTTAGCCACCCCCGACCCCGCTTATCATTGATTAGTTGATCAAAAAATTTCTAATACCCAAACAAGGAATTTTGCCACTCTGGAAAAATTCCTGAATATTCATTGACACCTAAAAAGCTCCCCAAAAAAATAATCAGCAACAAATTCGACCCGGAACGCATCGTTAGCCACCCCCGACCCCCGCTTATCATTGATTTGTTAATTAAAAAAATTCTAATACCCAAACAAGACATTTTGCCACTCTGAAAAAATTCCTGAATATTCATTGACACCTAAAAAGCTCCCCAAAAAAATAATCAGCAACAAAATCGACCCGGAACGCATCGTTATCCACTCACGACCCCCGCTAATCGTTGATTAGTTGATTAAAAAATGTCTAATATCCAAACAAGGAATTTCACCACTCTGGAAAAATTCCTGAATATTCATTGACACCGAAAAAGACCTCAAAAAAATAATCAGCTACAAAATCGTCCCGCAACGCATCGATAGCCACCCCAACCCCCGCTTATCATTGATTGGTTGATTAAAAAATTTCTAACATCCAATCAAGGAATTCTGCCACGTTGGAAAAATTTTCAAATGTTTTTTGGCTCCTCCGGAGCTCGGAAAAAAATAATCAGCAACAAAATCGTCCCGGAACGCATCGTTATCCACCCCCGACCACGCTTATCATTGATTAGTTGATTAAACAAGCGGGTTTGGGCTGACTATGAGCCAGCCTTCGAACTTCCCGTTATTTATTTTATTCTCAGCTATTTTCAAATTTGTAAATCTGACCTCAGATTCTTGATCAGCGGTTCAAAAAACCTTCGAGTACAAATTTCCGTAAGATTTCGAATGTTTTTAGTATTTTTCCCAGCAAATCGGACTCGCCATTTTGAATTTCGCTAATCTGACTTCAGATTCGTGATCAGTGACCCAAAAAACCTACGAGTACCAAGTTTCATCCAAATCCAAATGTTTTTAGTTTTTTTTGCAGCACATCGAATACGCCAAATGAAAATTTTGCAAAACTGACTTCAGATTCGTGATCAGCGATCAAAAAAACCATATGGTACCAAATTTCACTGAAATCCGTTGATTCGTTCTCAAGATATCGTCATTTTTGTTGCGTTTTTTACAATTTTGTTATTTGAATACTTCAAAAAGTACTAATCCGATCAAAGCCAAAATCTAATCAGTTCTAAGTTGAGAAAAGCCCCGTCGATTGAGCCCTATCTGATCAAAATCCGCGAACTCGTTCTCGAGATATCGCGCGGACAAAAATGTGGTCACATACACACACACACACATACACACACACATACACACACACATACACACACACATACACACACACATACACACACACATACACACACACATACACACACACATACACACACACACACACCCAGACGTCAAACTGAAAATAGTCGGAGGTGATTCTTTGGACCTCGAAATGTGGAGATTTAGTAAAAACTCGACTTTTCATTTTCGGGGTGATCACAATAACTTCCTTTTTTCTCTGAAAACAGAGAAACGGGAAGTTAAAAATTTCTAATATCCAAACAAGGAATTTCACCACTCTGGAAAAATTCCTGAATATTCATTGACACCTAAAAAGCCCTAAAAAAAATAATCAACTACAAAATCGTCCCGAAACGCATCGTTATCCACCCCCGACGCCCGCTAATCGTTGATTGGTTCATTAAAAAATTTCTAATATCCAAAAAAGAAATTTTGCCACTCTGGAAAAATTCCTGAATATTCATTGACACCTAAAAAGCCCAAAAAAAAATAATCAGCAACAAAATCGACCCGAAACGCATCGTTAGCCACCCCCGACCCCGCTTATCATTGATTTGTTGATTAAAAAATTTCTAATATCCAAACAAGGAATTTCTCCACTGTGGAAAAATTCGTGAATATTCATTGACACCTGAAAAGCCCTAAAAAAAATAATCAGCAACAAAATCGACCCGGAACGCATCGTTAGCCACCCCCGACCCCGCTTATCATTGATTTGTTGATTAAAAAATTTCTAATATGCAAACAATTGATTTTTCCACTCTGGAAAAATTCTCAAATCTTCATTGACCCCTAAAATGCCCTCAAAAAAATAATCAGCAATAAAATCGTTCCGGAACGCATCTTTAGCCACCCCCGACCCCGCTTATCATTGATTAGTTGATCAAAAAATTTCTAATATCCAAACAAGGAATTTTGCCAAGTTGGAAAAATTTTAAAATGTTTGTTGGCTTCCCCGAAGCTCGTAAAAAAATAATCAGCAATAAAATCGTCCCGGAACGCATCGTTAGCCACCCCCGACCCCGCTTATCATTGATTAGTTGATCAAAAAATTTCTAATATCCAAACAAGGAATTTTGCCACGTTGGAAAAATTTTAAAATGTTTGTTGGCTCTCCCGAAGCTCGTAAAAAAATAATCAGCAATAAAATCGTCCCGGAACGCATCGTTAGCCACCCACGACCCCCGCTAATCGTTGATTAGTTGATTAAAAAATGTCTAATATCCAAACAAGGAATTTCACCACTCTGGAAAAATTCCTGAATATTTATTGACACCGAAAAAGACCTCAAAAAAATAATCAGCTACAAAATCGTCCCGCAACGCATCGATAGCCACCCCAACCCCGCTTATCATTGATTGGTTGATTAAAAAATTTCTAACATCCAATCAAGGAATTCTGCCACGTTGGAAAAATTTTCAAATGTGTTTTGGCTCCCCCGGAGCTCGTAAAAAAATAATCAGCAACAAAATCGTCCCGGAACGCATCGTTATCCACCCCCGACCACGCTTATCATTGATTAGTTGATTAAAAAATTTCTAATATCCAAACAAGGAATTTCACCACTCTGGAAAAATTCCTGAATATTCATTCACACCTAAAAAGCCCTAAAAAAAATAATCAACTACAAAATCGTCCCGAAACGCATCGTTATCCACCCCCGACGCCCGCTAATCGTTGATTGGTTCATTAAAAAATTTCTAATATCCAAAAAAGAAGTTTTGCCACTCTGGAAAAATTCCTGAATATTCATTGACACCTAAAAAGCCCCCAAAAAAATAATCAGCAACAAAATCGACCCGAAACGCATCGTTAGCCACCCCCGACCCCGCTTATCATTGATTTGTTGATTAAAAAATTTCTAATATCCAAACAAGGAATTTCTCCACTTTGGAAAAATTCGTGAATATTCATTGACACCTGAAAAGCCCTAAAAAAATAATCAGCAACAAAATCGACCCGGAACGCATCGTTAGCCACCCCCGACCCCGCTTATCATTGATTTGTTGATTAAAAAATTTCTAATATGCAAACAATTGATTTTTCCACTCTGGAAAAATTCTCAAATCTTCATTGACCCCTAAAATGCCCTCAAAAAAATAATCAGCAATAAAATCGTCCCGGAACGCATCGTTAGCCACCCCCGACCCCGCTTATCATTGATTAGTTGATCAAAAAATTTCTAATATCCAAACAAGGAATTTTGCCACGTTGGAAAAATTTTAAAATGTTTGTTGGCTCCCCCGAAGCTCGTAAAAAAATAATCAGCAATAAAATCGTCCCGGAACGCATCGTTAGCCACCCCCGACCCCGCTTATCATTGATTACCCGGGAAAAAATCGAGTAGATCTATGTAGATCTAAATGCTTTAGATCTACGTAGATCTAAATTTTGGAATAGATCTAATGAGATCTACGTAGATCTTATGAGATCTCAAGAGATCTACGTAGATCTAATTTTTACGTCATTGTCAATTCCGGAAATGAATTGAAAAAACATTGATTAATTGCATAACTATAATGAAAAAATACTCACTATCGTCATAAAATAAGAAATCGTGAATACGAGTAAGGAAAAAAATGAAAAAAAAAAAAATTGTGAAAATCGAACAAATCGGAATCGAACCCTGGAACTTCGGATTACCAAACCTGTACCGTACTAGATGAGCTAAGGCGCCTTCTGAAAGTACGTGCGTTTCTGGCATACTTATGGTCCAATCAGTCCAGACAGACTTGAAATATTTCCAAATACGGTACCAGAACTACTCAGATCCGAGTAGATCTACTTGGCTTCAATGAGCAACAACGTTTTGCTGCAATTATTCCATCTACTCATCTCAGATCTACCTAGATCGAAAGTAGATCTACCTAGATCTAAAGTAGATCTAACGATATCTGGGTGGATATACATAGATCTAAGAAGCATGGGCATTCGAACATGACAGTATATCAATTCGAAGCTACGTAGATCTACGAAAATCTTTGGAGATCTAGGTAGATCTAGGTAGATCTACGATTTCCCATAATTTAGATCTACTTAGATCTACTTAGATCTAAATTCGATCTCCGGAGATGCGAATTAGATCTAAACCATTTTTTCCCGGGTAGTTGATAAAAAAATTCTAATACCCAAACAAGGAATTTTGCCACTCTGGAAAAATTCCTGAATATTCATTGACACCTAAAAAGCTCCCCAAAAAAATAATCAGCAACAAAATCGACCCGGAACGCATCGTTAGCCACCTCCGACCCCCCTTATCATTGATTAGTTGATTAAAAAATTTCTAGTATCCAAACAAGGAATTTCACCACTCTGGAAAAATTCATGAATATTCACTGACTCCTAAAAAGACCTCAGAAAAATAATCAGCAACAAAATTGTCCCGCAACCCATCGATAGCTACCCCAGACCCCCGCTTATCATTGATTTGTTGATTAAAAAATTTCTAATTTCCAAACAAGCAATTTCTCCACTTTGGAAAAATTCGTGAATATTCATTGAAACCTGAAAAGCCCTAAAAAAAAATAATCAGCAACAAAATCGACCCGGAACGCATCGTTAGCCACCCCCGACCCCGCTTATCAATGATTTGTTGATTAAAAAATTTCTAATATGCAAACAATTGATTTTTCCACTCTGGAAAAATTCTCAAATATTCATTGACCCCTAAAATGCCCTCAAAAAAATAATCAGCCACAAAATCGTCCCGGAACGCATCGTTATCCACTCACGACCCCCGCTAATCGTTGATTAGTTGATTAAAAAATGTCTAATATCCAAACAAGGAATTTCACCACTCTGGAAAAATTCCTGAATATTCATTGACACCGAAAAAGACCTCAAAAAAATAATCAGCTACAAAATCGTCCCGCAACGCATCGATAGCCACCCCAACCCCCGCTTATCATTGATTTGTTGATTAAAAAATTTCTAACATCCAATCAAGGAATTCTGCCACGTTGGAAAAATTTTCAAATGTTTTTTGGCTTCCCCGGAGCTCGTAAAAAAATAATCAGCAACAAAATCGTCCCGGAACGCATCGTTATCCATCCCCGACCACGCTTATCATTGATTAGTTGATTAAAAAATTTCTAATATCCAAACAAGGAATTTCACCACTCTGGAAAAATTCCTGAATATTCATTGACACCTAAAAAGCCCTAAAAAAAATAATCAACTACAAAATCGTCCCGGAACGCATCGTTATCCACCCCCGACCCCCGCTAATCGTTGATTTGTTCATTAAAAAATGTCTAATATTCAACCAAGAAATTTTGCCACTCTGGAAAAATTCCTGAATATTCATTGACACCTAAAAAGCCCCCAAAAAAATAATCAGCAACAAAATCGACCCGGAACGCATCGTTAGCCACCTCCGACCCCCCTTATCATTGATTAGTTGATTAAAAAATTTCTAGTATCCAAACAAGGAATTTCACCACTCTGGAAAAATTCCTGAATATTCACTGACTCCTAAAAAGACCTCAGAAAAATAATCAGCAACAAAATTGTCCCGCAACCCATCGATAGCTACCCCAGACCCCCGCTTATCATTGATTTGTTAATTAAAAAATTTCTAATATCCAAACAAGGAGATTTGCCACTCTGGAAAAATTCCTAAATAATCAAGGACACCTAAAAAGCCCTAAAAAAAATAATCAGCAACAAAATCGACCCGGAACGCATCGTTTGCCACCCCCGACCCCGCTTATCATTGATTAGTTGATCAAAAAATTTCTAATATCCAAACAAGGAATTTTGCCACGTTGGAAAAATTTTAAAATGTTTGTTGGCTCCCCCGAAGCTCGTAAAAAAATAATCAGCAATAAAATCGTCCCGGAACGCATCGTTAGCCACCCCCGACCCCGCTTATCATTGATTAGTTGATAAAAAAAATTCTAATACCCAAACAAGGAATTTTGCCACTCTGGAAAAATTCCTAAATATTCATTGACACCTGAAAAGCCCCCAAAAAAATAATCAGCAACAAAATCGTCCCGGAACGCATCGTTATCCACCCCCGACCACGCTTATCATTGATTAGTTGATTAAAAAATTTCTAATATCCAAACAAGGAATTTCACCACTCTGGAAAAATTCCTGAATATTCAAGGACACCTAAAAAGCCTTAAAAAAAATAATCAGCCACAAAATCGTCCCGGAACGCATCGTTATCCACTCACGACCCCCGCTAATCGTTGATTAGTTGATTAAAAAATGTCTAATATCCAAACATGGAATTTCACCACTCTGGAAAAATTCCTGAATATTCATTGACACCTAAAAAGACCTCAAAAAAATAATCAGCAACAAAATCGTCCCGCAACGCATCGATAGCCACCCCAGACCCCCGCTTATCATTGATTGGTTGATTAAAAAATTTCTAACATCCAATCAAGGAATTTTGCCACGTTGGAAAAATTTTCAAATGTTTGTTGGCTCCCTCGAAGCTCGTAAAGAAATAATCAGCAACAAAATCGTCCCGGAACGCATCGTTATCCACCCCCGACCACGCTTATCATTGATTAGTTGATTAAAAAATTTCTAATATCCAAACAAGGAATTTCACCACTCTGGAAAAATTCCTGAATATTCATTGACACCTAAAAAGCCCTAAAAAAAATAATCAACTACAAAATCGTCCCGAAACGCATCGTTATCCACCCCCGACGCCCGCTAATCGTTGATTGGTTCATTAAAAAATTTCTAATATCCAAAAAAGAAATTTTGCCACTCTGGAAAAATTCCTGAATATTCATTGACACCTAAAAAACCCTAAAAAAAAATAATCAGCAACAAAATCGACCCGGAACGCATCGTTAGCCACCTCCGACCCCCCTTATCATTGATTAGTTGATTAAAAAATTTCTAGTATCCAAACAAGGAATTTCACCACTCTGGAAAAATTCCTGAATATTCACTGACTCCTAAAAAGACCTCAGAAAAATAATCAGCAACAAAATTGTCCCGCAACCCATCGATAGCTACCCCAGACCCCCGCTTATCATTGATTTGTTAATTAAAAAATTTCTAATATCCAAACAAGGAGATTTGCCACTCTGGAAAAATTCCTGAATAATCAAGGACACCTAAAAAGCCCTAAAAAAAATAATCAGCAACAAAATCGACCCGGAACGCATCGTTAGCCACCCCCGACCCCGCTTATCATTGATTAGTTGATCAAAAAATTTCTAATATCCAAACAAGGAATTTTGCCACGTTGGAAAAATTTTAAATTGTTTGTTGGCTCCCCCGAAGCTCGTAAAAAAATAATCAGCAATAAAATCGTCCCGGAACGCATCGTTAGCCACCCCCGACCCCGCTTATCATTGATTAGTTGATCAAAAAATTTCTAATACCCAAACAAGGAATTTTGCCACTCTGGAAAAATTCCTGAATATTCATTGACACCTAAAAAGCTCCCCAAAAAAATAATCAGCAACAAAATCGACCCGGAACGCATCGTTAGCCACCTCCGACCCCCCTTATCATTGATTAGTTGATTAAAAAATTTCTAGTATCCAAACAAGGAATTTCACCACTCTGGAAAAATTCCTGAATATTCACTGACTCCTAAAAAGACCTCAGAAAAATAATCAGCAACAAAATTGTCCCGCAACCCATCGATAGCTACCCCAGACCCCCGCTTATCATTGATTTGTTGATTAAAAAATTTCTAATATCCAAACAAGCAATTTCTCCACTTTGGAAAAATTCGTGAATATTCATTGAAACCTGAAAAGCCCTAAAAAAAAATAATCAGCAACAAAATCGACCCGGAACGCATCGTTAGCCACCCCCGACCCCGCTTATCAATGATTTGTTGATTAAAAAATTTCTAATATGCAAACAATTGATTTTTCCACTCTGGAAAAATTCTCAAATATTCATTGCCCCCTAAAATGCCCTCAAAAAAATAATCAGCCACAAAATCGTCCCGGAACGCATCGTTATCCACTCACGACCCCCGCTAATCGTTGATTAGTTGATTAAAAAATGTCTAATATCCAAACTATTGTAATTATGATTATTTGATATGGATTAACACACATAAATAAGGAGACACGACTCAAAAATAATGAACTATGAGTGACATTTTATTAACAACTGAACTAAGATTATATACATACAATAAATGAATATCTTGAATTTCCAACACACCCCCTTCAAGATATTATTCTATAGATTGTCTCATTTGACATTTCTAATAATTCTTAGCTTTATACTGGTGTCAGATCTCTGATTCCAAGATCTGTTCTAAATTTCTTATGTTTTATCGCATTGAGGCTTTTGGTCAAAATATCAGCTGGCATGTCCTCCGTTGGCATATAATCTAGCTCTATTTGTTTGTGTAGGACAGTAGCATCACGTACAAAATGATATCGTATGTCAATATGTTTCGTACGAGAATGAAAAACAGGATTTGAAACTAATTTTTCCGCTCCTATGTTATCATTATAAATAGTTACAGGTGTTGACTTTCCTTGAATTTCAGTTACAAATCTGCGAAGATGAATCGCTTCTTTTGCTGTTTCAGATACAGCCATATATTCAGCTTCTGTACTTGATAAAGCAACAGTCCGTTGTTTTCGTGCTTCCCAACTAACAGCAGCATTAGCCAATTTGAATGCAAATCCGGTGTAAGATCTTCTGCCATCAATATTAGATCCCCAATCAGCATCAGCAAATCCAACTAGATCTTCATTCTTCCTTTCATAAAGTAATCCATGGTTAAGAGTTCCCTTCAGGTATCGAAGTACTTGTTTTGCTGCCGCCCAATGTCCTTTTCCATAATTAGTATTGTATTGACTTAACGTACTCACGGTAAAGGCAATGTCAGGTCGAGTAAATGTTGCGAGATACATTAATGCTCCAACTAGATTTTGGTATGGACATTTTTTCATCTCTTCTTCTTCTTCTTCGTTCTTCGGACACATTTCTTTCGACAATTTTTCACTTGTAGCTAGAGGTGTTGAGACAGGTTTGCAGTCTTCCATTAGAAAACGTTTCAAGATGTCTTCAATGTATTTTCGTTGACTCATTCGCATTGTGTTTTCTGTCTGCTTAAGAGCATGCTCCAGTCAGCCGTTTCCGTATTTAAAAAATGATGAAGCCTGATATGAACGGGGGGGTGTTTAATGGGTTCCCTAGACGATTTGTATTAAATTGGTAGCTGGCATGAACGTGTATCTCACCAAAATCGAGTAAAATAAGGGTTTTTTGTGTCGCGAAGCGTGGGACCGTCACTTGTTTTCACTGATATCACGGACTACGCATCACAAGGGTGGAAACGAACTATCAAGCGCCCTCAGGAATATAATTCCACTCACATATATCGCAAAACTTGTTCATTTCACTCAACGATGAAGCCTCAGAATTGTTTCCAGAAAAAGACTGAAATTCTCGGTATAAAGCATCCATGTTGGATCGTTTGGCGTTGCTTGTCGGGCCCGTCAGCGCTCCTTTTTCGACGCGCGGGCTCACCGGGAACCAAGCTTACAGTTGTTGCCAACCTTCGTCTCGCGGTCCTGCGTTTCACGAACCGCCGTTCCTTGTTCAGCGCTATGACAGCTGAGCGGGAATTCAAACGGAAATAATTCGGAATAATGATAGTTATAACATTTTATTATTATTATTATTATTACTATCATAATTATAATTTCCGAAATAATAATAATAATAACAATTACTATTATGATAATAATTATTGTTATCATTGAAAAAAATTTACTCGCAAGTGGTGAAATTTGTAAATGAAAATGAAAAAAATTTTTTCTTTTTCTACAAAAACTCTAAAAATCTTGTGAAACGCACAGAATAATAAAAATTCCGCATCTTTTGAGAAAATTTTCAAGTGTCATCATAAAAAAATTAGACAAAGCAAAGGTGTAAAGTTGTATATACGCCATTCATTATTATTATTATTATTATTATTATTATTATTATTTCAGAAACTAATAAAATTCCGATTTTCACAACATGTTCAAGATAAAAAAAAAAAATAATAACAATAATAATAAATGGCGTATATACGACTTTACACCTCTGCTTTGTCCAATTTTTTTTACGATGAAACTTGAAAATTTCTAAAAAGATCCGGAATTTTGATTGTGCTGTGCGTTTTGCAGGATGTTAGAGTGTTTGTAGAGAAAGAAAAAAAGATCATTATTATTATTATCATGATAATAATTGTTTATTATTATTATTATTATTATCATTTCGGAAATTATCATCATAATTATAATGATAATAATAATAACATTTCATTGTTACAACTATTATTATTTCGAATTGTGCTAGGCTAGGTATACGGCTGGCGTTCCGGAGAGAGAGAGAGAGAGAGAGAGCCATACAGTGTTTATAATAAATAATGCAACTATTGTTTCGATAACGCGGTAAGTACTCAAAGTGATAAAAAATAATCGAACAAATGATAATTGATTATCCGGATCGATCCCTGTTCTATTTTTGCCCTCCTTCGTGTACCAAAGATTATTCTCGCGAATTGTTTGGACTCCGAAATTCAATTGCATTTACAATTGATTCATAGCTGGAAAAATAAAAACAATTTCACCACGAGCAGGGTAAGAAAAATTGCATTGGGTAGCCAGCATTTGGTTCTGGGGGGGGGGGGCCACCAGATTTTCTGGGGGGCCGTACCCACCCCTGCCCCCTCCTGGCTACGCCAATGAAATATTGTAACGTATACATCGAATGAAAGGTGAATGAATATCACTAGAGTTGTCTTTATTACATCATTTGTTTATTTTGAACTGCAGGATGTAAAAAAAATTGAATTACATAAATTCACTTACGGTTACTCACACTAGACAAATAATTTGATTTTATAAACCATGGAAAACACATGAGACGTGGTTTGAACATACTTCATGATCATGAGTCACAGGATATTCAAAGATGTTATAATTTATCGTGGTCAGATCGATATGGGAAAGAAAAATAAACCTGAACTAAGTATTGCACCTCTCCTCGTCAACTTTATACCCTACTGGAATGTATGGCGAAAATGACCAGCAGGCTTCACCATTTATTTCCCTCTCCCTAGTCTCTTCGCAGGTACACGGACCCCTCTGCCTTTGTTGGTGAAGGTAGCTGGACACTTTGCAGAAACCTGCCCGTGGGCACGGTTTTTCGATATAAAATTAACATTCCAGCAGCAAACTTGCGGCATGATCAACAATATTTACGTAATACAATAACATTTCTCGAATTGCAGGTTTCTACGTAATTTCCAGAGCTGTTTCTATTAAAATTTCAAGTAGCTAAAGTAATTGATAATTGAATTTTTTTCAATTACAA
>JAEUYN010000476.1:0-177502 GCA_018257835.1 Euura lappo | reverse complement strand
CAAGATTTTTAACGAAAACTTTTCGGAATTTGTTATTGAGGAGAGGCATGCATGCATGCATTCAATCAATCAATCAATCAATCAATCAATCAATGATCTGAAAATTTCGGAATACCTCCTCGGTGTTCATGTGCTCCTGATCCAAATCCAAGATTTTTAACGAAAACTTTTCGAAATTTGCTATCGAAGAGAGGCATGCATGCATTCAATCAATCAATCAATCAATCAATCAATCAATGATCTGAAAATTTCGGAATACCTCCTCGGTTCTCCTGTGCTCCTGATCCAAATCCAAGATTTTTAACGAAAACTTTTCGAAATTTGTTATCGAGGAGAGGCATGCATGCATTCATTCAATCAATCAACCAATCAATCAATGATTCGAAAATTTCGGAACACTCCTCGGTCTTCCTGTGCTCCTGATCCAAATCCAAGATTCTTAGCGAACACCAACTAAAAATCCACAAGATTCCTCGACCGAGTTGTTCTCTTGGTCAAAAATCAAAATTTGACTCTGAAATTCCCTAGATCAATGACTTATTCGTAATGTATAGAGTTTACGATGCAAAATCTGTAAGTCCAAGGGGGTAGAGGGAAGGGTCGAATATAATCAAGCAATTGAATGCTGATACTTGGGTATTTTATTGCAAAATCACAGTTCAACTCATTACATGCAATTATTGTCAAAAACTGTGACTTGCTCACAACGTGGTATTTTTGTGTATCCTATAGTTCGAAATATCTCACAAACAGAGCTTATTACCTCTTGAAATAGGTAAAGACCATAGTCACTTAATTATATTATATAATACTTATTATATAATACGAACAATCACTGCAAGTTAGCGTTTTTTTTTTTATGTCATATAGTTAATTTTTCAATTTGAACTGTATCGGTGATATCAGTTATTCGATACCAATACTGTGAACTATTAGTGGGCTTTTTGACAGCCAGCTGTCTTCGTATAATCCGATCTTTCAGTTCTGCATCCACTTATACCGACAATTTAAATAAATACATTAAAAAAAATGTAGGCTTGTCGAATTATGTAGACTACGGAATGCTAGAATTTAATTTTATCCTCCACTCCCACGTCTAATTCGAGGACTAGTCTAATTCTGAATCAGTCAATTGGCACACGAAATTGGATCAATAGTCGATAATGCAGTAGGGCTGCTCTCTTTGTTGTTTGGCGGGTTGCACATAGTCGGGCACAATTTTGAATGATTTGATCGTCTTCGGCATATTATATGAAATATCACATTTTCAAACAGGTCGCTGAGATTCTGTGGTAGACAGGATTGACGTTCGAGAGGAGGTTGTTAACTGACTGCAGCAGCAACTATGATGGCGTATGTCCTCCAAGAGATGTATTTCAGAAATCCGTTGACCCCATAGACTAGCATGGCACCGAATGCGAACACCTGGAAGGACATCAATTCAAGTACTTAAGTTTCATTCGAATAATTGTGAAATAGATTAAACTTACAGTCGCAGCACATAGAGTTCCGGAATGGCCGGCGTCATATGTCATGTCATGAAAATTCCACAGGAGACGAATTCCTGTGCGTTGGTGTAAATGAGGAAGCTTTAAGTCGGGTAATATGACGCAAGCATCGTCTAAATGAGACGTGAAACTAGCGTCGATTCGAATATAATATGACGGAAGTGCAGAATGAATACACTCACTATTTGCAGCCATGGAATTCTGTGAAATCTGTGTACAATACGAAGGACGTAGAATGTCAAGAAGATACCAGACAGAAGGAACCCACTCGACGCCACGGTCTTGTACCATATACCGGTACTGAGAAGCTCGTACTCATTTTCAGTTGCGAAGACACAAATTATTCCACCGATATTGAGTACCTGTCAGAATGGAATCAAACATTGTAATTTTAAGTCATAAAATACATAAAATATGTTGTTTCCAGGCTCTCGGGGGAATGGCGATAAAAAAAAGAAATACAAATCACCGCTTCGGTGGCTCTCAGGATTCCTGGTAGTCTCGTGGCGTAAGTGGGATCATATCGTACCACGGGATTGTCTTGATCCATTTTCGGAAACCCTTGACCCTAGTATCCTACCGTATAATTTGAAACGAAGGAAACTTCGTAATCGATACAACTGGAAATATTTCCTAATTCTGAAGCACCCAAAATAAATAATTGGACGATACATGAGGTATGGGAATGTTGAGTCGATGGAACACGCTTTGAGACTCAGTAGACGTTACGTCGAGTGAACCAAGTTTCCGCAAGACTTTAGTTTATGACTAAATTGTGGAAACCACAACTTCCTGTTTCCCCGTATAAATATTCTCATACCTCATCAATCGTCAAACAACGTCACCGAGAACATTACCGAATTTACTTCAGCTATACAAGAAAGTCAGTAAAGATATGTCGACGTTGGTTTCTAATTGAATACTTTAATTTCATAGTTATTCTTCTAATTTCATTCATCTAATTTGTTGATCAACGGGTCTCATACAGTCGGGCCAAGTTTCGAATAGTGTGACTTTATCTCATATCCGTGTAGCTTTTTTGCAGTACATTTTCCGAGGATGTATAGTTCAGTAAATTTTCATATTATGTTGGTATTACATTTTATATTCATTGAATTGTAATAAAATTGCAGCGGTTGGGATCGAGTACCTTCTCTTTTCTTCATCACATGGGACGATTATGACAGTACGTAGACCATCAAAACTAAAATTAACGTTTATGAATCTGATAAATCTGTTACACACATATATCTAATCTAAAAAATATGAATTATAGAAAATACTGATTCGGAATATCATTCACGAGTATTTTGCGTGTTCGATTGGAAACCTGTGTCAGCGTTTTGAAGAGATCTCTGAGATTCTGATCCAGCGAATAGCTTGTATGAGCTATGTCTTCAAAGCAGTGAATTTGAAGAATCCGTCGACCCCGTAGACCACCATGGTACTGAATGCGAATACCTGAAAGAATATCCAAAAGAAGATCGTCTCGCTTGTCTCGAATTTATCAAATATTCTTCAACCATTTTAATTTGGTCATATATAGATAGATAATAGATTAGCAGAATCGGAATCGTTTCCTGCTGTTCTTCGGCGGATTGTGAAACACGGGAACACGATTGTTATAAACTTACAGTCGCAGCACATAGAGCTGTAGAATTCGCGGCGATCCGTGCTACGAAAATGCCTGCGACTAGGTTGCCGATCATCCATATTCCACAGGAGACGATATCCTGTAGATGATCGTGAGATTGTCAGAGCTAATATCGATCTGGCAATAATGGGACGTACTCACCACCTTCAGCCATGGAATTTTGTAAAATTGATCGGTTACGTGGAAGAGATACAACGTCAAGAAGGTGCCGGAAAGAAGGAACCCGGTCAAAGCCACGGGGTGAAACCATCTGGCGTGAACTTGGAACGAAGTCGAAACGACGCAGATGAAACCGAGTAGATTCAATATCTGTTCAAATCGAGTCGAATTCGTGAAAACTATGGATGTATGTTTGAGTGATGACGAAAAAACAAGTGTTCGTACCATTTCGGAGGCTTTCAGGATCCCCGGTAGTGTCGCGATGTAAGCGGCATCAAACCGTATCGTTGGGTTGACTGTAGTGGCGCTTTGACTCATCTTCGAGAATTACTTTTGTCCAATGATCTGAAATTGGAAGGAAGTCTACTTAAGATACATTCAAACTATCTTAGGAGGTAATCATTAACTCACCGATTACGAACGACGTTCAATCAGATTCAATTTCTGTGTGCAGCGGGAAAGTGGAGAATTCTCGATCCTCTCCTCCTATCAAGGAGATGATTAACGCAAGCAAAGAGGAGAGTGCTGACAATTGTTGCCTCGAGAAAAGCTTTTGATTGAAAAATGTGAATCAAACGACATTAAATGACTGCTGCGAGAATGAAATAACGAGCCTTCCTACAGCTCCAGTTGTCCGACTGAAATTCGAAAGCCACAATCTGTGGTTTCGCTTCCTCGAGTATCTTATCAACTTGTACTAACGGCCTAGCTAATTTCTGAAACAACGCCATCTATACGGTACCTACGTACTTTCTTCGGGAACAGATTTCAGTCTTGATACTCGTACCCCTTCAAAATTCTCCTCACCTCGTTATTTTCCCACCAATTCCGGAGAGGAATAGCATGAATAAAACATCCGCATGGAGCACCGAGACGAAATTCCTGATTTCGAATGACACAGAATCATGCAGGGAAATAGTCTTCATTTGTCACACTAGTCGCGTTGATCAGGCCACAGCGGGAACAAACAAACACATCTGGGTTTTTCGTAGAGGAAACTGATAATTCTTTCACACAAGTTACACTAATGAGTTGTACAAATGCATACTATGAATACCCTTATCAGATTAAACTCACTTTTCGTTATACTGTACGATGTATGTAGCACTTTCATCAATTCTATAACCGGACTTTAAAGTAAAACTACAACGTTTGTGCTTCAATTTTCTTCTTATCGAGGTACGCACTATAATTCACTGCGTACGATCCATCTTTCATCCGGTTCGGCAAATACTAGTCCTGAACCGGTTGGCCTCTCATAATTCGAACAAGTTTAAGTACCGCATCGCACCCGTAAGCTGCCATCGCGGTGAAAGTGAAGATCTGTCAACAGAATTGAAAAATAAATAAATAAATGTAATGCTTCGTCGAACATTTAAAGGCTATACCTTATCGTTAGCGATTCTGCCAAAGAAATAAGACATATGATAGGTTTCACTTACGGATGTGGCAGTACTTGCAGCTGAAACACTCGCGGTAAGCGCACGACCTAGTGAATTGTTTTTCCAAAACACCGATAAGTTGAATATCGCCCATAACACACAGATTGCCAAATCCTGTGGACAGGTGAATTCAATCAATGGTCGATAAACGATAGTTGATACCGCAGGAGTATGACAAGTAACGACAAATCTCAGATAACTGCTTACCATTATGAGACACCGAAGACGGTCGAATTTTTCGAGAAAATGGATCAGGTATAGGATCAACAATATCAGAGAAACGATAAATCCAGTAGCAGTCGCGGTTCTGAACCATCCGGTGGTGCCAGATTCATCGACGGTAAATTGTTCAGTGCAGATAAAAGAAAGAAGACTAGACAGCTGCAAAAATAAAAACCTGGCGATAAATCCAGTGAAAGAAGCGATTCCAATTATTTATCAAAAGTCAATTTCATTCCAAGATATTATATGGTAAGGTGTAATCGTACCATTTGAATAATCTTCATTACGCCTGAGGGAGATCTGAAGTAGAGGCAATCGCATCTCAAGCCAGAAGTCCGGGTTTGCTCCATTTTCATAAGATATTTGGCTATTTCTATTAGAGATATTTCTGATGAGAAATTTTTATAATTAACATGTGAATTACACAGTGTACCTATTTGCGAATTATTTACACCCATGTTTACACCAGAAATTGCACCAGATTTTAAATTTATAAATTGTAGCACAGAATTTGGGGAATGAGCATAAAACATAATTATTGGAATTATCTCATAAGGCAAAAAATTTTTTTTTTTTTAAATAAAAAAAAATGCATACGTCATACGGATTTGAACACAGGGCCAGCGTGCCAGCGACGCGCCTTACCTACTGCGCCACGCTCGGTCACTTAACCTTGGTATTAATTTGGTATAAACTCAAAGATCGTATAACTTGGCCTACATTCGGTGTACATTCGGTGTAGGCTTCGGGATTCCTGTTTTCGTTTCAGTATAATTGCGGTGTACGTAGGGTTTATTTTTGGTGTAAATTTGGGTGTTAACTTGGGTGTAAAAAATGCACAAATGCACATACACGGTGTAGTTTTGATGTGAATTCAGTAGTTTTTCGGTAAATTACCGAATTCCCACTAAATTTACACTAAAAACCGAACCTACACCAGAAAAATACCGACAAAAACACGGTGTAGTCGGATTCGCCAGGGTCTTATCTTTAATAAATTGTTATTGTCGTTGATTGTGTTTCCGTTACTTATAATGATATACATATACCTCGGACAGACACAACAAGCGAGTTGTTGATCACTTCGGAAAAAATGTACCACTGCGTACTCCTTATTGACAGCTTCCAGATATCTCGGTTTCGTTACCCCTACCACGAGGCCTGTGGCGGTTGAGAACGCATCAAATTCTTACGTACGGTTTCAATCAACTGCTATAATATTCATGAATAATGGTAATGGTGAAAACTGTAATTAAATAACACAACGACGCACCGACTCTCCCAGCCACTTATCGGTACGTGTGATAATTCATTGTGGCAAGATGCTCGTGCTCCCTACGATTCTCCTTGTACAATATTTCTCCTACCATACCTCCAACGTTTACGCTCCTGGAAAACATAACATAATTCGTGCAAGGAATAGAACAATTCAAACTAATTTTCAACAAAGAATTGAAGAAATAATTAGCAAGAGGCTTGTAGCAGAATGACAGAAGTTTGAAAATGAAGTGGTTGTACAGTCGAGTGTTGATTGAGATATTAATAAGGTGACAATATAAAACCTCATTTCATACCATATCAATCCATAAAATGGAGCTAGGATCATTTCTGTGCGGTGGTAAGAGAACAAATTAGTATCTCGTTGGATTGTCGCGTAGAAAATTGTTGGTTGGTTGAATAAATTACTAGCTCTATTTTAAATTTATCGGTTTCCGCGCTGAATATTTGAAAAAGAGGAGATACGCCCGATCATATGCAACCGGAAGGCGTTCTTTGAGGAATCGGTCGATAAGGTAGAGCACAAGGCGTAATTTTAGACAAAATATTCAAGCATGAAGCGAATAACTAAGTGGCAAAACATTTTGGAAAAACTGATTGAAATCAACTCCGTCCGCTTATTCTATTCGTGATGTTTATTGGGTGTATTTCCCGCGTACAATGCTAATACATTCAAGAAATAATTCTCTTAACATTAAATTAATTACAATTATATTATTATTGTGATCAAATTATAAAGAAATCGTTAGAAATAACGAGATTCGAGCGCAAGGAGTTTTGTCAAACCCTTTATTTTCGACTCTCTTAAAGGTAAGATCAGTTGGATCTTGGAGCGTAAATAAAATATCGATGAACTAGTGGATTAAATCTAGTTTCTAAACGTTGTAAAATATCATAGATAATTAATACCAAGCTGCGGTTTGAGTTAGATTTTTTTTTCTCTCTCTTACAATACAATAAGAATGACCTATTAACAACGACGGTGAACCATCAAAAGCGATGAACAAGGTAAAGTGCGATATAAAATAGACGCGTGTCGTTAAATCTAACACGTTGTATGATTAACAATCGTTTGTAAATATATTATATAAATATCTGCGAGAAATTTTTATAGAAAAAATACTGACTTGAAATATCATTTTCAAGCCTTTTTCGTGTTTGATTTGAAACCTGTGATTATAGATAAAACGTTTCTGAACAAATCCCTGAGATCCCCAACTAGTAAGCAGGACTGATGTTCGAGGAAACTGTTTTGTTCGGCTGACGAACGCCCTGAGCTATGTCTCCCCTTTTCCAAGCGCTGTATTTGAGAAATCCGTCGGCCCCGTAGACCACCATGGTACTGAATCCGAATACCTGAAAGAATATCAATTCGATGTGAATAGTTTATCAAATACTCCTCAATAATCAAAGTTTTCACAATAAGAGGCGTAAGATTTGAGTCATTTTCTGCACTTTTGCATCAACATCGTGACCCATGGTTGAATTACTCGTCAATAGGAGGTGAATACAATCATTTGAATTAGATCGACAGCTTATATCCAGGTTTTCTAGGAACTGTTGATGGTAATAATCGTAGCTTTGAACCTAAACAATTGTGGAGTAAATAAATGGGGCAACTTACAGCGGCGGCACACAGAGCTCCGGAGCTGCTCGCGAGCGTGGATATGAAGATACTGGAGATGAGGTTGCAGATCATCCAAATTCCACAGTAGCCGAATTCCTGTAGATTAATGTGAATAAAAAAAAGCATTACAGTAGAATAGTGCAACTTAAATTTCGAATGAACCAGACATCAATTGAAACAAACAATAGTTGAGGTCGAATATATACTCACTATCTTGAGCCATGGAATTTTGTGTAACTTTTCGATTATATGAAAGATGTAGAAGATCAACAGGATAACAGAGATCCAGAAACCACTCATCGCCACCGTGTTGAACCATTTACCGCTACTGTGAACTTCGAACGGGGTCGAGACGACGCAGATGAATCCAATTATATTCAATATCTGTGGAAATAAAATTAAAATCACCACACAATTTCTACAACTTCCATGAAAACGATAAATTATTGGCTCAAAATTGTACTTTTGATCGTTTATTTAATAAAAGTTGCTAATTTCCTCCCAAACGATGACGAAATGGAAACTCACCACTTCGGCGACTCTCAGGATCCCCGGCAGCGTCCTGACGTAAGTGGGATCGTATCGTATCGCGGGATTCACCGCAGTGGTGCCGATGGTGATCGAGGTCGCGGTGGTATGCTGTCCTGGAAATCCTTGATTCATTCTGAATAATTACCGTTATCCAATTACCTGAAATCGAGAAAGCAACGCGATCCATAAAACCGTGGAAATTTTACGATTTTTTAACACCGTATGAGAAAATGGGCGGATGTATACATGGAACGCTTGAGGGCTAGGATCTGAAAAGCAATTCGAAACTCGTCAAACTCGGGAGCATTTTTATCGCTCTAAAATAGGAGAAAAATAATTCAGAGCTCTGCTGTTAATTAATATCGAAATCTGCGCAACGAAAGTAATTATTCATTTACTCACAGACTATGGTTATGTTCGACGTTCTATTAGATCGCAATAATCCGTGCGACAGTATATCGAACAGAACGTTCTTTCTTTCTTTCTAATCGCTGATATTTCGGTCAGGCAACAGGTCGAACTGTTAATCACTGGCATATGAGATGGGGTTTCCTGATTACTTTATTGGTAGGCGTCACTGTTACAAGGCACTCGGAGGCGTCAATCTACTCTACAATCTACACTCTAGAGTCTAGTCTACAGACTACGACAATCGAGTATCGACCACAAGGACTAAAATAACAGTTGACAGATGTCAGGAGCTCTCCGCGGCGCCTAACCGCCTCGCGCGAAGACAGCGCTACAGTCGATATCGAAAGGCGCGAAAACATTCGAAATTCAAACCTAGCAAAAGTCCGACACTGCGATTAAGCATTCCACGATCTTCCAACGAACTCGAATACGATTGTTAACGTTCGAGCTGAGCCATAAAAGTTATTATAGAAGCGAATAATGTATTATTGGCGATTTAATAAACTTACTTTATTATTACACGCCACACGGTGTAATTGGCCGTTATTCGTTCTTCCGGGTCGGTGTGGTATTATTATCGGATGCAGATGTTGTTACGAAACGCGATGTCTCAGCGGGAGGGACGAGGGATTCCGACGTGTGCGGCGTTGTATAAAGCGCATGGGAATACAAGACCGCGATATATTTACGCGTTCGCGGAGACCAGCGATGAAAACTATGGCAGGGATCCAAGACGAGGGAGCGAGGGATAAAAATAGTCCAGGGCATAGTCGCGGCTAAGATCCGCCTGTGCGACCTGCGAGTGGATATTCAGTGTTCGCCGGCCGGGCCCGCGAATAATTTCGGTGGACGGTGGTCAGTGTGAGACACGCTCGGAGGGGGAGAGGATTTGAATAAAAAAAATCAAAAGCCGCCGCGACGCTTCTGCAGTGCGCGAGTGCGCGCGTGAAACTTTTCTAAATGAGTGTAAGTCCATTTTATACCGATTGAAAATCTGTCTTTCGATTATAATGTTTGTTCGTTTTCTTTTCGTTAGTTTGTTGGGCAATTTGTTGCTCTCGCGAAATACCGGAAGTCCGCGGACGATCCTCGGTTCGGCCCAGCCGCGGTTATAGATCGTATTTCTAATTTGTGCCTCGCGATCAGTGCTCGTAGAAGTTTGTGTGATTTACAGAAATAGAATATCGCGTTCTTATATTCTTATAAGTGAGTAATAACGAAGTGTGTTGGTACGTGAGCGAGGCCAGACTATCCGCCTCCTATCCGCGCCCCGATCAAATCTGCAATGGGATCGAAGGATATTGTAGTAACTGCAGAATTTCGTATTTTCAATATCAATTCCTAGTTTCTAATAGCGGGAGGCGGTTGAACGCGGTCTGTTGCACTCTGGAATCGCGCTAATCGAGCAAATTCGGGATCGTCGAACGCGATTTTAGCGGAGACTAAACGCGGCCGAAATAAACAGGGACGGAGAATGTCTATTTTCGTCGTACTCGAAAACGCTGCGTTCTGTCACTAGCTGGGCATTCGACCGAGTTTCTGCGGTCATTTTTTCAAATACCCACCTGGAAGCTAACGCCCACAGAACCGATCGCGAAGAAATGAAGACAGAAAAGTCTCGAATTTAGATCACCGATTACTAAGTTCTACATTCGAAATGACGGAATCAATCTTTCAATACAATACCTTATTTTCATCACTCACATTTCACCAATCACCACTAATTCCAGAACTCCGGAGCAGAGCGATGGCGGCCTATGGCGATCTCGAATCCCTCTACCCGTCTGCGGGCCGCTCGGTCGATGCCTCATTGGGTGGTGCGTAGAAGAATACAACGCAAGAAATACAAAACAAAACTGACAAGACTAACAAATTTTGATCCAGACGCAACAGCAGCAGAGACAATCGTCCGTAGAGGGTCCTCGCCGTCCGCCATCGCCTCCGCGAAGTCCTCCGCCGTCCCTGACGGGAGACTGCGGAGACCCGGACTACGAGGTGATAGAATTTCCGCCTCGTCAACAGAACGCCGATAATCGTCGACCTCCGGTTCAAATTCAAACCAACGGAAAGCCGTCTACGGGGGCTGGTCCTCCTGGTGGTCCGCTGAAATGCGCGCTTTGCGGATCGGAGAATTTGTTCGCGAGGTGCGAGGAGTGCAGAGAAAATTACTGTGAGACGTGCGACGAGATGAATCACAAGCATCCGAAACGACGGAGTCACGTCAGGAGGAGGATTGTCGGCAAAGTCAACGTCAGCCGGCCTCCGCTTCCCCCTAAGGGCGAAGTGCCGGCTTCGCCGCCGGTGCCACCGCCCAGAAGAAACCGCAGAACCACCCAGGTAGGCTGCGTTCTGGCCTAGAACGCTCGGAGAACTGACAGAAACTTGGAAGATTATTTGAGTTCGATCTTTCTTTTCATAATTTTTGGGTCCTGAGGTAGAAATCAGAGCTTTTAGGTCCAATTTAGAGCATAGGTGAAACACTCCCGAATTTATTGTAGTTTTTAGATACACCGACGCCACGGATCTCTCTTTCTCTTTCTTTTCTTTTCTTTTTACCTTATAATCTGTTACTTTAGCATTGAAGAATAATTTGATGATTGTATTTATCGATAATTAATACAATATGTTGCTGGAAAATAATCAATGCCGTATTCACTGCGAACCCGATCAGCCGAGCGACCTTCTTCACGCAATTATACTTTTACAGTCGACCTCCGTCCGGTGCAGTGCGTGAATACGGTCACCGTTTTTACCTCGTTATCATTTTTAGTCATTCTTTCAGCGAACCATATCGTTTTCCGACTTTTTGCTTTCCTTTTTCGTTTTTGTTTTTGTTTTTTATCCAGACATCGAACGAGTCTACATAGTAGAGTTTAGTCCTCGCCTCTCAAACGGAATACGACTCTTCGAAAATCTCGAACCTGCGTCCTAGGCAGCACCCTGACCACCTTTCATTGACACTTTGACAGTTTGCTCTTTCCACGTTTTTCACGTGTAGGGCAAAACGACCTTAACGGGATCCCCCGATTTATCGCCGGTCCAGAAGGCCGCTAATTTCCGTCGTGGAAGCGCAGGGAGCCCCGGTCAGAATTCTAACTCTACGCGGCCGCTTCCTGCGACCCCAGAAGCCGCTCTGAGGCCGGCTCAATCCACCCAATCCCTCGCCGCCGGCTACGTCGAGGGCTCTGGCGCCGATAAAATGTCTACTCTACAGGTGGGTCACGGAGATTGTTAGAAATTGTCGAGGTATACGATGTTTGGCTATTTCAGGAACGATACAGACGCTATCAGGAGGCCATGAGGGCCCAGGACGCGAGTCGACGACGACACCAACCCGAAACGACATCGAGACCATCGAGCATCGGAAGCCCCCGATCAGTTTTGACTTCTCCACAACCGCCTCCGCCTCCGCCCAGAGGAATGATGCAGTCGACGAGCGTGTGCGATTTATCAGCGCCACAGATGTGGGGCGGTGGTATGCAGCAGGTAACGTCATTGAATGAACCATCAAGAAAAATGTTCTGAACCTTTTTCGACCTCTAGGCTCAGTCCATGGCGCAACTCGGTCTTGGAAGAATGCCGATGATGTGGTACCCGCCTGCAAATCCCTGGGAGAATTCCCTGGGTGGTTCCACCCTGAGTCTCCATCATCCTCAGATGTGGGGTTATCCCCCGATGGGGTACCATCCGTCGCAGATGCTGCCACCCCAGTATCCTGGTACTTTATCCAGAGCTCACAGTCCGGCGAGAAGCTTCAAGTCGTCCAGGAGGTCAAGGGCCGCTTCTCCGTCGCCTAGTCTGAAATCAAGGAAGTCTTTAGCATCCAGATCGAGATCCAGACGTTCGCCTGACTCCCCGTCGGACGCGAGCTCAGAAAACTCCGAAGAGTCTGATTTTGATGACAGAATGTCAAGGAGCTCGAGGAACCTGAGAAGGACCAGCGTCTCTAGGAGCAGACAGAGGCTTCACCCCGACGAGGAATCCAGCAGGACGCTACCTGCGAGGCATAGACAGAGGTAAGTAAGAACAGAGTTGTTTCGCTGAGATCGTTGGATCAACTGGACAATTACTTTTCACAGTAAATGGCGCTCGGAGGACAGGATTCCAGGTGTCGATGACCGACGGTCAGAGATCAGGGCGAGCAGACAGGACTCGATGTCGTCGAGGAACCTGGACTCGGACTTGGGTGACAAAAACTACGACCAATCCGACGACGACAAAAGGAACTCGAAGCTGTCTTCGTACGATTCGCAGAGAAGACAATCCGAACGTAGAAACCCTGAGGAACTGAGGTATAACGGAAGCGGCCTCAGACCCAGGCAGCAGACCAGCACCGACGAGGACAATTTTGACAGACGATCCGGCTTGAATCGAGGAAGACCGAAGGCCACGAGTTCTTCGGAGGACTACGTCGATCGAAGCGAAAGAGCCTCAGTGCCAAAGAACTTGAGGAGAGGCAGCGAATCCCGGGAGAAGATAAAGACCAGTGCCGGAAGGTCTTCTATCGATTCTGATAGCCTTGACGCCCGGATGAGCCAGAGAATTGAGGAGAGAAATGCGCTGGAAAGAAAGGAAAGAGAGAAGGAAGAGAAACCTGTGGTGCAGGTACAAGAGAACCAAGTTTTTGCACCGAAGAAGGAGCAGGAGCCCAGTCCAGCGATTCAGTCGAATTCGAATACCTTGAGTGAGGAGTGGTCCTGCGAGCATTGCACGTTCATCAATGAAGCGAAAGAGCGAGTTTGCGTCGTTTGTTACAAGACAAAAACCAGCGCATTGCCCGTGACCTCGGTCACCGAAACGCCGTCGAGTTTGATCGCGAATCTAGAAAAGAAAATGAGTACCTTGAAGGTGTCTAACAGTGAAGAAAGCGGAGACAGTGGTTCGACAAAGAACAAAGGTAGAATTAGACGAAAGATCAGTTTCTCATTTGGCACGAAATTAGCTAAGTAGATAATTAAATGTGCTTGTGCTTGTCATAAAAAAAAAAAAAAAACTCTTCATACGTTCCTCTTTTCGAAGTGATCACATAATTTTTTTGAATTTGAATATTCTATTTTTTTCTATCTCTCTTTCTGAACTATTTGTCCCTTTGTCATAAATGTAAAACTATAATCACTGAATGAATAATAAAGAACACGTTACAATTTCATACACACAAAAAACTCGATAAACCAAATGCATAGTCGTATTTGAATCATGTCACTCAAACACGTTCTCAATTTAACTATTCTAACACCCTTTATTATTCATTCAAACTTATAAAACCATATTATCCCTGTACTCTTCAAGCACGATCGTGCATTTGGATTTATTAGATGTTTTGTCCGTTGATTGATCGTCTTTGATTTTTGAAATTCATTGTCTCGTTATACTCGCAAAAGAAAGAACAAGTTCTTCCGTTTCCAGACGAGGCCAGCTCCATCGTCGATTTCAAAGAAAGCGTGACACCCGATATAATCGCAGAAAAAAAGATCACTTCAACATCGACCGCGACATCACCGATGAGTTCTCCGGAGCCTCGGAAGAAGTCAATCGCGACTCAACCAGATTCTAAAATACTCGTTTCCGTTTCAACGACCCCTCAGAATTCCGAACTCCCCAAACATATTTTGACGTCAACTTCGCCGCCGCCTTCCCCCAAAGAAGAGAAAAAACTGTTGGTGAAATCGGCCTCGACAGAAACAGAGGCTCCAGGGCCAATCGAAGACGTACTTCGGAAGAAAAAAATAGATAAATCAGTACCAGAGTCTGTGACCAAGGGCACTTCGCCTCCACCCCAAAGTATCTCGACTCAGGTGACCAGAAATTCTTCTCGTGTCTCAAAGTAGATCCTTGATCGTGGTAAATAAATCCTTACGGTTTTCCAGACGTACGACGTCTTGCCGGCCAGAGGAAATCCCAATTTGCGAAGAACTGCGTCAACCACAGGACCCAAGGGATCGATATACTGTCCAGACAGCGATTCCGAGGTACCGTTGGTCGGCAGGGATCAGAATTTTCGACTTGGTGTCGCTCTCGCCTCGTTTTCCGTCCTGAAAATATTTGTTCAGTCGTAAATAATATCTATAAAATCGTGAGAGGTCAGCGAGGCGAGAGAATAAATTCTTAAAAAGATCATAGTTATTTTCCTTAGCGAACAGCACCTCGAGTTTATGTTCTAGGACGGTATAATGAGCTTCGTAAACAGTCCAGACCTCTACCCTCCGAGGTCTTCCGGTCATCATCACCAGCAGTATGTCCCTGCAAAGTCTGGCCACTGGACGAGGCGGAATTCAACCGACTCTTCAACCCCTCAACGTTACTATAATTCTAGGGTATGATATTGAAGGAGAAAAACCGTGCAGTGGCTTAACAAAGTTTCACCCTCACGCCGCCCATGCAGAGACGTGCTTATATCGTTTTATAATCAATAAAATATCGATATTCTATACACTAACTGCACCCAATCCGTTCCGTGGCCTCGGTGTGAATTAGGCAGGTCATACTAATCGTTTCAACCTCCTCACCAACGCAGGAAACTACATTCTAGAATGTAATCTGCTCTCTAATATAGCGCGACCCATAAACAATAAAACTGATTGTCGAAAACCGACGAGTCCCAAAAGCCTATTAATTAGATGTGCCAATATCTGTGAATAATCTGAAACCCAGTTTCTATCCCTCGTTAATCTCTCTTCTTTCTGTTACGACCATTTCCAGGAACCCAGTCAACCTCGATATGCGGACTACGGTCCCCCGAATGGCCAAATGTCGACGCTGACTCGTCAGGGTCTGGAACTTGTCGATCTTCTTCGTGAGTCTGAAAAGCAAGGCTTTTCCACCGACGATCTTCAAGTGGCTTTAGCCCAGGGCGCCACGAACCCCATAGACTGGTTGAGAACCCAGTGGCCTCACCTAATTGAGACAGTTCAAGTACTTGTAGCCACTCAGGGAAATGAAAGAAAGGAGAATAATAACGTCGGTATCATATCTGTATCGGAAGCTAAAGAAGTTTTGAGGTCCGCCAAAGGAGAAGTATGGACTGCTGTTACTGCGGCTGTCCAACGGCGTCAGCGTAAGGTAAAGTAGCCCGGAAAAATTAACATGAACCGTAATCTAATTGAATTACCTGATTGTAGTGCGCCGAAATTATGTCCAAGGGAAGCTTCTCGATGAACGAAGTTGTAACGGCGCTCAATAACAACTCGGGTAATGAGGAAGCTGCATTATTGGAGCTCCAGAAGAATCAGTTGAAACCGTTTTTGATGAGGATCTGGGGCCCCGGTGTCGGGGTGGAGAATGAGGACGCTGCACCAATCGCAGGTACGACTTGGCGCGTTGGATGATCAAGATCCTCCAATTTGTGGTACAACTTCCTTTTCTTTTGGTATGTGTAGATGCAGCGGGAGCAACGAGTGTATTAACGAAGGTATCTGACATCGGTGAAGAAGGTTTAGAAGCGGATGCTCGTAAACAGGTAATGGTATCTCCGATGGTAGAGAATTTCGTCGCGTTGCAGGCAGACTTTCAGCATCGATTGGCAGCGCTAAGGGATTTGACTGACGATTGGCAGTTGGGTGGCGGACGAGATTCTGTTGAGACTGGATCAGATCTGTATAACGAAAGAAAAAAATTTGATATATTTAGCAGTTTCGACAGTGTCGCAAGCGCAGCATTTAATATGGATGAGAAAATGATACCCAGAGCAGTTCACGATCTTGAACTAAACGACAAGGGGTCCACTTATGCGACTGTTAAAACACAGCAGAAACAAAACTCCGCTAATGCTCAAGATAATTTCCACGATCTACCTCAAACTGCGACCCAAGACCCAGGAAATGAAACCGAAACCACAAATCAAACTGTAAACAAGGTTCCTGAAAAGCCCCAACAATTAGAAGCCGAAAAAGAATTCGCTGGCGAAACCGAAACATTGGAAAATATTGAAATCATCGATGAAACTATCGAACCAATCAAAGAATTGATCGATGAATCAGCTTCAGAAGACAAGTTAGCAGAAAGTAATAAAAATCGTGAACCGGTTAAGTTAGAAGAAAATTTGGTAGAGACAAAACGTCAGCCGGAGTCTATTTTTACCGAAGACTCACTTGTCGAGGAGAATCGTTCTATGGTAACCGATACTTTGATAGAAGCTGAAGTTATTTCTAAGGAAAGCATTCCGGTCGTTGAGGAACTGACATTGCCAAAAGAATCTTCACCGCCTAAATCCTCCATGCAGTCAGCTGCCGTTGAACAGTTGCTTGTAGCCGTTAAGTCGCTTCCTGAACAACTGATCGGACCTCTGACAGCAGCGCTCAATTTATTGTCACCAAAACCGGCTGCTGATAACATTGCCAATGAATCTGAAGTAAACAAAACAACAAGAGAACAGGAAATCGTTGAAAAAGTGGTGGAAATCGAGGAAAAAAATGTTGCAGAGACCAAAGAAGTCGATAACAAGACTGATACAAGACCTAATTCACATTTGGAATCATTGAAACAGGATGAAGAAACTTTAGTAGACTCAAAAAGTGAACCTATAACGTTAGATCCGCAAGTTTCTACGGCGTGGACGATCCCAGAGCCACAGAGAGATGCTACATTGACTGAAAACACTGATTTGATCGCAGCTAGACCCACAAACGATACGGCTGATATAAAATCGATGGATCCTATGATCGAGGAGGAAAAATCTGAGCCTGTTGAACGCGATTCCCGTTCTGAAGAAGCTTCTTCGACTAATCTAGAGATAAAACAGGACTCTGAGATAGGCAAAGAAAATTTTGAAAGAGAAAATGAAACGGTACCAATATTGCCTGAAGTTCATTCTACAAGAACTGAAAATTTGAGCAGCATACAAGTGGCCAAGGTTGATAAAGTTCCAGAGCCTTCAGTTGTGGTAGAAGATAAAATTGAGACACCCACCGCTACCATCGAACCGAAGATTAATCTGACGAAAGAAATTATCCCAGACCCAGTTAAGGAAAAGTCTGGAGTACAAACTTCGGTGAAAATGGAACCGGCGAATGTTGAAACTCTACAGACTGAGAACAACGGAACAAATACACTGATGCGAGACAGTGCTACGGAAGACTTACCATCAACGATGATCAATGCTCCGAGAATGAAGTCAGCGGTTCAGCTCATACTAGTTCAAAGACCAGAAGTTCCCTCAATTTCGATGAGAGAAAATAGCCAAGTGTCCGGTGACGTTGTAGAACAGCCCAAAGCTGTGATTAAAGAAGACGCAGAGTCATTGCAGTTGGTCAATAAGTTCGAAGAACAGGTGGTTGATCCTGAAAGCGTACAGCCTAGCATTAAACCAAATGTGATGATTGCAGATCCAGAATCTTCAGTTGGGGTCAAGAAAGATTTGAAACCTCTTGAACTTAAACAGTCGGAGATTTTGAGTATAACAGAAAATACCGAACTGCTAGATAATTTGTCGGTGGATGCGATTCCCGAACCTACAACTTCTGAAATGACGATTCAAGAGCCAACGACGCTGGATAGCGCCTCGCAATCACAGATTGAGACTATGACTTGTACAGAGGCTATTGAAGAGCCAAAAGCTTTGCCACCATTGCCAGAAAGTTCTGCAGTTGAAGCCACGGATAGCGACTCTTCGTACGACTCGTTTGACTCGGTTCCTGAGGCAGAGCAGCGAATTGAAATGTCCTCCATTCATCCGGTAGAGTTCAAAGTTCCGCAGAAAACTGATGATATTCTTCCAGAACCGAAACCGCATATTGAAGAGCAGAAAATAACTCGTAGTAGCCCTGAAACAGTAATTGAAACACGTGATTCACCGGAATCAGAAAACACGGCAAAGTCTACGTTTCAAATTTCCGCCCCTGAACTCGTGGAGTCGGCATCCAGCCAGGGAAATACATCACCAAAGTATAGAATAAAATCGCGGTCGAAATCACCAGTCAAAAAAGTATCTTGCCGAAGAAAATCTCCAGTAAAATTGAACAAGAGATCGGTCAATGCTATGAGGCTTGGCTGCACACCGAATAGCAAGACTGTTTCTAAAGCTAAGGAAACGGCTAACAAAATCATCGATAAGGTCGGTCCAACGGTGGTACCAAAGGTGAACCCAATGAATAAAGCGGCACCAAAGGTGAACCAATTTGGCACGAATAAAGTCAACGGGGGACCAAAGTCGAAGACTATAGACAGCAAGGAAAAAATCATTTTCAAAGATTTGAACACCTCAAAGACTGCGACTACAAAACCTGAAGTTCAGACTTCTGTACAGAAAATTAATACTGTGACTAGATCAAAAGTTTCAAAGAATGTACCGCCTGTTTCGTCGCCATTGGTAAAAGCTGTCAAGACTGTAAATAAAAAGCCAACACCTTCTATAATGCCGGTTGATAAGGGTAAAATAGGTGCGAAGATCCCTGCAGCAAAAACCTTAGGGAGATTGGATAAGGCTCAAGCTCTTCCTCCGACAGTCAAACAGACGGTAGAATCTAGAATTCCAGTGCCTTCCCGAATTCCGGTCTCGAATAACAGCAAACGGAATGCAGCGAAGCTGATTTCTGCAGTCTTGTGCAAAAGGACAAACCCCACGAAGACTGCGGTTTATTCTTGTCCCAGAGTCTCCAGACCTACGTCAAGCGAAGTAAAAATTGTTAAGAAAACCGCGCCTGTAACAAAAGTTGATGAAATTATCACGAAAGAAACCGGGAAGAGAAATAACGTCGTTCAAAGTCAGGTGAAGATTGAGAACAGACCACTTACCGTGCCAGAGGCTGTTCGTAAAAAGCCAGAATTGATCGACCCAACTAATTCGGTTGGAATAACGGACGAGTCAGAATCTGGCGAGGAGACGGATTCTGTGGGGAAAATTGATACGGATGATTACTCCAGTTCAGAAGACGAAGGAGAATATCTGGATGAAGGATCGAACGAGAATTCCATCACGTTTGAGGAATCTGGTGGTTCAGATGAAGACTCGTCGTCGGTCCTAGATTCTGACCTGGAGGAACATTCCGAGGACTTGACAGACGCTGAGTACATGCTGCAGGAGACTCTGGACAAGATAAACGCAGAAATATCGGAATACGAGTCTGAGGACGAAGACGAAGAACTGCGACCATCGAGCGAGCTCGCGAATGAGATTGAATCCAAGGATACCCTGGGAACCACGGAGGATAACGAAGCTGAAGAAACTTCACAAGAAGGAGAACTTGAATCTGGAAAGGAAGAAGCTTCAGTCTCAGAGACTGAAATCGCAGTTGAAGCGGAGAATGTTTCCGACGAAGAACCAGAAGAAGATAAACCGAAACCTAACGAATCTCCTCCAGAAATAATTGACAAACCAATGAAGATAACTAAACATCAGATCAGAAAATCTACAAAATCGAGAAACTCGGGTTTTACCAAATTTGAGACGGGTTCAAGGGGTAAAATCAAGAAACGAGGAAATTTTTCACTCGTTGCTAGTTTTATAGAACAATTTGAGGGAGATAAGAAGCTGCAGTCGTTTGGAAAAAGTTCTGGAGGCAAAGGCGAGGAGGAATTGAAAGATGATATTACTGCTGATAGAGAGGAAAATACGGATACAAAGGAGTTAGAAAATAATGGCACGGATGACAGAGAGGTCAGTAGACGAGTGCCAAACACCCCAATCTGCCAATAATCACCGATTTTATATCCACTACTATCCAACTGGGGCCAATGTCTACAAACAGCTCAGGGCAGAATGAATCACTGCAAATATATTCGTTACACGATCGATGAGTTTCTCTATTTAAGAAAGTAAAACAAAAAATCGAAATTATATTCCATCATCGCGCGTATCGATCTTTCTTTCCTTGCTGTGCATCTAACTTTAGACAATACGAACTAGCGTGATCAATAAAAATCTAACTACTTTCATGTTACAGGCAAACGGTGAGTAAATCGTTAACGCAACGCTACTAACTCCGTACACTTACGTCCGCCTCGATGTTTTGCTTCGAATAATCAAATTAAATGCTTTTCTAACAGAAGCATTAATCACACTGTAATAAATACTCTTTCAGAGCTTGTTTCTAGACGTTGGTTCTTCGAGATTAATTATTGAACATTAACTGCTCGAGTCACACCAACGTTGACACAGTTTCGTGTCTCTCTCTCTCAATTACCTCATATCTCGACCACCTCATATCGATAAGACCACAAAGTGATTGCAAAAATACTGACCTCAGAGTTCCTCTCATTATTTTCAGAGAGTCGCCAGGCGTCTTTTGGCCGAAGGTCGAGCATCTTGCTACGACGAGGCCGAGACAGCAGCCAGTCTCCTCGCCCTTAATTTCGGAGACGAAGAGGCCCTGCATGCGGCAAAGGAGTGCCGAAGCGTAGACGCAGCTTTGGCCTACCTGCAGCAAGAGTGCGAGTTGTGCACAGGAAGATTCTCCATGAACCAGGTGATTAAGAACGATCTCTGGGGAAGAAACAGGGAATTATGATCGGGCTTACTTCCAGATGGTATCCATGCTGAAGTGCACTCACCGCTGCTGCATAGACTGCGCGAAGAACTACTTCACCATTCAGATAAGCGACCGAAGCATAACAGACGCCGTTTGCCCATTCTGCAAACAGCCAGACCTCCAAGACGCCACCGAGGACGATGTGCTGGAGTATTTCAGCAATCTTGATATTCAGCTCAAGAACATGCTCGACTCTCCGATCCACGAATTATTCCAGAGAAAATTGAGGGACCGAACCCTCATGCAGGATCCGAACTTCAAGTGGTGTGTCCAGGTAATTTATAATTGGCGAGTCGATCGTTGCTGGGATCAACGATTATGGATGTTGATTGGTTTGGGTTTTAGTGTTCAAGCGGATTCTACGCAAACCCGAACCAGAAACGCCTCATCTGTCCAGACTGCAGATCAGTGACTTGCGCGTCCTGCAGAAGACCGGTAAGATTAATAATTCGAGCATACGTTCGTAATTTTACATAATGAACGATCAACAGTGGGAGAAACAACACGAGGGAATAACTTGCGAGCAGTTTGCGGAATGGAAGGAAGAAAACGACCCTGACAACCAGGCTGCGGGGCTCGCCAAGCACTTGGCAGACAATGGAATAGACTGTCCAAAGTGCAAGTATCGATACTCCTTGTCCAGAGGAGGTAATAATCAATAGATCATCTCAACTTTTCTCTTCGTTGTCCTAATCAAGTGCCTAAAGATTTCCCTCTTCAAGGTTGCATGCACTTTACGTGCAGCCAATGCAAGTACGAGTTTTGCTGCGGTTGTGGAAAGGTGTTCATGATGGGCGCCAAGTGCTCGGTCAGTCCGTACTGCGCAAAGTTAGGCCTCCACGCTCACCATCCACGAAACTGCCTCTTCTACCTCAGGGACAAGGAGCCCGCCGAACTGCAGAGACTCCTGGACGAGAATGGAGTGCCCTACGACACCGATGGACCAATCGGCGACAGGAAATGCAAGGTCCAGTTGCAGAAGGAAACGCCGACCGGTGTGGTCGACGCCATTTGTCAGTCCGACGTGATCAAGGGACAAGCTGGACTCTGCAGGTTTGTTTAGAGATTTGTGAGACGCGAGAGAGTGCAGGTTTTGGTAAGAAATTCTCGAGAGCGTCGAGGGGATGCTTCAGAGGTGTAGAGATGTTTCGTTACGGTTTAGGAACCACTACGTGGAGTACCTGGTGCGATTGATTCGACAAAAGTCGCTAGATCCGCTTCCGGTATTGACGGAAGACGATTTGGAAACGTGTGTGAAAAGGGCGGGTGTTCAATTACCGCCAAATTGGTACGGGAGAGAGCCTCGCTTGTACAAAATGGACTTGTTGGAGGTAACTCACCCGACTTTCATAGCTGGTTTTACTTACGCTTGGGCACTTTTCCCCGCAGGCAGCACTTCATTGAGTACCTCACCGGTCTGGTACTCAAGGCCAAGCTGGACCCAGTCGCTATCTTTGACTTGAACGACGCCAGACAAGAATTGCGCCGACGGGGAAAAGTTCCGCCCAAAAAACTTCAGGATATGTCAGATCAGGATTATCTCACCGCGTGCATACAGGTGATTCACTCGTCATTCGTAAGGCCACTAAATCAGAAATTTTCATCAAAATCTAATCGTTGTTGAACAAAATTACAACAAAGGCCTTGTTGCACGTTTTGAAAATGTAGACAAGTTCGTTAACTCGAGCCCAAGCCTCTGCGAAGAAACAGTTACTCAATTTCTTTGTCGTTTTCAGGTCGTGCAGAAAGAAATTCCTCTGGAATAGCACCAAGACGCCGAGAAGGATCAAAATACTCGATATCGAGTTATTTATTTATCATTTAACGACGATTTGTGTACCGTACAATAACATGAGACGTGAAAAACTGAATAAAAGAATAATTGTCTGTGCCGTATCAAAGAATTCAATTACCCAACTCCGTGATGAAGTCGTGAAGAGAGCTCTTCTTTGACGGTGTTAAATTCTTGCCAATCATAGCGCCAAGTTTGTTCAAATTTGTCGCTCTAGCTTTTGGCTTCTTCTCCACATTCTGCCGCACAATCCGAGCCGGAGTTTGAACCTTGGGGGTGATAACGAGCCCTGCGGTCTTGTCCTTAGTCCTCTTCTTCCTCTTCTTAACGATCCGAGTCTCATCTCTGTTCGAGACCTCAGGTTTCAGCCTAGCCGGTTTAGCCAGACGGGTCTCGGTGGACTTGGAGCATACCGAGCACCAGATGGATATTTTGTTAGCAGAATTCCTCTCAGCCTTCTTGACCAGCGTCTCCTTCGCTCTGCCAAATTTTCTCCTACGCTTTATCAGCCGCCGAACCAACTTCCCCGGAGTTTTACCAGGCACCAGTCTCACCCTGTGGTCGATCTTTGACCACAGAGAACCGCAGTACGAACACATTTCTTGAGGGCCAAATATCTTCTTCGGCAATACCACCTCGCTCTCCAGTCTCCTGCATCGCTCCCTGAAAGTTCAGTCATGATTTGCAGTTCTACGATTGCTTTATTGACCTATGAATTAATTTGTATCATCCACTTGACAATTATGCTTCTAGGTTATTTTTAGTATCGTAATACCGTAATAATGTTATTATGATTTATGAAACTAATTTCAAAGCGAATCTAATGTACGGCGAAGTATAGCTGGCTTGAAATTTAGGCTTTCCGGTAACCTATAAAATCGACTGTTCACAGATAATATCGCTAAATAACCCCAAAGTGCTACGACAAACTTACACATAATGAGCCTGCACGCCTCCATCCTCGAGAGGACTCGCCTCTATCTGTCCTACGAGGTTCCACAGATGCCGGACCTTCTCCATGCCGACAAAATAAGAATAACGCGATGTAAACAAACGGCGATCACGGATCAATCACACACGTGTTGCGAATGAAACCATTCGCGAGAGGTTCTAACGAATATGGCCAAGGTCGTCGTCGTTCCATTGGCTGTCGTTGATCGTTGGCTTCCACGCGCCAATGAGAGAGCGCCGAGAGTGGAATTCGTACTACGAACGCGTCAGGTGGCGCTCGTTGCGTACTCTCAACTTTCTGGCACGCGGTCAGCAACGTATACACCAAACCCGGGGCCCCGAAGAAATAGGTGAATTAAAAAACTTTTCTCCTGCCTCGGGGGGCTTGGGCACGTCCCTGAAACTACGAATGCGATCGCAGAAACGTTTTCAGATCCCTGCCGCATCCGATATGATTTACTTTGTTGATGATATTCGAATTTGACGTGGCGACGAATCGATAAATTTGGAAGTCCGTTTCTTTTGACCTTCGATGAATCGAAAACGAGGTTGAAAAATAGAAAATTGGGAAAACTTGGAACCGATATAATCGAGAGGTAAGTCGGTATTGATTGTTTGCCAGCAAGACGTCACCCAGGATCACGCCACTTCCCCACCCATGGGATTCTGGGCTGTGATTGGTCCATGCGGAGGCCGGCAACCCATGGTACACACACCTGCTCGCGTTCACGCACACCGCGTTCTCATCCGCGTACGTATTCGTTCGGAAGAAGGACAGAGAGAGACGTAGCGAGATAGAAGCGGGCAAATGTTCACTACGCGTCTCACCGTCGCCAGGCTGGCATTCGGAGCTAACCGTGTTACAAGAACATAACCGAAAAGATAATAACTAAAATAACGAAAAACGTGAATAAACGTCGCGAGTAACGGTTTTATGAAATCTCCCTTTCGTAAACACGGCGACGATGACCGGTGATTCCGATTAATAAGAAAAACGGCACGAAAATGCTAAACTTGTGAAAATCTCGACACAACACTCCGTACACCCATACCCGAACGAGACGTGTCTCTCGGCGATTGTGTCTGGCGTGACTGTGCGGCACGTGGGTCCGTTACACGAACTTGGGAACGAAACGTGCGTTCGGAGATCAGTGATCGTTCCGCCGCAAGATAGGAACCCCGAAATCCGAACTGGTAGGTAGAGTCAGAACGTGTACAAATAAAAGTTCAAAGTACACAAAGTATACCGCCCAGACACGCAGAGGGCGAGTACTCGACTCACGGGTATATTTTTACGAATTCAAGCCAGTCTCCGACACCGCATCCATCCTTGGCGCAGTCCGGATCTTCGCGATCGAGTCTCGCCGTACCGCAAGTGGATATCGCAGGGAAAAAAGGGAGAAGATTAGCGGAAAAATATAATCGCAACGAGGTATTTATAGAAATTTCTCTTCTCCTTTGAATTATTAATTTTCATCCGACCAACTCGGGAATTCCCCAGCCGTTTATTATCACGGGACCTTTTCACGACCTCTAGACCACGAATCCGTTAATAGAATAACGCGAACACGGTCCTCTATAATACTTATTCGAAATTCGAAAACTAGGATCTATATTAGTATAATTATCGTTGTTACGTAATTTTACGATATTATAAACGTTGTAACGTATCAAAATAGAGTCCGAGGTCATACGCGAGTGCATTTAATGATTAATTAATAATTATCTGCAGTTAATTATTATATACGATCCTCATTCACTGTCAATACATGAGCGATGAGGGCGTTAAATAATTTATAATGGATCGAACGATCGTAGCAACAAATCGATAACAATTATTATTCGCAGTAACGGTCGTACGATGGCGATAGCCGGTTAATCGTTATGTAAATAACATTCACCGAACCGTCTAATCGGTCTGTGATCGTACCGTGACCATTGATTCAGGCTATTTGTTTGTATACCCTACGGTCGAACGCGAACACTTCGTACCGCGAACGAATACATTGTACGGCGCGTACGTACGCACAATTTTATACACGGCACGATAAACCGAGTCTCTTGTGACTGTGGATTGTGGAACCGTGTCGCGTGAAACCGATACCCTGCCATCGGCGTGTGTATAAATTCTCGGTACGCACAACGGTTGCCTCTTCTTCGTTCCCCTCTCTCTCTCTCTGTACCTCGAATCGATTCGTAGGTATAAGTGTAAAATCGGGGGAAATTGAATAGAATTTTTCAATGACCTTGCATTTGGTTCAAGTTCGTTCTCTATCCTACCCGCAGCCGGGTGGTTATCGGTGAAATTTTAACGATCGATCGATCTCTGCTTGTGTGATCTATCACTTGGCAAAAACCGGGTGAATTAATTTTTATTAACTTGATCCGGAATAATCTTTTCGGAATGAATTAAATTTCAATTATTCAATTCTGGCGCGGATTGAACGGGTTTATAATTCGATTTCGATATCCCTCACGGATCCCGACTTGAAATAGGAAAAACTGCGAACCACGACTTGCGAAAATCGTCTATTACAAACGAATGTCATTGCGTTCGACCTCCAAAATATTGTTATTTTCGTGGATTCGCTAGGAGAGTCTGACTCATTATTTATAGTTCTCTACGAAATCTCGAATTATCGTATCAACCTGCGTTTCAATTTCAGGTTTTCTATTGTGAATTCAATTTTTTTTTAAACATTATTTATTCAGACGAGATAAACGCGTCATCAAATTACGCAACGCGGCTGCAGCAGGCGTCTATTTTAAACACTCGTAAATTCCATGTGACTTGTTTGTCAGTCGTTGGCGTTTCGTGACCTCCTACTAGATTCTGGAGTCGTTAGGTGTTGCGGAGGTACAATCAGACCCGAGATTCGGATTAAAAAAAAACACGCGTAAATCCGCGTTCCGATACGACCAGCGGATATCCTCCGCGGTCCGGAGGTCTTCCGCATGCCGCATGAACCACGTCGGTTTATCCACTCCGCTATAACCATAACCGTGGTTAAACTGATCTAGTTAAACTAGGCTGACTACCACCACCGACGAAAGTGGTTTAAATTTAAGGCTGTCGTATTGTAATAAGAGGATGTAATTCCTAGAGTTTATATTATCCACTCGCCCGTCGCGTTGCGGGATTATTATGACGGTGATACAGAGTTTATACGGTATAGACGATCGTATAACGCAAAAATCGAAATATAAGCGGAAAAATATATAAAGGTTGACAGTGGGAAACCCCGTCTGCAATTGTCGCGACGTAACGAGGATCCCGTTGTGACTGGTCTCAAGTAAATAAAAAGAAGCACTCGAGTCTCGAGTACGAAGGTTTGCACAATCAGCAAACAGCTGATGCACGTACGTACGATGGAACAGCGACACCCGCTAAACCATAGCCCCAATAATACGTGTCTTGATAGCCGTCCGTATAGTCCACGTGGATGAATGTATTAAATTACCAATTCACCGCTCTCCGGTTGAACCTCTGTAATCTCTGTATACTGATGCGGACATAGAGTCGTTTAATACCTATGAATGATGAATATTTCAAGGAGAACGAATTATCTCCGATACGCACGCACACACGAGTTTCTCTGATCATCTCGACATTTTTCCTTACAGCTGATAACATTGAAGGTAAAAAGAACAAAGGGCTGCTTGAATCGCAATTAACCCGAACGAGGTAATATTATAGAGAAAATAAAGAAAAAAGACACAAGTTAAATTATTCCCCAAGGTGAACCGAAGTCGAGGCGAACAAATACAGCCTGCAACTTCCATCATGATCGTTGACGACAAAGAGTGAGTTACCTAGCAGTGTTGGTCTCTCTCTCTCTCTCTCTCTTTCTACTTATCTCTTCGGGTCTCTGTAGACCCTAGACTCTGACTGTAGGCTAAAGCTGTAATTATTTATATCATTATTATATACACGAGTGTGTGAGCCGCGGCGGAAAATGTAAATTACGGTATAATTAAATAAACGATCGAATCGCATGCGAGGAAAATACACACGATCTTTGTATTATCTAATCGTCACTCGAAATAAGCGGCTCACACAAAACGCTGCTGCATGACTGCACTTGGACGAGGTAATACCGCTGCACCGCAAACACGCTTACCAGCTGAATCCTACATGTGTTAAACTTTGTAACTAGACGCCTAAGAACGGAATTACATAACACGCTATTAGATATTGTTACCAATTTACATACGCTTATGTACACGCTATAATTATGACATGTGGTTAACATATATAATTAGAATTACAGAATGCTCGTCAAAACCGGATTCGACGTACGAATGGATCCATTAGCGAGTACGATTACCATTACGGGGTATTGACCGAGAATCTAGCCTCGCGATTTGATTAGATACCGCTGCGAGAATTTTATCCAGGACACACGAAACGCGCATGTGATCGGCTCCTGATTGAAACCACCGATAAAAATTCGTATCAACTGATACTCCGTCTGTGGAGAAGCTTATCCGGAGCATTGATAACGATTAACGACTACGTACCGATGGCTTTCCGTTCTTATCGAGTACGTTCTTTTTTTTCGTTTTAAATTCGAGGAAGGGGGGACGGGGGTAGAGTCGCCACCACCCCTTCGGTATAATTCGAGGAAAGTTCAAAGTCTCCGAGGTTCGAGTAATGCATCGGATACGAGGAGGGGACAAAAAAGAATACGCGTTACTCGGTTCTGATATCAAGTTTGTTCATCGTTATAAGACGGACGTCTGGCGTGAGTACCAAGATCACCGGAGGAGCAAAGTCCGGTGCGAGTGATAGCACCGCGGTGTTATCCCTTCTCCTCCTCCTCCTTACAACAATCTCCTCGTTTATGGGTATCGCGCGGTCTCTCCTCTCTTTAGTGATCGAAAAATACTCTCAGCAATCGGTCACGTGGTTCGGATCGCTGCTGCCGCTCGTTGCACCTGTATTTGGTAAATATCTCTCTTTCCACTGATTAGACGCGTCGATGTGGCACAGCCCGAGGTGCACATGTCCACTCCGTATTTGTTCGAGTGATTTGTTCGACGTTTTAACTGTACCAGACACTCGATACACGTGCAGTTCTATCGATCGTCAAATCGGGTAATGCGAGATAACCAGAGTTTACGTGGTGCCATTGATACAGTTTAACGTCGCGGAACGAAAGTTGTGCACCGTAATTTAACGTTGAACATAATTTTCGATAAATTTATCCATAGAAATTCCAGAGAAATCGCGCGTAGAAATTCGAATTACTCTCTGCGGTTTTTCCCTTCACGGACGGACTTGGATACTTTGTGTTCCACTTTTAGATCTGTACTTCTATTCGCCGGGGTTCTCACCTAGCAAATAGATTGCACTTGGTTGGCATTTTATTGTAGTGCACAGTAGAATTCTAGGACTGGTTGATTACTTGTCTTTGGATCGTGCATCACGCCATCGATTGCATAATTATTGACAAAGGCACGCATGATGTGTACAATATACACTTGTCTTTTTTTCCACTCTTCTTTAATCTTGTTACTATCTGTATCTGTATACCAATACAATTATCGTATTATGTAATCTTTTGCACGCATCCGCAATCCGCTGCAGCATTATGAATGACTTTGCAATATCAGTTTATTTCTTTATCTATGCTGATTCTATGCGATGATGAACCGACGATTACAGTCACCTATTTGTCTCAGAATTCACGAGTCACGTAATAAGTCACTGTGACTTGGTGACTTTTATTTTACCTCCTACCACCTCGTCAATCATTATTGTCGATTAATCAATATTAAAGAACCCGAATAAACGACTTATCTATTATTTATACTCCGAATACTTTAATCTTGACGAATTGTGTATAGACTGTTTTATCTCACCGTAGCACGATAAAGCTTTAATATTCAGCTTCCGCAAATTTATTCTTCACGCTACTTTTGACCATCGATTTCGAATGAGAAATGGACGATATTTAATCGAAGAAATTCGTCTTGCAGGGAAATGGGGAGTCTTTGGATAACCGGAGCGATATGTGCGATAAAGGCGATATCGTACGTCTGCGATCTGATTACATTTCCGGTCTACCTGGTCCTCCAGCGACCCTGGGAGAAGCGGAAGGCTTCCAGGCGGATAAAGGCTAAGGTAATATCGAAAAGCGAGAGCTCCGTTACTTACAGGAGCATAGATGGTCCGGGAGCCATGCACATCGCCATGACCAAGCGTGGAATACAAACCCTGGACGACATGCTGCGCTGGGTGGCTCAGGTACACTCCACCAAACGGTGCCTGGGAACCAGGCAGATACTCGCCGAGGAAGACGAGCGACAGCCCAACGGACGTGTCTTCAAAAAGGTGGGTAGATTCGGAAGTGAATTGTCGTCGTTTCTTCCGTGTATGATCGATTGATCATTGTTCGTGATCCTCCAGTACAAAATGGGAGACTACAAATGGAAGACCTTTGCCGAGGTCGAGCACTTGGCAGCCTCTTTTGGCCGAGGCTTGAAAAACCTCGGAGTCCAGAGTGGCGAGAACGTGGTCATCTTCGCAGAGACTAGAGCCGAATGGATGATCTCAGCCCACGGTTGTTTCAAGCAAAACTTTCCTCTCGTTACGATATACGCAACTCTCGGAGACGAGGCCATCGCTCACGGTATAAATGAGACCGAAGTTACCACCGTCATCACGAGTCACGATCTTCTTCCAAAGTTCAAGAGACTCCTGAGGCTCACACCGAGAGTCAAGACCATTATCTTCATGGAGGACCAGCTGAAACCCACCGACGTTACGGGGTACAAGGTAAGATCGAAGATCTATAAAATCGAAGCCAATGATTGGACTCTGTATTTTTTTTTTTTATCGTTACAGGAGGAAGTGGCGCTCGTTCCGTTCTCCGAATTGATAAAGATCGGAAACACATTGAAGATCTCCGATTCTCACCCCGGCGCCGAGGACACGGCGATCATAATGTACACTTCAGGCTCGACTGGGATCCCTAAGGGCGTACTTTTGTCCCATAAGAACATAATCGCCACGTTGAAGGGATACTGCGATTCCGTTACCGTCTACCCCGACGACGTCTTCCTGGGGTATCTACCCCTCGCCCACGTCTTCGAATTGCTCGCCGAGAGCGTATGTCTTCTGAGCGGAGTCGCCATTGGCTACAGTACGCCCCTGACCATGATAGACTCGAGCAGCAAGATCCAGAGGGGATCGAAGGGTGACGCGTCCGTACTTTATCCGACCTGTTTGACCGCAGTTCCGGTACGTACCGCGTTCGCTCAAAAGAAAGTTAGAAAGTTCATTGACGAGTATGTAAATTCCTTCAGCTGATCCTGGACAGGATATCCAAGGGGATAAACGAGAAAGTGAAGCGTGGGGGTCTCTTCAAACAGGCCATATTCAACTTCGCTTATCAGTACAAACTGAAGTGGATAAAACGAGGATACGAGACTCCGCTTTTCGACAAGTACATCTTCTCCGCGGCCAGACAAGTCCTTGGGGGACGAGTGAGGCTCATACTGTCGGGAGGAGCTCCTCTCACTCCCGACACACACAGTCAGATAAAGCTCTGCCTCTGCGTGACTGTGACCCAAGGATACGGACTGACGGAGACCACTGCTTGCGCGACTGTCATGGACAGTGAGTATTATTCGAGAAAACTGATCTGATTTTGAGGCGATAGGAGCTTTTTTCAATAAAATTTCATTACAGCCTACGACAGAAGCACGGGAAGAGTCGGCGCGCCCACCACATCGTGCGACATAAGACTGGTCAACTGGGAAGAGGCCGGGTACAGAGTAACCGACAAACCGTATCCCAGGGGAGAGATCATCATCGGCGGAGACAACGTTTCCGCCGGTTACTACAAACTGCCCGATAAGACCAACGAGGACTTTTTCGACGAGCTTGGGAGACAGTGGTTCAAGACCGGAGACATTGCCGAGGTGCATCCCGACGGGTGCATAAAGATAATCGGTAATGTTTCATGTTTAAATTTCGACAAGGAGAAGATAAATATAGAAGAAACGCTAATTCTTCTTGTCCATCTCTTATTTCAGATCGAAAGAAGGACCTGGTGAAGCTACAGCTCGGGGAGTACGTGTCGTTGGGAAAAGTCGAGGCTGAATTGAAGACGTGTCCGGCTGTGGAGAACATTTGTATATACGGGGATGCCAGCAAGCATTATACGGTCGCCCTGGTTGTGCCGAATCAAAAGCACCTGGAGGAGATTGCGCAGAGTTTGGGAATCAGATCAGCCTCGCTGGAGGAGCTTTGTAACAACCCGGAGATTGAAAAGGCGGTTCTTTTGGAGCTCGCGGAACAAGCGAAAAAATGTAAGTGGGAAAAGCAGAGGTGGAGAAAAGGGATCGAGCTGTTATTTAATAATTTTTCTTCCGGTTTGTAGGCAAGCTAGAAAAATTCGAGATACCTGGAGCTGTGAAATTGTGTGCGGAGCAATGGTCGCCTGACATGGGTCTGGTCACTGCGGCATTCAAACTGAAGAGAAAAGCGGTGCAGGAGCGTTACCAGCACGAGATAAACCGGATGTACGCTTCGTGATGTTATCAGAGGTCATAAAAGACAAAATATTTTCGCCAAATGCTAAATGCAACAAGATTATTGGAGAGGAATAAGTAAACTCGCAATTATTCAGTGATTGTCAGAAGAGTAAACCGCAATTGAGAGACTATAGTGTGTGTAAAATAATATTTTTGGATACCAAAAGAGAGAGAGAGAGAGAGAGAGAGATGCATGCGATAATCAATGAATGCGGTGTTCATTTATTCTTACTCTCTGTATCGATAATTGATATCAAAACGAGATTATACAGTAGGTTTAAGTACGTACGATGGAGTTATTTCGTTTTGTTTTTTGCGTCTTAATTTTGTTCGTCATTTTTCTAGCGTAAATTCTTCCATAAAATCCACGTCTTTGATAATTCGGTTAATCAATTACCGAGTACCGATTCAGCGATTAATGATCAACATCGACCAGATCAAATGATTGATTATTAAATCAACAAATATAAAAATCAAATAGTCAATTCAAAATTATCGGTAGACAAAATCGCTGTAAATATTATTACACGCCTAATTGTAGAAAGAGAGAAATGCAGTGCGAAAAATTCAAAGATGAGCCACTAGCCAGCAGCCAATTGGAAAATAGTGTAGTCTTTTTTTTATGTGTAAAAAAATTAAGTGTTTTTTTTTCTCTTGTTATTGTTCATTACGTTTTGTTTTATTTATTCATTCGGTAGATTGTCGGATATTATTCGCATTCTCTCGATAGAAAAAAATCACAAAAATCGAAGCATCACAAATTCGCCACGGCACTGCAGTGATTTAAAAAAATAAAGAAACATATAGTTCCGTGTCAAATTGTTTTCTCTTCACGCAGCTATACCTAAGTGTAATAATTAACCGTGTATATATTTATGTATATCGTGCGTTTAGCCTATAATAGGCAATCGATATTTATCGGGATCTTAACGCCCGCGTACCTAGGTGTATACATGCTATGTATTGTACAGTATATGTATAATTGAGGGTAGAGGAGGGGCTGGACTCGGTAATTAGTTGTTAATTCAATTTCGTTTTTTCCCATCCTCGAACACGTGTATGAAAAGAAAAAAAATAATAATGAGAAAGAAAAAGTGAAATTAAGTTTGTAATTATTTTTTATCACCCGTTACAAACCGATCACTGTAATTAACCGATCGAGATATTTGCGGGTAACTCAAGTTTATGATTGAGATATAAGACAAAAAAGACTAGAAGAAAACACGAGATAAAAAAAATAAAGTAAATTGAGAACATTAATCGATTTTCACCATTTCTTACGCACCTTACAAAAATATATTTAATGGAACATTTTACCGTACATTTTTATTACAGAATAATGAACACGAACGGATAACAATAAATAATAAGAATCAAACTTCTGATAAACTAACAATGACAATTTTTCTTAATGTCAACAATCAAATAAAATTATCCATATTTTATCATTGTTATTATTATTTCAACAAATTATAATACGTGAATCTAGATTAATGCACACAGGTTTACGATAATAACGTTATCAATATGAACGGAACAAAAATTGTGCTTTTATTATTTTTAACTTTGTTGACTCTTCTTTTTCATCGAAGCTTTCCTTATAAATATACTGCCAGTGCTAACAATGCATAAGCTACGAAATATATTCAAGCTGCGAATAATATTTCTTCTTTTTATTTGTATCTTAACTTAACGAAAATTCTTTTACCGCGGTATGAAGAGCTACAACTATATTTGGTGACGATAACTTAGAGCTATTTTACTACTTACATGTGTACACGAGACTTTAACCACAGGCTGGGAAACCGATCCTTTACATCTTCGCGTTTTACCGCAAGCTCAGTTTCTCCGTCAGACAAACTGAGCGTCAGCTTTCATTTCCCACTTAGACCTGTTGCATTTGTCTCGCTTCGGCTTGCCGGGCGGCCCGTTGCTGGGCGGCCCGTTGCCGGGCAGCCTGTTGCTCAGCCTTGATTGCCTTCGTGGCTGTCACGTGTAGGAAGGCTCTTTGGAATTGCTGCTTGGCCTGCCTGCAGATGCGCATTTCCTCGATCCTCGGCAACACTCGACGCACGAGCGCCCGCAGCCCTTCGACGGTGCGTTCCGCCAATTCCTGGATCAAAATCAGATTTCATTGATATTGATATCTCATTGAAAAGATGACATATTCACGTACTGAATATGGTGTCTTACCGGGCAATCCCGGATCATCATCTGATACACCGCAGGCTTCGTGTAGTAGGGGATCAGCCGATGGTGGTAGAGGTAGTTGAGGATGCGGGATTTTTGCGCCATCGTGTATCTGCGCCGAATGAAAAATTATTCAATCGGTACGTAAACTCTGTCTTGTCTGAATCTTATACTCACGGACGCGGACCGACGCCCTCCCACGGCAGTTCCACCTCCACCTCCATCTCTGGGTCCTCCGCCACCTCCGCTTCCACCTCTACCTCTGGGTCCTCTTCGACTCGCGGGTCCTCCATCACCACCGCTGCCTCTGGGTCCTGTTCGACCTCCCGGTTCTCTACCACTTCCACCACCGAGGCCTGTTCGACCTGCCGGTTCTCTACCACTTCCACCACCGAGGCCTGTTCGACCTCCCGGTTCTCTACCACTTCCACCACCGAGGCCTGTTCGACCTGCCAGTTCTCTACCACTTCCACCTCCGAGGCCTCTTCGACCCGCAGGTCCTCCGCCACCACCGCCAGATCGACAGCAGGGAGTCTAGTTTTGGGCAGAAGGTGCGCGGTATGTAAATTAGAGCGAAGTTCGGGGCAGAATTACCAGGAGACTTGAGTTTTCAATGCAATGCAATCAACATTCGAAAAGTTTAGTCGGCAAATGCAGTCGCCAAATCACCTGGTTCTCGCCAATACAATTTTTGACATATTATTTACGTGAATGCGTGGACAGGTTCGAGAGTGATCAAGACAAAAAAAATGTATAAGTCAATCGAGTATATCGTAAAACAACGTATTATACATACTCCTCATCATCGTCCAAGTTGGTCAGGTCTATCGTGCCCAGATCCATATCTTCCGTCTGGAACAAAAATGAATTTTACCACAGAGCTAACTCTACAACCGCACGTAGAAAATTAATTAGAGGTTTTCTTTACTTTTTGAGGAGAAAAAATTGAAACTTTGTCGAAATATCGACTAAACTTGAAAAAAATCTGACACGCGGTGCTTGGTTTGGTGTTGTTTACACTTTACACGCTTCTCTCCCTGCGTGCCGTTATAAGGACGCTGCCGCGCGTACAGGCTCTCACTGTATCCAAGTTATACCTACGTTGTTATTAAACAAATCGAAATCCTTTGTTTTGGTGACTCTATCGTTCGCTGTCTTATACATTCAACATTCATACATTCATACATTCATACATACATTCCTTCAGCCCCTATAAATCGTCGAATAAAAAATAAAAAATCGAAATCCTCTTCGGAGGATTTTCAAGACTGAAGAAGAACGATTTATTTGAGACGAAAAGCATTACGCATGAAGCAAACAAGCCATGCACGAAAAATCGGACCACGTGTGCCGAGAGTTTCAGTCACGGAAGAAAATACGCTATATTGCCAGATTGTCGAAGGTTGTCAGCTCGATATGATAAGAGAATTCAAACTCACGGTAATTCAGCGCGTGGATTGAAAGAAAATACTTTGCCACTTCCAAAAAACAAAAAGTAGAAATTCAACTCGCGATCATGGCACGGTATACGAAAATTGGCTTGCTGCTTCTGCAGTTCTGCAACCACAAAAGGCGCGCCAAGCGGCCGCCCTCTCAACTTCCGAATCTACGATGATCTTCTCTGTTATTTTTCGAGTTTGTAATCTTTTCTTTCTATGCTATAAATTTATCACTTTTGCGGTTTCAACTTCTCAACTATTTTTTACATCCTCAAAATACATATAAACGTTTAATGGCAATGATTAACAAGGGACTCGTTAAATTCAGCGAGTAGTCAATTTTCGTTTACCTAAATAAGGTATCAAAATTGACACTGCAACATTGAAATTGTTACTGGCAGTACAATTGCAAGTCCTGACTGATCATATTTCCGTGCATCGATTGTTTTTCTCGTCTTACCGGAATGCTCGTCGGTTGTGTCTTCATATATCTGCGGGCGACGTTCACAATTATAATAACAACAAGATTCACCCGGTGTTGGATCGAACGATTCTGTTCAGATTCGCAATTCACTCTGTTTCGAACTTGAGTGAAAGAAAGAAAAAATAAATCGTTGAACACTCTTGAGCCAGAGGAAGCATATACTGCAAGTGAAAAATTCCTGGACACAAACACGGAGCAGTTTTATCACAAAATTTTATTATACACATTTCTTTAATAATCGTTAGTTTGTCTTCGTTTTTCGTAATGTCTATGGTTATTATTCATTATTATTATTATTATTATTATTATAAGATGGCGTATTTATAGGACATAAATTAGACAAACGGAAACAAGATTGATTGAAGGAAATTTATGAAGATAATAATGAATGAAGATAATAACAAAAATTACGAACAGTGAGTGAAAATTGTAACAATTTTAAAAGAAATTTTTATAACGAATGTGGTAAAATGTTAAAAAGTGCTGATTTAAGTGATACACGGAACTATGTGGGTGGAATAATGGAATTAAAAAAAATAAATAAAAAAAATAAAAACTTCCCTTCCTATTACGGAGTGAAAATGAATTCGGGGGAAAATGATAAATGAATCAGGAAATACTCTTCGCCTTGAAATAATCATCCCTAAACGACTGGTTCATCAATTGACCGATCTTTGTTCTTATCCAGACCGGTGGAATGACCGTGAAAAAGTGCTGTATTCCGTGGGCCCAGTAACCGGTACTGGAATCGATCTTCCCAAGCGTTGCGACCGCATTTTTGGCGTAGGTCGTCGCGTCAGGCACGAAGACACTCGACACCTGAAAAATCGAACGTTCGATCGTTCGATCAAAGATTCCCAGATCTCCGTCAAGGTATCGACTATCGAAGAATCAAGAAGCGTCGACCGATTACCTGGAGCTTGTGGCTGAACGCGTTCATCTTCGTGTTGACGAACAGAGGGGCGAGATGCTGCACGGTTATACCGAACCTCGAGTACTCCGCCCTCAACGCGTCCGAGAAGCTCTTCACGTAGACTTTGGTAGCCGCGTAGACGGTCATCAGAGGCAGCGGCTGCAGCTCGGAACCCGAAGAGACGTTGACGATCGCGCCCTTCCCCCGCTTCTGCATGGACCCGATCAGCATCCGCGTCATCAGCGTTACCGCGCCGACGTTCACGTTGATTATGTCCCACAGCTCGTCCTCCGGCACCTCGCCGACGTACATCGGGTACTCGTACTGCTTCCCGACGTTGTTCACTGGGGATCGGATATGCGGTGAGAAAATTACCCTCTTATATCCTCTTATAGCCTAGGTTCAGTTATTAGTCGTTACTAATTACTACCTAGAATAGCGATCGGGAGTTCCTCGAGCTGCGCCGCTATCCGCTCGTAGATCCCTTTTCCCTTGCTGAAATCTGCCACTATCACCCTCACCTCGACGTTCTTGTGGCTCTCGGTTATCTCCTTTCGTACATTTTCCAATTTCTCAAGGCTCCTGCTGACCAGGACCAGGCTCATGCCTCTGGCAGCCAGTTCCTTCGCGTAGGCTTTACCGATGCCGTCCGTCGACCCGGTGACCACTGCGGTGATTCGTTGTTAAATTTCATTCATTGTCAGATCAAACATTATTCTTCGATCTTCGAGTCGGTTCAAGAGACGTTGGGAAATTGACAGACGTGGGTTTGTTCGCGCGGTTCAGAGAAGCTGAAAGTATGCGCGTGTACCCGCAATTCGTGCCCGCGGGTATAATTTAATCAGCCCCCGCTTTCACGGTTCGCCTTGAACCGAGAGCAGCGCACCGAGCATCTCTCGTCGAGAAAAATTATATTATAGTCACGTAACGTGTAGCATGTTGTTACAAAGTCGGGATATATTTATATTATACCGAATCCTGTTCCGTCCGAACGATCGTTGCCCGCGACGATGACGACACGCGGTTCTTTTTGTTATCCCATTTTCGTTTACATTGCATCAAGTAATTTCTCGCGTTGCCTCATCGCGACCTTTGCCAACGGTTTAGTGCAATGAGATTTCTTACCTATATTTGTAAAGACTCGAGAGACTTTCTCAACCGAGTGATAATCGCGAGCCTGTAAGATCTCCGCGGGAGAGAAACTTCGGACGAAGATATACGTGTGTCTGAGGAAATGTTTTTCGTAATTGCTCGCCTCCCCGCGCGGTGATGCCATAGATATATATAATATATTCTCAACGTTAGATGTATACACAAAGTTTTATAATAGCGGTTATGTAACGCGGACAACGATCTCCAAATAACGAACCGGTTTAACTTTTTCGAAATTACCGACCGGCGAAACCACTTTCCAAATAGTTTTAAGCGATCGCTTGCGTCGTCGGCTCCTAAAAGTTTATCGCGATCGGATGTCGTCAACCTTCTTCGTACCATTCTCGAGGATTTTCCATTTTTCGTAAAAAAAAAAGAGAACGAAAAAACTGTGAGTAACCAACCTGCCCAGTCGCCGTATTTATCCTTGAGATCAACGTTCGAGGAATCTATGAAAAGTTTAAAGACCCCCCAAAGCGCTTGCGAAACTCTTGATATTGGCTGCAAGAGTATCCAAGTGCCAAAAACTGCAGCTAGTAGCCAGAGGAAAAGCTCGACGAGCAGCATCTTTCCGGAGTTCTATGAATTTGTTCAAACATTTTCTTTTTTATTCAAGCCAAAGTCGATTGTACTCGATTATTCACCAAACTATACATCATTTAGTATGCAAAATATATTCGCAACGTATCTGAATTCGTTAAACTGTGACGGGAACGAATGAAGTGTATTTAGACAGTGAGGAATTTGACCAGACGGAATTTGTAGCGTTGATAAAATGATCGATTGGTAGAGTTATACGTAGATTTGACAGGCAACACATTTTCACTACTTTATTTTCATCGTAAAATAACGTCACATTGCACGGCATAAAATTGTTTACAGTACAATCGCCTCGCGACCTTGCTCCAGTTCACGGATATACATATATTTGTATATTTATGAACGCGACACGGGGGGAAAACTCGATGAAAATTAATGAAGGGTAAAGAATAATGACAAGAATTAACCGAGTGAAAATATAAATTAATCAATTCGTACTCTTCTTTTTTGATCTGAAGGAGCAAGATCCGATCGAGATGCTTATTATACTGACCAGGTCGTAACGGTGGCTGTCAGAATATTAAAAATTGCACCGTGCACTACCGTCGTACAGAAGTGGTCGATCGGTACTGGAGCCATGTTCACTTCGCGACCGACCTACACCGGCCCGGCGCCATCCTCACACTCTCACTTTCTACGTAACTTCATTCAAAGTAAAATGAATATTGTCGATGACTTTTTGGAACAGACAATGGCTTGAATTTTCGATCGTCCCCAGTTTTTTCGAAACCCCCAAAATCCCTGGAATCGGTTTCCAGCGTTGACCGCATTCCTAGACCAGTTTAGGGCTCGCCCACGTGAGACCCAGGATGTCAACATTGTTTTTAGGGAAAGTTCCTGAGATTCTGCGGATACATAAATATTCATTACACAAGCGCGATGTATTCGATGCGTCTTATTTTTTATTTTAGGCTGTCTGAATCGATTCGGACTCTGTTTGTTAACTGAAACTAGTTATCATTCGTCATACGTCAGATGATGTCCAACGTGATGAATGGCTCCGGAGCGCGGAGTGCGTGGAACGAATGACGATGATCGTGACTTTTGTAGCTCTTTATTTTTCAAGTCCGCGATACTCGCTTGTCCGGACTTCGATCCCCGCACTGTAATCACTCCCTGATATAATAATAACTCCGAAAGTGTACGTATCTCGCGTCCTCGAGGTGTGAGAGTGTCCGATCGAACGATTACTTGAATACTTGAACCTGTCACCGAGAGAGCGCAGGGTCTTATTTGGGCCACAGTTTTTTTTTTTTAACTCCGATCGACCCTCCGCTCGGTATCGAAATAATTTGCCAATGTTTTGTAATATAAATTGAAGCCGTTGAACCACGAGACAATTGAATTGCTCGAGTAAAAGTTGGGAGTTTTTTCTCTATCAATTTTAGATTGCCCTGATCATTATCGCTCGTCCATAGTCCAGTATATTTTACAATGATTATTTCTCTTGTTTCTATCGAAGGTGATCGTAAATTATATGCTCGTTCGTTTTTTCCCCCTTTTTCACACATCCTCTCTCTCTTTCTCTGTCCCTCTTCTCTCCCCACCAAAAATTCTCCGAAGATGCCGGAGTCTCTTCCAGCAGCGATCTGCACGGCCGTGTAGTAATGGCGGGTCATTCTGTTCGTAACACGTCATGCGCGCGGCTGGTTTACCATTTTTTTTAAATCGTTTTTCTCCTTCCTCCTTGTTTTTTTCTTCCTTTGATCTCACCCACTTTTTTAATTCGCGGCCACTGCCAGCCCGTGAACCTTGTCCCAGTCTCAGATCACGTCTGGAAGAAGAAAGATTCCGACCTGTCCGACGGCTCGTCTATCCTTTCTATATCATTCCATTCCCGCACTGGAATACAAAATCGGACGGACGAGCGCGCGGTGTCGACGCGGAACGTTCTAAACAGTGGATTGAAGGTTGTCACGTGGTCCGCATGTGCATCGCGTTTCGAGAATCCCACGGTAATTCTGTGTCAAACACCGCGGACAATGAACATTCTCCATGCGACCTCCGACGAACGTAAACATAATTCAAAAAGTGGAACGCGCGTAACTCGATTCTTGAAATCTCTCATGGCCGAGTGGGCTCGCTAACTTTGCGTCGAGATAACGGTCCCGATAATCGTCATTCGGCGTTCTCAGGGAGTACAGTCGAATGAGAAGCCAGTGAGTTTAACGAGCCGATTTCTGATTCATCGCAACCAAAGTACGGTATACAAATATAAATTATTATGAGATGAGATGTGTGACGTTGAGGCGCGTGGTCTTCCTTCTGTGTAAAATAATGTGCTTGAAAATGACGCTCGACGTCCCTGTGACCGATTGCCTATCCGACGTCGAGGACCAGCCACCTGCGAACGGGTATTCGGTCGCGGGACCGAACGCCCTGGCAAGATCCGTTTTGCTCGACAGACAGGAACGCCTTCAGCTGAATTGCGACGATATCGCGGACCAGGACGAGCCGGAGCCCCAGATGTTCCGGCACTTGATCGTCGACGAACAGCACAAACTATTGTACTGCTACGTTCCAAAAGTATAGTACATACCGTATAATTACCACATTGATCAGCTAAAGCGAATCATTGCGTCACATATCATTTTCATACAACGGCCTTGGAACTTTTCCATTCCGCATATATTCCCATACATAATTATAGCTCGGAGACATTGATTGATTGATTGATTGATTGGTTGAATCGTCGAATGGTCAGGTGGCGTGTACGAATTGGAAGAGGGTCCTGATGATATCGATGGGTATTTGGTCGGGTCAGGATCCGTTGGAGATTCCAGCGAGCCTCGCTCATTCCGTAGGGATATTCCGGACCCTGTCTAATTACAGTCTCGAGGATATCGAGGATAAACTGGCGACGTACAACAAGCTGATAGTCGTCCGTCACCCCTTCGAACGGCTGCTTTCGGCGTATAGGAACAAGTTCGAGTCCAAGCACAACAGTTCGGCCTACTTCCAAAACCGTTTTGGCAAGCGGATAGTCGAGGTACATACATACATACATACATACGGAGCTGCCCTCTCGTTCGTCCGCTTGTTATACGCGACAGTTTGCGTATACATTTTCAGAAATATAGAGAAAACGCGACTCGCGAGGCCCTCGAGAGGGGAGACGACGTGACCTTCGGCGAGTTCGTCGATTTTGTCATCGACGATAACGAGAACGGAACGCGAAACGAACACTGGCGACCCATCACCGAGCTCTGTCGTCCCTGTCTCGTCAACTACGATATCATCAGCAAGTACGAGAGCCTCGTCGAGGACGCGACCGAGGTTCTCGAGCGGATGGGGGTTTCCGGGATCAGGTGGGACTAGACGAAAATTTCCTGTCTTCTCATCCACTGTAAAAGTCGATGTACTATTGTTTCAATCTTCCGCTTCAGATTCCCCAACAAGCCACCGAGCACCGAGTCGACTTCTCAAAGACTGGGGAAATACTACTCCAAACTGAGTTTGAAGCAGCTCCAAAAACTGACACAATTGTACAAAATGGATTTCAAGGTTTTCGATTACACCCTCGAAGACGTTCTGGGATTCTCGTTAGCCTGACGCGCGGAGTTGGCCAGTTTTCCCGAATTTTTTCCCGGTCGTTGACACGATTCGGAAAGTGACAAACGATTTGAAAAACTCTTCGTACACTCGAGATCAGAGTCTCAATTTGTCTCGTAATTCTCACAGTCGAATTACGCGTGACGATTCTATCCGCAGGTATATTTGGCGAACGACGAAAAAAAATATTCGTGTCGAGGGTAGAATTGAAAAAGATATACAACGAATAGAAAAAAAAGAATCTATTTTCGCCAAGACGCGAGCAAACCGATCTGATTATTTGCCAATATTCTTTCAACTCTCGGCGCCAAGGACCGAGGCTTCAGCGACTTACCGATCATCGGATACTTTTTGCTCAAAATTTTTATCGATCACAGCTCAAATAATTTTCTTCGCATAATTAGGAATATTGGGGTCTTGGGATCTGCTGCACAGTGCCATTTAGTTTGCTACAGTCTCCAACCGAGAAGAGCGAAGCAGATATTTCGCAGATGTATTTTTATTTTTATAACCCGGGTCCATTGAGTGGATTTCTATGTTTTTTTGTATGTTGTTTTATTAATGTTGAAAAAAATATATAATATATAGTACATAACGACGATTATACCATGACAAATAAATACGTTTCGCCGACTATAGTCTGTGTTTAACGTTTGTTATTCCTGTCGATCACTTATAGGCTTTCAGAACCGTTGTTCCGAGCAGCTTTGCAGTGATGCAATCCCTCGATTTAACGACTGACGATGAGTTCAGAATCAGCCAGAAATAAAATAGAGTCAATATTCTATACTCGAAGAGCTACATCGCGATCGTGGCTTGATTTATTTTACAATTTTTAATCAGGCCTGCCTCTCGGATTCAAGTGCCGGACCCATTCAGTAAAATTAGATGTACAACCTAGATTTTTGGTCCGCCCATCCGTTTCTTTCCGGTCTCAGTTCCGAACGAAGATCGAAGAAGGTGTAGTTCGCCGGTCAATCAGAGTTAGCGGTAAGTATTTGCGGTTCTTCTTCGATTACGTTTACAGAAAATGTGCTAATCTTCACATTTCCAGAAAGCTCCTCTGCTCCTCCTCTCAAGAAAGATAAAAAATATGTGCTATATTCTATAAATATGCGATTATCCTCGGTGGCAAGAATATTCTATAAATAAAAAATTGGACGCTATATTTAGTCGGGGGACAAGTGGACCGGGAATTTTGGATCGGAATATAAAACCGACACCGAATGTCTCATTCAACCGCGCGATGCTAATTATAAATGATAAATTCTTCAGATTTTTGTCAACAGGCAGGTATACAGAAGCCTTCTCGGCGCCTACACGGTCCGCGCATGTAACGGCGATTAGTAACACATCGCCAACGTTCCGCGCCCGTGTCCTGGTCCCTGGAAGAACGCGGCGTCGATAGATTCTCGAGTTTATATCAGAGCCTCGCGGAATTATGAAGCGAACGGTCGGTTTTATTTGAAATACAATTTTAATAAACTATTCGGAAAACACGTGTCGCCCGAATGTCGCGTATACGTCACGTCAAGCCCTCCCCCACCTCGTCGCCGCTTCGGTTCGGATCGAACTCGAAATCGATTAGCTTCGAAGGATGACGGGCGCCTGAAAGATTTTCCCGGTAACGAATAGTGGGAGGCGGCTGTTTGAACATATTTTGAAAAGCTCAAAGCTCGTCCGAGCTCCGGATCCGGGAGGGAGAAGGAGAGCCGTGACGTAGTTGGCGATATTCGGCGGTGGGGGTCCGGTTCCAGGAGGCTCGAACCGAGCTTCGAAGCTTTTCAATCCGTTCCTAAGTTTCTCATCCGGCAGTCAAGCAGAAAGTCCACGTTCGGAAAGACCCGAGACCCGGAGACTGTGACCGACAAATTTTTTCGTCGTTTCGAAGAGGAAAGTTTAAGTAAAAGAATACGAAATGCCGCCGGTTTCAGAAACGGGGAACATACTCACGACCTACCTAATTCTCATACTGTTACTCATCTCGTTATGGATCCTCTACGCGGGCCTCTTCTAGAAGACCAAACATTCCTGTGGATATGTTTAAGGTGAGTTTCTTTTTTCTCCTGTTTTTTTTTTATCCAATTTCTGAATCTACGATTACTTCAGACTTTGAAAATTCACCGTCCGAGAGTTTATTAGATTCCGATAGAGCGTTTTTTATATACTGAAATTGGTATTTTTCTCCACCCCAACAGGGCTAACACTTGAAGCATGGCTGGCCAAAGACACGGGGCTCTTCGTTGTGGAGGGCGAAGCGAAAGATCTGGAGGATCGCCTCAACCATCCAATCAAATATGACTAACAAAAATCATTCTACATACGCACTCGATTATTGGTTAATTAACTAATATATTACATTATTGTATAAATTATTGTTTTATCGTTATACCGTCATCGTCATCGTCATTATAATCATCGTTTATAATGAAAATCTTCTCGTCGCAGATCCATTATTCACACACGCTGATCCACATATCCTATAAGGCATGAAGAAAATTGATTCTGCGTATCGTGCCAATTTCCGCTCGGAGTATCTTTACATATTACATTCGTCATTCATAAGCGTGGAACGAATCTCGTGATTATATTTATACATACCAAGTATTTTTCTCCGATCCGCACCCTCTCCTCGTCCCCCTCGTCTCCGGAGGATCTGGATCTGAAATAAAACGAAGTGACGCGTGACTTCCGAGATGACGGCCAAGATCAACAAATTCGGGCATGACGAGACGCACCTTTCGTGCCTGCTCGTTATCAGTGATCAATATTCGTTCAGCACTTCTCACGTCGCGCGTCGCTGATCCAGTTATCGACCCTCCGACGGTGAGCGTGTAGATCGGGAGTCTGAAACATGATATATCGCATTGTTCCGTTTCCGTGCCGTCAGACACCACCCGCATCCTGGCCAAGAAAATATATAAGTTTGCTGGAAATAGATGCTGTTCGCTGCTCGGTGTTGACCGTCGAGTATGCGCCTTAAGTAATATTACGATGGAATAGGCGATCTTCGGATATTTTTGGCACCATTGCCAATAATAGAAGAGACGCCTCCCGATATTGCCGACGTTTAGCCATCCGAAACGAGTAAATAAACTCATAAATATTATGACAGGCTTTGATCTCTGCTGTTGCACGATGCAACGACCACGAATCTATAACGCGATGAGTGAAGGACTCGAAGCACTGGTTTCCTTCCTTTTTTCCCTCTTCCGTTTCAACTCGATTCGAACGACATTTTTCTTCGTCCTGTTCTTAGATTTCTATTTTTTAATATTTCCTCCGTTCCGTTCACGTTGACATAAATCACGGTCGTAAAAATCAAGGCGAATAACACCTGTGCCAATATTTTGCGTTTCGTTTCGTTCTGACGTGAGAGCTGAAGGCCGTGTGGTAAAATTTGTTTATTTATTATATTTATAGCTGAAAGTAAAAAAGGTTTTTCAATTACTCGAGATCCGTGTCTTTTGAGAGCGGAAATGTTTTTTCTTTCGTCATTTTTTATTATCAAATATCATTCATCTAATATTCGAACATGGTACCCCTATATTATTTACAAAAACTGTCAACAACCTACCTACCGATACATCCTATATTTATTTACAAAACCTATCATTGACCGATCCAACTACGCGCAAGACCCTCAGGATATATTAATCAGCTCAGCCTCTAGCCTGGTTGAAAACTCAAATTTCCATTTCTAATCGAGAATTGATTCGAGCAAGTAATCGACCCCGTGTGGATACAACGAATTATAAAATAAGAAACAAATATTATTGTTCAATAATTGATCTATAGTTAAGGACAACGATCTTATCCTGACTTATTATCGACTAAAAGGAGCATCGATCGCTCTATCTGATATCTTGAGGTGACGAAAAATTAATTCCCTCAATGTTTGAAAACTAGCGTCAAAAATCTTGAAACAACGCCAACTGATCCGGAGGTAACGCCGGCTGCGACCGCCAATCCGTCTCGGGGTAATCGTCGAAACAACTTGGATCGCAAGGAGTCTTCACTCTGGGTCTTATCGGCGGTTGCAGGGCTCTTTTCGGTACCTGGAATCGAGAATGCAATTAAATTACACGATTCGCAATAAAATCGCTTAGAGAATCCGTCATTTTCAATTTTAAAACTCGCCACCCATGTTTCGCAGAGCGAAAATATCATCGCGAGTGACCATTGGTCGATAAAGTCGTGCGAATCGACGGCCCGAAATTTATCGACCAGTCTTCATTGAAGCGAGACTTTGATCTCCGTTGGAGCGTCGAAAATCATCGTCGTCGTCATCGTCTCATTACCATGGGCCATTCGACGAGTTTGAACCATCGATGCCGCTTGACGTCCTCGGCCCCTTGCCTCATGTTGCCGAGCCTCTTGGTCCTGTCGGCGATCAGAAGTTTCTTGACAAGGTCCTTGGCGATCGGGTCCATGTGCTTGGGCCACTCGATCCTCCCGCCCAGTATCTTCTCGTATATGCCGAAGGGGTTGTCGTCGAAGAAGGGCGGGAATCCGGCGAGCATCTCGTATATCAGAACCCCGAGGGCCCACCAGTCGACAGCCTTGTTGTGACCCTTGCTCTGTATTATCTCGGGCGCCAGGTACTCCGGCGTTCCGCAAAGCGTCCACGTCCTGATTCAAGGGATGCAGGAATTCAGTCGCTCGGCTCTCTATCGTCCCGGGTCATGCGGACTCACCTGTCTGTCAGCTTCTTGGAGAATCCAAAATCGGTGATTTTCAGATGCCCCTGTCCGTCCAGCAGCAGATTCTCCGGCTTGAGATCTCTGTACACTATGTGCTTGGCGTGGAGGTACTCGAGGGCGCAGACTATCTCCGCGGCGTAGAAGCAGCTCGTCGGTCCCGGAAACCGTCCGGCGGCCCTCAGGTACGAGAAGAGCTCCCCTCCCGCTACGAACTCGAGGACCATGTAGACCCTGGCCTCGTCCCTTCCGCTCCAGAGCCTGCGACGTGCGATCGGAAGGTGAGAAACTCCGTCCGTATACCTACATATAAAGCGGTAGTCGACATACTCACATATTGACGACGAAGGGATGCTTGACTTCCTTCAGCACCGATATCTCGTTTCTGACGTGTTCGACCTGCTTCAGTCTTATGACGTCGACCATGGCGAGGACTTTGAGGGCCAGAGGTCTCCCCTGGTGTCTGCACAGCACCACTCGGCCGAAGGTGCCGGTGCCTGAAATCGAGATTGAAATTGAAATCGATTCACGGTGTCATTGGTGTCCAGGTTTCATTTATCTCGTATATCTCTGGTATTTTGTCGGGAGTAAATCCAGATCCGCGTCAAACGAACAGTCGTTTCGTCTACGCGACAGAGACGGGGGTTATAAATACTCGAAAGTTTTGGCAGCCCTCGTACAGTGAATGTTGTGTCTAGTTAATGACTCGGACCACAGCGATGACCACCGTGATTTAACAGGGGAATAAGGAAAGTAAGGAAACGACTCTTGGCAAAGGTTCGCTTCCGCGTAAATAATGATCGTCGTCATCGTCATCTCGAAGATGCGGTTCTTCTCGTCCCCTCATTCTTACCTCACCTCGGGTTTCTTTCATCTTCGAGATTGAAGAGCGACTTTATCTAGATAATTTATCGGTTGCGTCAACCATCAACGCCTCGGGAGGAGGGGGGAGAATTTTCGGACGACAGGTGTCCCGCGGACGGTTTCCTAGACTCCGGGGGCGTCTGTGCGTCATTTAATTGAGACACCGACGTTTGTCACCTGTCACGCGTGTGTGTCCCTGGGTACACAATGAGACCGTTATACCTAAATCCTCTCGGAGTGACCGTTATTAAAAATTGGATACACGATTTTCCACTTATTTCATAGCCCCGAAATTAGATCTCGCCAATTCGGGTCTCTACCTATAATTACCGCACAGAGCCGCCGATAACTCAGGGGAAAACACGATACGTGTTATAATATTAATTGCTCCCTCCGTTAAACGTTCACTCGAAAGATCGAAATAGCAAAGAGGAGGAAAAAGAACGAGTTCTACGATCAATCGAATCATTCTACTCGTGTAACACACGCTTTACGAGTTAAATATAACACGCTGGCCTCACTCTCCAGTGGCCCACTTCATGCTTACCCCACTTGCTTTCTTAACGCTATCCTCGCGATCTCAAAAACCGAACCGTATCAAGCGACAATACGCATAATTGTAATTGTCGCATCAATTATATTGAGCTCACCGATCGTTTTAATTATCTCGAGATCGTCGACGTCGTACTGGACGTCGACCGGCGTCGAATCCTCCTGCGAACTTTCGTCCTCCGAACTCGCGTCCCCCGACATGTCGTCGATATCCTCGGTATCCTCGATATCGTCAGGCAACCCCGACGGGGTCTCCGGGCTGCTGCTATCCGGGTTAGACGTCAGCCAGGACGCGCGGGGGCTGGAGGCTATCACTGGCATCCAGAACGATGGGGCCTCGACTCTGATATCGCACCGTCTTCGCGTGGAAGACCAGCCCCCCGGATCTATCGATCTATCGATCCGCGGATCTGTGGATCCGGTGAGCACCGGGGATAACCGTGTTAGAGAAACTGTACCGCACGTCTGTTTGGACACCGAAGAAGAAAGTTACGGATCTGCGAGAGAGCGGAGACACGAGAGTAGGTGATGCCTGAAGCCGGTGGCGAGTCGCGAGCTGCGAGTTGCGAGTTGCGTGGACTATAGCTGCGTGGGGATAAACAGAGAAGAGCCAAGAAAGTGGCTAGCGCGTGCAGTTGGGACTCGGCCAACGTCAGAAATAAGCTAAACACCGACCAAACTGCGGGTATAGTGGCCGAGGTCCGAGGGGAGGAATCGCATATGTGCAGTGTAGTATTTCCTACGCTATATTTCCTCAACCCTTCCCCCTTATGTTGGTTTATTTGTGTCCTATGCGTCTAATGCGACCGCGCGGAGTCGTTCCGTTTGGGGAGCAGGGCGGTCCGTTTCCTGGAAAACCGTGCGTCGTTGACAGAAAAATTGTATTATTTGAGGAAAAAAATTGCGGATTAACGCAATATTCGCCCTTGGAAATGTTCGGACCGTGTCTCAACGGTCTGGCCAACTTAGTCATATCTATCAATAGAATATCTATCGCTCCTTCGACGATATGGATTCGAGATTCTGGACGATCGACCAGATTTTTGCGTCGTTGGATTGCACCGCGAGCTGGAATCCCGGGCTGTGTGCAGCGATACCCGAGACACGGAAGATAAACAAACGAACACTCGAGCCTATTTATTGAACCCATCGATAAGCCTCTTCGAATCTAGTTCAATGGAACGGAAAATATGAATCTTTGCGTTCTCCGTCTGGTCCGTTGCCGATGATAAACGTTTTTTATGACTCGTGGTTACAGAAGCTTGATTCATCGATAAGCGACGAAAACATCCCTCACACTGTCAAAGACGAAATGCTCGATGCTTAATTTCTCTGCGCTTTACATCGAAAATCATCGCAACTTGGATGATTAACTTAAAAATGAGCGATTGGCTCAAGATATCGGCAACAAACGGCAAAAGTTTTGGCTTTTTCAATAAGTGGCTCATTGTCGGTTTCAAATAATTGATCGATCGATAACAATAAGTAGGATTGCGAATCAGCGAGTCGACGTCCCATGTACTGGGTAATCAGCGTCGTTTCACCGTGTTAAGTCACAGTGACAGGCTTGTCAATTTTGTGTCACCGCGCGGCTTATCGACGTTATCGATAAACAGTCGGTTACGGAATCTAATAACGGGGCCAATAATAATAAATGGCGAAAAGCGATTAGCCTGTACGGTAGATCGCAATGGACGCTGCACGAACACGGTTCTTGCTTCTTGGCTTTCTTCTGGCCTCAGTTAACGGTACGTCTTCCATCTCTGATCGCTGAGTCGACCAATTAACGGATTGATAACCGTCATTTCGTCCCCAGGCGCGACTCTCCCCGATGGAAGGATCGTCGGTGGCGATGCGGCCCAGCTCGCCGAATTCCCCTGGCAGGTGTCCCTCAGGGCTAATTTCGGACAACACTTTTGCGGCGGTTCTTTGATATCGACGACCACGGTGAGAAGAGACAGAGGATTAATTAATTCGAACGTTGTTTGAGGATTTTTCAACGACCTACCGACCTCCGCAGGTTCTCACCGCCGCCCATTGCGTCAACTCAAAAACGGCCGCGGACGTCCACGTCGTCACCGGGGCCACCAGCTTGGCCGCGGGCGGCGAGTACCACGCCGTCACGAGTATCATTTACCACGAAAACTACCTCGAGGGACAACAGTACTCCTGGCAAAACGATATAGCGATTCTTACGGTTTGTGGCCACTTTTTTTTTTGCCGAAATCGGTCATGCGGTTTTCAATGTTTCGGTCTGATAGCCAATTCTTCGAATTCACCCGGTCTTCGCGGTGGTAAAAGAGGTTTTATGTCATTTCAGCTAGCAACTCCGGCCGAAATTTCTGCCGTCCAGTCTCCCATCGGTATCAGCGACACCGCGATAGCCGGGAGCACACCGGCGGTCACCAGCGGGTGGGGATTGTTCGTTTACCCGTCAAACTCGCTCCCGACGACACTTCAGCGATTCAATTTGACGATTTTATCGAACGAGGACTGCCAGAGTTATCACACTCTGACGATACACGATTCTCACATATGCGCGTTGTCCACCCTCGGGGAGGGAGTATGCAGCGTAAGTCTTCTCGTATTGTCTCGCCAATTGAGGATCAATCGATACGCTACGGGGCCTTTGATCTCTCGTCACGACGGCATGATTTATTGATTTCCTCTCGAGTTCTGAGATTCTGTGGACGTTTGTTAATTCCTCAGGGTGACAGCGGCGGCCCCCTCGTCGTGGGCGACGAGGTTGTCGGCGTTACGTCGTGGGTGAACCCCTGCGGAAACGGCATCCCCGACGTCTACACCAGGGTCTCTTCGTTCTACGATTGGCTCGTTGCGAATACCGAGGACGACGATGCTTAGGGATTTGACACTGATTAATTTAATTTGTTGCGAGCTGGATGTAAAAACAGATTGTACGAATAAGATGGTGTTGCAATAACCGTGGCACAGCGTGTGTTCGTATTTTATAATAACCTTGGAATCAAAGATACTCCAAACAACACTCGACTTTGACGAATGGGCGAGTACCGAAATAGCGGAGTACGTCCGTACGTACGCCTCTTCGGCTTCATTTCCCAAACCCCCGACCGCACCTTCGATAAAGCCGACGCGAAACTATTTATGGAAGACCAAGAATACCGAATACCGCATATCATTTTCGCGAATCAATAAACTCTACCGACATTGTAACGAAGATCGATCGACCTGATCCACGGCCAACGAACTCGACTGCAGATTTTATCTACATGAGACACAAATATGTGACATACAGTCGTCACTTTGAAACGCAGAGCTCATTATTATAGATGAAAAATATGATCTGGAGACGAGACAAACAGTCGAAGCGGCGATGAACTAGAAATTCTTTATCGCACGCAATTTCAGAATTTGCCTCGTGATCGTCAGCTCGTCCCGATGTCCGCGTGACAAACGTTTGATGAAAAACGGCGGCTGCCAATACGAGATAAGCTCGTAATCAAGCTTATCGATTTACGATCAAGTGGCATCTCGGTGCCTATATAAGAAACAATTTATACCGGGTCCCAAACTTTCTGACGCAAATCGTCATGAGTGTCGAGCTACCGTTGTTTTTACTCCTCGTCGGAGTTCTGGCCGCAGTGAATGGTAACGTTCCCGCAGAACTGCCCCCAGTGTATCGGAAGTAAGAGAAACGAGAATCAATTTTACAGGAGCTGCTTTCCCCGAGTCGAGGATAACCGGCGGCGATGCTGCGGTGGTCAGCGAATTTCCTTGGCAAGTGTCGATGCGGAGGGACTACGGACGACACTTTTGCGGGGGTTCCCTCATCGGGACGACGAAGGTATCCCTAAAACCGTCAATCTTCCGATTTAAAGCGTCATCCGCGACGTGATCGATGTTTGTCCTCGTTCCCCAGGTCCTGACCGCCGCACATTGCGTCGTGTCAAAAACAGCCGACGGAATCCACGTAGTTACCGGCGCCGTCAGTCTGGCTCGAGGTGGCGAGTACCACGCGGTATCCCACATCGTTTACCACGAGAATTACGTCGGAGGATCGGAGCACTCGTGGCGTTACGACGTCGCTCTTGTTACGGTGCGTGTTGATTGAGTTATCGATAGCCTAATTCCGGCTCTTGACCGTTATTCCGGCTGCTCAGCTCGCCTCCGAGGCCGCCGTGTCCGCCACCCAGTACCCGATCGCGATCGGCACCGTCGAGGTCCCGGGGGATTCACCCGCTGTCACGAGCGGCTGGGGAAGGACCGTCTATCCGGGATCGACGCTGCCGACGGCCCTGCAGAGGTACAACCTGACCGTTCTGTCCAACACCGACTGCCAGTCTTATCACACTCTCGTCATATACGACGACCACATTTGCGCTCTTTCTGAATACGGTCAAGGAGCCTGCAGCGTGAGTTTACGCGATCCAAAAAGAATTCAATTATTTTTATTAAAATTCCGAATTCAACCCCCAGGGAGACAGCGGCGGTCCTCTGGTCGTCAACGACACGGTCGTCGGGATAGCGTCGTGGGTCAATCTCTGCGGTCTCGGAGACCCCGACGTCTACGCCAGGGTTTCTTCCTTCGCGGATTGGATCACGGAGCACCTCAACGACGCCTGATTTTTTATTTGTTAAGAAGAGAAAAGGAAGAGAGGCGATTGCTTGAAATATAAATCGATGACCGATGTATGTACTTGTATCCCCGATGTCTGTTTTTTTTTCCCTACGAACTCGATATTCATCGATATTTAGGCGTATCAACGATTGTATCAATAATTCACCTCGTATCTTGAGTATTTATCGGATCAAGCGCGTCTCGGACACATTATTGCCTGTCGTAAATTTCAGAAGACGTTCGTGAAACTAGGAGAGATAGTAACAAATTTCGATTTCAGACACTCCACTTCCCCCCTGATCAAATTGGGTCACATTGACCGAGCAGATTAGTCTTAAATTTAATCTAAACTTGATCAAAGTGGGAAAAATTGTCAGCCAGATTGTAATCGTCGCCGATAAGGGTATATCATATTTATTGCCTCAAACTTGACAAGTCACATACATCGAAACGGGAGGGTAATAAAAATACGACCATTCGTAATCCGTAATTTATTCGTATCAATCCGTGTTGTAGATGATCGAACCTATCCAGTACAAGTACGTGTAAACCCTTGTGTAAACGTCCGGAACTCCCAGGCCGCACGGATTACCCCACGAAACGATACCCACAACCTGGTTGTCGTAGACGAGGGGACCTCCGCTGTCTCCCTGGAGATAAGATGATCTTTTAGTCTGAAGTCTGTTAGTCGGAATATTTTAGTGCAGAATACGTACGTTGCAGACTCCAGAGCCGTACTCCTTGAGTCCACACAAGTGACTGTCGTAGATCGTCAGACTCCAGTAGCTCTGGCACTCGGTCGTGTTCAGAACGGTCAAGGTCATCTTTTGGAGAGCCGTGGGAAGCGTGCTGCTGGGGTAAAGGACCCTTCCCCATCCGGAAACGGCCACCTCGGCACCGACCGGAGGATCTTCGATCGCGAGTGCGATGGGGCTCTGGAGGACCGTCTCGGTGATTTCAGCCACGAGCTGTGCGAGTTATTGAATCAGTCTTTCACACCCCGAAGCGGAAGTGAGGCGCTTCAAGGTACCATTAGGTCTACGGTCTACTTACGGTCAGGACCGAGACGTCGTAGCGATACGAATCATTGCTGCCGACGTAGCTGTCGTGGTACCTTATATTGCTGACCGCGTGAGTCTCACCGCCGGAAGCCAAACTGAATATGAATCGTGATTAACGTGATTTTTTCTCGTTACAGCGAGATTCGAGACATTTTTATAAGGTGAAAACCTGTTGGTCCCGGTGACGACCGTCGTCGTCGCCGTATCTTTGGTCACCATGCAATGCGCCGCGGTGAGAACGTGCCGGAGGGAGATGAGGCTGCCTCCGCAAAAGTGACGCCCGGATTGCCTGAGGGATACCTGCCATGGGAATTCGCCAATCGCGGCGTTGTCGCCACCGACGATCCTGCCGATACTCGAGCCTGGTGTAAGTGTTCAAAATTCTTAATTGTATCGATTCGGGTTTATGGTTTTCTTGTCTCTTACCTCGGACCGTCGACGCCGCGGCTAAGACCGCGATCGAAAGTAACGCGATCAAGAACGAACCCATTTTATCCAAGTATGAAGATCGATTCGTACCGGCTTTATACGTTTTCCGTCAAGGCTTCGAATCTTATCTGGTTGCCCGACGGATTACGAAACTGATATCAATTATTATCGAGTTCTAATTCACGATTAGACTCATCGAGGGTATCGTCAGCTATTTTTTTTTTTTTTTTTTTCTTATTTGTCTACTGTTTTCATTTGCACATATCGAATGATTTATTGCGCCGGAACAACGAGAAAACACAGTCAACTTGGCAGACCTTTAATTGCGTCACGATATGAGACCGGTGAGAAATTGATTATTTTGGGAAATGTGAAACTCGGAGCATACGTGTCATTTATTCAGAGAAAAATAAATAGCCTCTTGGCTAAGTTGTACAGAATGAGAATTTTCATCACGTGGGTTCCCTCGATGAGCGATACTTGCCCGCTCTCGATCTCGGTCTCGGTATCGAACACCAAGTTCTCTAAAACGGTAGCATATTTGCGCGATTGTGACATTCCTGCACAGTCACGGCGGAATCGCCAGTCGAGGAAGGAAAGTATAATCGCCCCATGTCGTCTTCTCAATGAGAAATTGTCAATTTATTTATTCAGATAAAATAAGTCTCTCGGCTACAACGAAGAGGCAGATAATCGGCAGCAGGTAATTTCCCTCGGCAATAGACATCTGCCCGTTGATTATCGTCTCCGGAGCCGGAGTAGTCGTCCCAGTCTCGGTATTGTGGATCAGCCAACCGATCCAGAAGATGTAGGGATAGACCCTGGTGTAGACTATGGGGTAGCCGAGCGCGCAAGGATTCGGCCAGGACACGATGCCCACAACCTGGTCGTTGTGCACGAGACCACCGCCGCTGTCGCCCTGAAAAACGGTACGTAACGACCCGAGTGTCACGACTCAGCAACTGGCAATGAAATGGGAATAACGACCCGCGACTCACGTTGCAGACTCCGGATCCGTTCACAGGGACCCCGCAGACGTGGTTAGCCAAGATGGTGCCGCCGTTGCCCCAGAAGTCCTGGCACACCGTCGAGTTTTCAACCGTCTGTTCGAGCTTCTGCAGGTCCGTCGGCGGAAGACTCTCGTCCAGTACCCTGCCCCATTGCGTCGACACCGCGGAACCTCCCACGGCAACGTCTTCTATCGCCAGGGTGATCGGCCGCTGGAGAGCCGATTCCACGATCGGGTCGTTCAGCTGGAAGAAGAGTCGCGGTTACCCTTTGGTCTCTGTCGCCAAACCGAGTAGGTATCAAACTTACGAGGAGCACGGCGACGTCGTTGGCGTAGGCGCCTGGCGCTAGATTCCAGAAAGCGGCGTGCGTCCAGACGGTTCTGACCGCGTGCGACTCGCCACCTTCCGTCAAACTGGAAATAACGGCACGTAGACTCGCTATCGCACAATCGTGCCGAGGTCTGTTACCTTATGGTACCGGTGACCACCGAGATTCCCGAAGCCACCCTTCCGAGCACGCAGTGAGCCGCGGTCAGCACGTGCTGGTCGGAGAGCAAGGTACCGCTGCAGAAGTGATAGTTCGGGGAAACAGATGTCCTCAGGGACACCTGCCACGGAAATTCACCTGCGACGGCAGCCACCCCACCGAGGCTCCTGTCCGCGGTCAAAGGTCCTCGAGGCTCACCTCGGAGGCTCTGGAAGATCGCAGACGAGGTGAGCAGGAACGACACTAGCCTGGTCATGTTTGATGTTTTATTGGATATAAAATGAAAACGAGACACACGAGTCGCCGATCAGCTCGCGAGCGACTTGCCGGTCACGGGCCAAAATATCCTACATTTATAGCCTCCGCGAGGAATGATACGATTGTCAATTGTTATCTCTAAATTAGGATAGATTAGGGACGCGCTAAAGCCCTGACAGGTTCGATCTGTCATTTTCCAGACTGTGAAATACCCTTATGCGTAATAAAAGAAGCGCGGTATATCGGATCGAATTCCTCGGTCTCCGAACACCCGGTATAATTTATAAAAAGAGATAAAAATGGCGGTTTGAGTATCGCGAAGAATCGTTTCCCACCATCCATGTCCGTTCCGCTAGCCGTGTTTTCAAGTCTTTCTTGTCTCTCGTTTATTTTTTCTCTCTCTTTTTTAATAATCCCACGACCGTTTCCGGCCACTCAACTCGACTCTCGCGGGTCCGTGCTTCCTGTACCCCTATGAGGCCGCGGATTATTCGTGTCATTATCTCGCCAACGGTAAATGCGAAGGCATCGATTGCACGCGACTCGTTGTCACCTGCAGCGACTTGTGTAAAAGTCGAATCGCAACTGGGTAGGTAATTACCGCAATTGTGCAGGTGTGTGAAAATTGAAATTCTGCATACGCGGAGTGTGACGCCCCGCAGGTGGTTTCGTAAGCGGGAGTTAACATGAGGCGAAAACCGGAAGCGGCTTTCTGGACTGACGGCCACGAACAATGGAGCCGGGACTCGCCGAAAACCGAGTATCCTCCGTATCGAGTAAACACGCGATGAAAAAATATCGCCGTCCCGCGAAGGAAACTGAAAATGTTAGAAATAGCCGATCACCTTGAACCGTATCTCGGTCCCCGGCACCGTGGCCTGATCGAAGCCTGATAAATCGGTTCGGTCACACCTTCGACGTGTAATTAATAGCGACGGAAAACGATCGATCCGTCTTCTCTCTCTCCGCTCCGATTCTCCGCCGAGGGGAAGAAAACAGGAGAGAGAGAGAGGGGCGAAGAAGTACGACACGGTTTACCGCAAGATAATAATCTCTGTGTGAGAAATACTCGGTGAGAGATAGCCGATCCTTACTGAAAAAGGGGGGAATAGAGAAACGGAGATAAGAACCGTACGCGACACGTGGTTCAGGTTCCCCGAATCGAGGGAACGTTGAACCTCGGTTTTGAAGAGTAACAAGAGACCAAATAATTCTACCGCGTGAATATGACTCAATCTCCCCTCATCTCGGATGTTGGACCTCTGTACGGTATACGCGATTCGAATTGCGCAACAGACAGTTTTACCGTATCTTCTCTTCTCTCTCTCTGTCTCTGCCAAAGCCTCTGCCTTTCTCTTACCGACAACGGTGACAGACAATGATAATTTGTCAGATTCGTGGTGTTTCTTTTTTCTCATTTTCTTTCTCTTTGCGCGAAGGCTAGCGGTGATATAAGCCCGATATCCGAGTTCATCGAACTTGGAACGGAAAAAATAAATCGGTACCAGTTGAGCCCGACGCTGTACATGACACGGGAACTCCACGGGCGCTATTAAATTACCCCGTGAATTCTTCCAGTGCCATTAACAGAGTCCAAGCTTCCGTCTCTTCGTTTCACGATTGTTCACTTGTCCGATTTCCGATCAGGGTGCCGAACGGTCCGAGATCTCCGCTGTGCGATGCAACGCGGTTGCGTGTCACCGCGACCCAAATGTCAGAAGATATCTTCGCGAAGCACTGTACGAATCGTGAGTCGTACTTCGATATCGGCGACTCGACGGAGGATCGTGAGTTATTTTTCAAGGAGAGCCGACAGTCCGTGCCCGAACCGAACCGCGAACCGGTTGCTGGCAGTGACGTGAGTCTACTAAACCTGCACGAAGCCAGCCGGCGCAGGTTAACTCGAGGGAACCTGCGATCGCAGGACGGAGAGGTAAAAAGTGCGAGGGAGATGGAAGAGCGGACAGGTAACCAAAGAGAGAGGTATACACCGTGAGCTCTCAGCCGTGACTCAGAGCTGGGAATCGGCGAACCGGGGACCGAGCACCGGGCACCGTCTACGGGAACGGGAACGGGCTGAAGTCGAATGCGGTAAACGATCCGACCGTAGGACGAACGCGCGATGCTCACTTTTTGCCAAATTATTTGTGAAAAAACGGAACCGCGATCGAGGTAATCGACGAAAATATATGTATATCCACACACGAGCAACGGAGCGTGAGATGGGGAAAAGTTTGACCGGTAATACGGTAATGCGAAATTGAATGATTGTTTCGGGGAATTTTGGGGTGGTCTCTCGGGGATCGATGAGAACGGAGTCACCGTAACGGATTAGCTAACCGTGCAGGAGCGAAGGCGAGACGCAAAACGCTGAAATAATGCCAAACAATGGAGTGAATCGCCGATGTGGCTGAAAAGTTCTCACGGAATAGAGATTCGGGAGGAAGAAATGATAGGGAAAGAAGAGTTTTCGGGTGAAAAAAAACAAAAAAAAAAAACGAGGTTCAGGTTTGTAGTACGGTGAACCCGCGGAAAGAGGAAGCGGGCAGGGAATAACGAGTGTATCGTACGCGGCGGTACACCGTAATGAACCAAAGCCAAAAGTCTCGTTGCGCAATTGCTGCGGCGAGCGATAGAAAGTTTCGGACTCGGTCTTTCTTGCCTTTTTTCTCCTCTTCATTTTATACACAAGTTTTATTGTTGATCCTGCGGTAGTCGGTAGTTGGTACTGGGGTATATACCTAGGGAACGAGCCGTGTGCTAGACCTCGCTCGGCTGAAGCGGCACCGCGGGTATAACAACCAACTACGGGGTCACGCACGGCTAAGTCCCGGCTCGGTTGGAGGTCACCGACTCCGAGTCCGGTGCTCGTCAAGTTACTAGAGCGCTTAGTGCAGGGGTTCGATTCTAATAGCCACTCCGCGAACCTGCGAGGACCGATAACAACGATATCGAGGCTGCATGAGACAGTCGCTCAATTTTACATCGGCCTCGAACCGTCTTTTAGATTTCCTCATTCGCTGGGTCGTAGCTCGAGTTTGATCTAGATTTCAAGCCGCGCTGTCGGCATTCCGGGATACCGTAATTCCCATGGCTCTAGACCCGGTACATCGCATTGTTTTGAGCCTCTTTCGGGACAACTTTCTAATGCCTCGCATCGTGCTTCGTCATTTTCTGTTTTTTTTTTTCTCCGAGTCCAACGTATGTAAACATTTTCAAGGCTCGACTCGATCCGCAAAGTGGCATAAAGTCGAGTGCGGACGCTTTGCCTCCGACTTGACTTCACAATCCGAGTATTCTCGCCGGAGATACGGGTGGCCGGTTGTCGTTTCGCTCTGCCGCGTTCCGTAGTTCTCTCTTCCTCCTCCTCCACGTCCTCCTCGGGCTCCTCCGCACCTGCGGTAAACGCGACGGTACCCGCGGCATACAGGGTGGCGGCGAAGTCCGAGCTCTTCGCGTGATCGTTCGCGCGTTCGCTCGAAGATGAGAGGATGACCGAAAGGGGGATAATCTCCGCTGTGCCGTCTCCTCGAGACGATACGCAGCGAGCACCGTCCTTATGGTATCGGAACCGCGCGATGGTTATCGGGGTGTGATAAATAGTCGAGCATCCTGTATGTAAGTCAGATTCGCTCCAAGTCCAGAGGCTTCGTTCCGAGTTGGCTGTCGGGAGAGGCACTCTAGCACAGAGCCGCTGTTAGCGCAGTGCACTATGACTAATTATTACCCCCGTGCGTAGACGCTCGAGCTGTTCTTCCCGCACTTGACTCGGACGCGGATGGTGCGCTCCGCGGTTCACTCCTTCTTTGAAATAATCTAGTCTGGGTGGACGCACAGCGCCATCCCCCTCCGAGGAAGTCGTTCTTCCTTCACGGTTATTTCCTCCGGGTAATTTTCTTGCGGTCTTTGGCTTATTTTCTATTTCTATTGTCTTTCTTTCGCCTTTTTTATCCTCATTTCGAAACGACCAACGAATCTACGCCATCGTTCCTGTCTCAGTTTTTGTTTTCCCCTACCCGAAACACGAATTGTCACCTTCTTTGTATCTTTCCGCAGTTTAATGGTCTCGTTTCACCAGACCGAGGATCACTCGACCGCGTTAATTTAAACCGATACCAAGTTTACTCGAATCATTCGTTCCGAACGCCGTAAACGCTTTTTAAACATTTCCCACAATTTATGGGTACCTACCTTCGATTCGCGCGATTTATTCGAACCCGATATTTGCGCTCTTATTAGTTCCAAATTCAGCCGCGCGACAAGGTTCAAAAGACCAGGAAAAGCGCCCGCTGACGATAATCGAAGGAACTAAGAAACTCTTTCAAACATTTTCGTACATTTATCTTCAAACTCGCAGGCAGATTGTGAATAGGAACGTGAAATTCAATCGAGTTAATCGTTACAACACGAGTTCTCCCGATGTCAGTTTCAAGAGATAGTGAAACACCGAAGCCTGCAAGAAGGCAACTTCTTCGGCACCGAGGTCGAGCCAGTTGTCTCGTTTCGAGCAACAGGTCGGGATAGGTAATCTGTTTTATAGTACTCGTACTCGAACCGCTACTGGTTATTGTTGACACAACTACAGCTGACGTTACGTCACGATCGTAGATCACCAATGGAATGAAGCAATGCCAGAAATTGAATAGGTTCGTGTCAAGGGCGTGCAGTGTCTATTTCGAATCTGAATGGAACTATGGACGTTTTTTGAATGCCTAGATTCCACAGTGTGCCCTAGATATTATACCGATCGTTGACGGTGGTGTGTTACGCAATGCTTCAATAGCCCGACGCCTCCTTGTAAGCCACGGCAGTCAGTCGCGTTTGCTTATGGACGATGATAGGACTCGGTTGAGTCGGTACGTACGGAATAGAATAGAACGTCGTCAATTGACTCGATAGCACGCGGGCTCTTTCCAGTCGTGAGAATAGCTCAGGCATGAGTCGAAAGAGAGGAAACTCCGAGGATGAAAGGTCAGCGGACGAAAAATTCTTACGCGATGATCGGGCGCCACCGAATCCGACAGGTGTCCTCGTCTTCCAGAGCGAAAGTCCAACGGATCGTGAGCTGCAACACAGCAAAACACCGTACGTATAATGTGAACGAAAATATACAGTGTTTATGCCTCAAATTATCGCATTTAACGACTGACTGGCGGAACTCGAGTTTTTATTATCTTTAGAACGACTCGAGCTACGCAGGTACGAAGGACTTGGATGATTACGAGCTTTGCCTACATTTATACCCGCTTCAATTCAGTTTTCGTTACGATTCCACATTCTCTTCATTTGCAGAGACTTATAGAGTAGACGTTATGGTAATTTGAACGTGTTTGCGATGCCAGTCACAGCTGTGTCTATATGCTTTTTGATAAGAATTATTCTCTCTTCTTGAGATACCGGCGTGCAGAAAGTTTTCAGAAAATTCGTAACCTCGTGCATTCGTTATCAGATTCATTGCACGTCAATCGTCTTGTACTCGGTTTGCGCCATGAAATACAGGTACTCATGTTGCTTAACAGATATCGAAGGGTTATCAATTTTCCGTAGTTGTAGGTCAAAAAAGAAGATTTTCATCGGAATCGCGATGTCTCTGGTCGTCATAGCGATCGTCGCGGTTCTGACCACCACGATAAGCGGGAAGCGCCGCGATCCGACGGCCTCGATCTTCGCCAGTGACTCCGAACTCGGTCGTTACGCAAAGGTACGAGAACCGAGAAATTTTTATTTCGCGATACTCTAAGAAAAGCTATTGTGCACAGGCCGCGGTGGCTACGAATGGTCAGGAATGCGCGCAAATCGGTACAGATATTTTGGCGAGAAATGGTTCAGCCGTGGACGCGGCGATAGCCGCGTTGCTCTGCGAGGGTGTCGCGTGTCTTCAGAGGTAGCTATGCCCGTTTATATCTGCATTAATCCACGCAACGCTTAACTGTACCGTTCATGTGTAGCATGGGATTAGGTGGCGGTTTTTTCATGACCATATGGGACGCTGCAACGCAGACCGCGCAGTACCTCGACGCCAGAGAAACGGCTCCTGCCTTAGCCACGCAAAACATGTACGGGAGGAACCCGAAGTCTTCCATGTACGGTACGTTCACTTCACGGAGACGCTCAATCGTTTGATCCGAATTGAACAAATGACGATTTCCTCAATAACAGGAGGCCTCGCCGTAGCCGTGCCTGGGGAACTCCTCGGCTACTGGGAAGCGCATCGGAGGTACGGTCGACTCCCGTGGGCTGAGCTTTTCAACGCGACGATCGAGGTCTGCGAGAAGGGTAGCTTGATAACGAGCTACTTAGCGGCGTACCTCGTCAATGTGGAAAAACGAATTCTAGCCGAGCCCAGTATGGCGGAAATCTTGATTAATCCTGAAACCGGACGTGTTTGGAAGGTGAGACGATGTCATGAATCAATGAACGTATGTAGATCCGCGTGTCAAACTATATTCCGGACAGGCTGGAGAGAGAATAAAGAGGCCCAAGCTGGCCGCGACTCTGAGGACCATCGCGGAAAAGGGTATAGACGTATTCTACAATGGCACCATCGGCGAAGAGCTGGTCGCCGATGTTCGGAAATTCGGTGGTATTCTGCGGATGGATGACCTCAGGAATTACAGGTCTGTCAAATTTCTTCAATCTTTGACGAATTTTCATATCATTTCGGAAAATCGCTGTACAATATCGATATTTGGTTTCAGTGTCCTTTGGAAATCACCGACCAATTCGACCTTCGGTAACTACACGATGTACAGCGCTCCACCGCCCGGTTCAGGGGTCATCCTCACGTTCATCATGAACGTACTCCACGGTTTGGTTCCCGCAAAGGACGAGAACGCGCTGTGGCAGAGGGTCGTGGAGACGTTCAAGTGGGCCTTCGCGAGGCGAACGGAATTGGCAGACCCCGATTTCGTCGATATCGGTAAGAATTCGTCCAGGGTATTCCCGAACCTGGTCGACGATCTTCTCTACCCGTTTTTCTCGCAAAGGTGAGGTCGTTGCGAATCTAACTTCCCCCGAATACGCGGAATCGATCCGAGGCAGGATCGAGGACAATTGGACGAGCACTGACCCCCTTCGCTACGGGGCTGTCACGGCGAACACGAGGGAATCGGGAACCGCGCACATTTCGGTTTTGGCCCCTGACGGATCCGCGGTGTCGGTTACGTCGACCGTCAATTGGCTGTGAGTATAAATACGGGTATGAGGAAGAAATTCGTGACGCGCTTATGGGAACGTCGGTCGTCGTTTTTGATAGATTTGGCGCGATGATCCGGTCCAATTCCACTGGGATAATATTGAACAACGAAATGGACGACTTCGGTTCACCGAACATCACCAATTCGTTCGGGGTCCCAGCCTCGCCGGCAAATTACATAAAACCAGGAAAACGACCGTTGAGCTCGATGCTGCCGACCATTGTGGTAATTTCTTCGGTCTGTCCTATCGCGATACCATTCAGATTTCACTTATAAGAATCGTTTTCTCATTTCCTCACTCGTCAAGGTTGACGAGAACAAGAAAGTTCGTCTCGTTATCGGAGGTGGTGGCGGTACGAAGATAACGACCGGCGTGACTATCGCGATGATGTTGAATCTCTGGTTGGGCTACGACATCAAGCAGGCGGTTGATGCGCGCAGACTTCATCATCAGGTGAAGGGAGACTTCTTTCGATGCCTAAATCACTGTTTGATTGTTACGAACAAGAAGCGAGTGACCGTACGTCAAATTTCAGATCTATCCGATGACGATACAGAACGAGAATGGATTCTCCGAAAGTACCTTGAAGTATCTGATCGGGATCGGTCACTCTACGGACACGTATGCCGGACTGGGCAGTGCAGTGGTTGCGATAGCAGCAGAGAATGGAACTATCACCGCGAATTCTGATTACAGGAGGTTGGGAGTGGTCGCGGGATATTAGGGAGGATATTAAATTAAATTTCAACCGTCAAAAATTCGAGACGCAACGTCAACTACCAAGTGTACCGAGTGTAAAGAATATTACAGGGAATCATCGTGATTAAAGTAATTATAGGGAATTTAATCTTTTGTAAAAGTATATACCAAGGCACGAGTACCTTTTTACCATTTGCCATTGAAGCCAGTCCTGATCCTGGTTCGCGAATAACATTTTTCATACAACTGATCATCGCATAAACAGTGAACGATGAACGACGAAGAAGGAAATGCTGGGAGAGTGTTAAATCACAATTTTATTATCTAATCCACTGCGATACTCGGCAAGATCATACATCTTCGCTTTCATCGTCACTCGTTCCTCCGGCGTGATTCAAATCCCAATAATGTTCTCCGTAGGCTCCGTTTGCGCTACCCCATCTCACCTGAGGGACAGGTAAAAACAATTTCATGGTACAGGGTGCTAAGATTATTCGAATAATTTGTTAGAGTTGAATGATCGATATGAGCCGTACCTTGCCCTGATGGCGATTATCCTTCAAGTCCATTTGTTCGAAACGCTGTTCCCATTCGCTAGGGTTTTCGCACACGTGTCCAAACTGAATTTTATCGGGGGTAGGTTGTTCGGAAAAAATATCTCTGTAAATAATTTCAACGTTGTTTGAAAGGTTCCGTAATAAGGTGAAGAGAATTCCAACTCACTGAAAGAATTGACCTTTGTGAAGCAGATCGGCAAAAACTTGCCTCGGCAGATCGATAGCTGGTTCCTTCTCCACGACCCTCATCTCTGTTTTAAAATCGCAGACGTGATAATACGAAGACTATTTGTTAAGGAAGTTTGCCTAGGAAGTAAACTTACCCGGAACGGCGGTATCCTCGTCGTCATCTCCTTTCTCTATAGGTTTTCCGTCCGCGTAATGTATAGCGAATATCAAAAAGCAAATGAAAAGAGGCTTCGCGACGGTGCTCCGCATCTTTATCCGAGATGTGTCTTGTACGAGTGATACGCGAAATCTGTGGAACGTTTTCCACACCCGATAATGGGTCCAACAAGTTTTTGCGTATCATGCTCTACTAGCTTCGCTTTTGTGAAAGGCTTCGCCACATCGAAAGTAACCGAGTTATACCAGAATTGTTTGGGAGTGGACACGAAAAAATTACCAAGATCTAAACGTATAGAATAGTATTCGAAATTTATTGTTGATTAAATATGCGGGTCGTGATCAGCTATCACAAAATTGAGAAAATTAGAAAGTTAATTGTTTATTATAAATATTATTAGCCTAATTAGTGATTATAATGTATAAATAAATTAATGATAACAACTGGTTTTAATGCATAAACTGATAATCAATAATATTACTATAACACGTATTAAATCTTCAAAAGAAGCATCTCACTCTTAAATTTTATGCAAACGCTCAACGTTTTAAGCACATTAATTTGTTTACCTATCACTTGAACATACTTGTTCTTTTTTGTCAACATTATTCTTTTTTCTAGGATTACATCGGTGGGATAATCGATGGCACAGCAAACTCTTGAATTATTTAATCATCTGCCGCAAAAATGTTGAAACTATTTCTCGAACAAGACTGGATGCGTGTTTTTGGCGCATTTAACAATCGACTGAATTAGCTTTACGAAGCCTGTGTCCTTTGGCTTTTCCAAGCCACGCAGGAGCCGGTTCTTCATCACCGCTACAAACTCGCGGTTACTCAGCTGACCGTCCACTGTAAATATATAGTCAAGAGTAATGAATGTTCGTACCTAGGTGAGTATTATTATCATTGTTCAATCTTCAATCAAATACCCACTGTTTTCGTCGAATATTGTATACACCACTTGTATAACGTGATCGCTCAAATCGACGTGGGCAACTGTCTTCGCTACGTGTTTCAAAGTGGCTGTGAATTAGAAAAATTGTATGTAAATTGTAAATAGTATAAAAGTTAATGACAATCATTCGTAAGCCATTTAGCTTCGTACCTTGATCTATCGACGCTCCGGCAATATGATAGAAAGTCAAAGCGGTATCGACATCGTTAATGTTGTTCAAGAAATGGAAGAACTTGAGGTAGTCTTCCTTGCTTACGCCTTTTGGATTTTCTCTGAAACTTAATAACGACGAAATTTATAATTTCACAAGTACAACGGGAGTGTAAAAATACCAAAAATATAGATAGGTACTTTTTTTTAACTCGTTTCAACATTCGAGCCTTCTTCTTCTCGGGGTAGCCCGCATAAGCCAATAATAATTCGGTGAAATCGACCTCGGAGATGTTGCCGTTTTCGTCCGGATTTCTACGCTCAAACTGGAAGAGATAGAATATTGAATGATTCTGAAAATATACATTGTCGAGAAGTCGGTACCTCAAGGCTCAGAATTTCTTTCTGCAGCTGTTGTTGAAAGTCTAAGAACTTTTCTATCGTCAATTTTTGCTTCATGTTAGGCCCGAAGAAGTAAGTCGTCAGGGCAGAGTTGACACCCTGTACATTAAAAAACGAACGATCAATATATGTAGAGGGAAATGGAAGAAGTTTAACATTAATTTCCCTAATCAGTTTCGTCACCTTGAACGTATTTCCGGTGTTAGCGTGGTCTCTGTGACGATTACCGATGCTAGTTTGTTGGCGGATCAGAGTCGCTACTTTTCCAAATTCATCCGAGTCAACGTCACCGTCTCCGTTCAAGTCGAACATACGGAAAGCTATTTCGAAGTGCCTTCTGGAGGCTGAAAGTAGAGCAGATAATGAATTGATTTGGCGACTCAAGACCAGTTTCGAGATACCAAATAAGAATCGTAAATTGTTACTCACTCGATAGAACAGTCAGTAAGAATATGTAATCTGAAAAGGTGATGAGACCGGCACTGCCTAGCTTATAGAAAATACTATCCTCGTCTAATTCCAGTTCCAATTTCGTGTGAATGTTCTGGAAAACATTTTTATCATATCTCGTTAGTAACAATTTTGTATAGGTATTGTAGATTTCACGATTATGTAACGCACCTTAGGATCGAAGCGTTTGTACTGATCCAAACCAAGTCCTGAAAGTTATAACCGCCTTATTGATATCCAAGATTGTTAAAATAATATCTACCCGACGTCCCCAATAAGAAAAAACGGTTATTGATGCAAAGCCCAAGCTATGTTAATGCATGCGGTACAAATTGTTCAAGAAAAGAAAGTTCCCAGTTACCATTTTTGATGTGTTGAAAAAAAAGTGAACAATAACCGACGTCGACTACGTATTGAAATGAAAAGGAATTGTATGAAAATCAAAATCAAAATGGTAATTAACAATCGGTGTAGATTACCATCCGGTTGCTTAAGGCCGGGTGTCATTGACCGTAGGAAATCGTCAGGGGTCATGAACACCTCGTGAGCATCGTTGGCTGGATTTGTTACTTGAAGAGTTGCAAAATATCGAAATACTTTGTCAGGAGTTGAAAAATGCCTCATTCGGTTCTCATATTCAATAATCTGTTCATCAACAATATTATCACTCATTTTTTATTTCAATTCTAACACACCAATTTCTTTCCAACAATGTACATATTATTTACTACTGCGAAAATTGTTACCGAGCTCGATCGAACAATATTTTTCATCGATAACTGGGCGGATCAATGATTTCAAAAATAGAATCTCCCCTGTTGCGAGGTGCATGTAAATTAGAGGATTGAATCCATTGTATGTACAAATTTGCTGCAGCAAAGTTTTAATGTAGAAAATAATTTCAAGAATTTAAGCGAGTATTATTCTAATATCAAATATTGTACATAAATCCTGAACATGTTACATGAAAATCGTTAGTAAATTGCATAGCATTAAAATAGTTGAGTATCTTTGATGCAGTCAAGGCACTGTCAAGGCCCAGATTCCTTCCGAATGACAATCATATACAACGAAATAATAACTTTCGGTCTTTATAACAAGAAGAAATAAAATGATTTTTGACGAATTTCTGCCCTTCGCATTATATCTAATTGTCATTGGAACCGAGTTCAAGGCTGGTCTGGGCTAGCGATGTGAATTTTACCATCCGGTTGCTTCATGCCAGGAGTAATGGCTCTTAGAAAATCGTCCGGAGTCATGTAGACTTCGGTGCCCTCCTGACTAGTTACTCTTACCGTTGCAAAGTACCGAAATATCTTATCTGGAGTCGAATAGGCCCGCATTCTATTTTCGTATTCTATTATCTGGAATAGATCTAATCGTCAGGGTTGGCGAACCTCGATAATCAAAATTTCAATGGTAAATCATAAAACTAAAATAACTTGAGGAATTGCGATCTCCCTCGGAATACAGGCTTCCGTCTCGATTCCAGGTTTAAGCAATCACCTTGCGATCCCTGAACCCGACTTTCTCCCGCTTATGTTTCTTCTTTTTATGCTCCTCGTGCTCCTGGCCTTGCTCGACCGCCCCAGGCTCGGCATCCTCCGTCAAAGCTTCGGCGGCTTCCACTTTGGGCATTTTCTCAGGCAAGATTCTGAAACAGACAAAATTCCGACCTTGTGAGAATAAGAATTTGGATTTGAATACAATGTATAAATGCAAAGGAAGAAGTAAACTTGTCTCTTACTCTCTCCAATCGATCTGTGATAGAATTATGCCGGCGACGATGAAGGAGAGCCAAATTTTCTTGACCGTTGGTACCGGCACTTTCTTATGCCCAAAATTTTTGTAGTGTCTTTGCTGGGTGACATCGACCCAAGGAACAATTTTATAATCCAGTATCTCACTCCTCGGACAGCTCAGCAGAGAATATACCTGCCGGGGTAGTTTCTGGACACAGCAACGTCTCTGCGACGAGCAAATTAACCTCAGAAAAGACATTGCGCCTCGTCTTCAGCTGGAAAAATTCCAACAATCCAATCTCTCGTTCGACGAATGCGTAGAGTACTCGCTATCGGATCGATCTTGAAGAATTTCGTAGTCTTTTTTTTATTCTACGATACACAAGCACGTAGGTTAACCGTCATCTGACATAATAACGAAAGTTTCCGCAGTGCCATCTCTCGGAGTCTGACTGATTTTCTTAGGTCTGGTGACGCAGTGAGCCGCCAGATGTCGCGCCAGTGTCCGTTTGGGAGGCTCGGTACACGGACACGTGCGAATCCCGGGTTTTTGAGGGATTCGAATGTCAAGGGTTCGGTCATTTTGGGGATGAATAACGTAATGAACGAGTGCCCGGATTGCGGTAGTACGGAGTTTTACGTCGAAGGTGGTTTTTATTTTTGCACCGAGTGTCAGACCCAGAAGAAGGTTATATTACGTTCTAAGAACTGAAAATCCAGGTTTCGGTATAGGTTATGCTAATTTCTTCATCTTCAATTACAGGATCGGAGGGAAGAGATTCTAGAGCTACGGTTCGAAGGGACGCGTGTGACGAAGCAGAAGATCGCGCGGAATGTTGTAGAGAAAATCGGTGAGGATTTGCGAACGACGAATCTAACAATCACACCCGTCCGTTGAACGTGTTATTCAAATTTTTTTACGTCGATCAGATGAAACCGCCCAGTGGACGACGTGGGAACAGTACAACTTCATTCTCATCGGCCTGGTGAACGAGCTCGTAGACCTGGGCGCTACCGCGGACCTCAAACTGACGGTACTTCGATTATGGACTTCCTACTTGAGGAAGGCCGAAATAGCATTCACGTCGATGGATCGTAAAATAGTACCAAAACTGGCAAAGAATTTTCACAAAAAGTATGCTCCGTTATTTTATACTCGTATTCGTGTGGGCAGAAGGAGAAGAAAGCGGCGATAAACCTCCCGTCTGTTCTCAGAGATTCGGATATCATCTACGGAAAGATAAAGGCCCTCAAAAAGAAACGTCGGAAAGCCACCGGCACATCCTCCGTCGTGTCTAGTCAAGCCAGCGAAGCTAGTTCCAACAGAGAACTGGGCAGACGCAAGGTGAGCTAGACGAATTTGATCGTTGGGCACTGTTTCTGATTTTATCATCGATTTCAGTCGCTGATGGTCAGGCGGGAGTACGAGAAACTCGAATCTTCGCAAGCTTCGGAGAGCGACGTCCTCAGCTTGGCGAGCCAGAGTTTGGTCAGCGTCCGGACTAACGGCAGCAAGTCTTCCGTGCAAAGGTGTGTTCTTTCGTGTTGGTATTTGTGGTATAACGATAACGGAGACAGCAGAGTTTCTATTTGTATTTGGGAAATCAAATAATCTGTGGATTGGAATTTTTGCGACAGAATGAAGTACAGCCGTCACGCTAAAATCGAGATGAAGAGGTTGACGGAATTGTCCAAGAATTTACCACCTGCGCAAAGAATAAAGTATCGGATGAAACACGTGACGACTAAGTACAGGACCGGTCCCCACGTTCTAACGCCTATGAAACTCTGGGCTATTCTGTACCTTGCTCTGAGGATTCATAATCAGAATATACACCTGGCGGATATGTTGAGGTGAGGATATAACAGACGTCGGTAATTGGCATTCGTATTTGAGACTTCTGGAGCTGATAATTCAATTCTCCAGGTACGCGAGGGAGGGTAACTTGTCGTACTACAGACTGGATCATCTGTTGCCCGAAGAAATGACACTGACGGATAGCGACGTCAAGCTTCTCACCCAGAATAACGAGATAACGCACAAAGGGATGAGGAGAATCGGCGCTGAGATCGCAAAGTTTTTATTCGTCGATGAAATCAGTTGTCCCGATTTGACAACATTGATCAGCCGCTACTGCAAGGATCTTAATTTACCCGGTGAGTATCAAAGAAGAGCTAAAAGTTGACGCAGAGTCTGTATAATCGATCCGTTTATCATAATTTGATGTTGTTCCTTGATCCAGACAAGATCTCCACCTATGCGGAACGACTCATCGCCTTTTCACCTCCCGGTATGATCTTCAATAAAGAAGAACCAATGATTCCAAATTACGAAGGAAGGGCAATGGCCTTTGTCATAGTTGTGCTCAAGGTGCTTCTTGGGATGGATGATATCACGGAATATGAGCTGAGCAAGATAGCTGAAAAAGTTAACAGGTGGGCCATGGAAATAATCTCAGTCAACTTTTACTTTAACGGACGTGAATCAAAATTATGTAAAACTATAATATTTTGTCAGTCAAAATTCCAAGTGGGATACGGATAAATTATTATGTACTAGGCCCGGAAAAATAATCCAGAACATGAAAATGGAAAAACCTTATGATTCCGTCCGTGAACCAAAGATACCAAAGCATAGCAAATCAGGAAATATTTGTATAATTGTACACGGAGGTTGTGGCCAGTGTAGCGATCCGATTGTATGCGAGAAGCTCGACGGCTGTAAGAAAGCAGCGTCTCTTGGATACAAAAAAATTATGGACGGCGGGAATGCTATCGAAGCAGTCGAAGCTGCTTTGTGGTGGTTGGAATGCGACGAGTCATTCAACTGTGGATACGGATCAGTTTTGAATAAACTAGGTGCGTAGAATGCGATCGGGATTCTGTTCGGACTCTTCGAAGCGGTCTAATTTAATTTTTTTCTAATTAAAATCCAAGGCGAGGTGCAAATGGACGCGAGTATCATGGATGGAGAAAGATTAGAGATCGGTTCGGTCGCAGCTGTTTCTGACGTCGAGCATCCGATTAGTTTGGCTAAATTTATACTCCAAAATTATCCAAATACTATCATGGTCGGCGAGGCTGCTAAAAACTTGGCGAGATGCAGCGACGACGCGCATTTGATATCAAAAGACAATATGGTCTCTCCAAAAGCGGTCTTAGCCCTCAATTTATCTGAGAATTGTGAACCTGGGCTGAAATACGACTTTGAAGATCTAGCAAATGCTGATTCACTCAGAAGTAATATTCTACATCTTCAATTCGTTCATCAAAATCGAGTCAAACATAATCCCTGATGCTAGAAAGCTGGGGAACTGCAGGCTGCCTGGCTTGGGACGGTCGCTCAATCGCAGCGGGCACAACGACCGGTGGCTCGACTGGAAAAATGGTTGGGAGGGTCGGGGCTTCGCCTTTTCTTGGCTGTGGAACATTCGCCAATAGCTTGGCTGGCTGCTCGTTGTCTGGTCACGGAGAGACGATATCGAAACTCGGACTATCTAGAAATGTTGTAACGGCAATCACGGAGGGCTCCTGCCCCGAAGATGCTCTCGAGGCGAACATTGATTCGATGTACCGTCGAAGCAATAGAGAAGCCGGGGGAATCGTGCTTAAGAAAAATGGGTGCTGGGGCGTTTATTTCAACACCCCGAGAATGCCTTACGCCGTTGTAAAAAAAAATCTTGTCACTTTTGGCGCTGACCCTCGCGAGAAAAAGACGCAACCTTACTTTGACCCTGAAGCCAAGTTACCCGAGTGTAGATGCAAATGAAGGAAAACTGAGGCGAATGAAAAGTGATAAATTTTAGGGTACTGCGTCTGTCGGATGGCTCGGATTGTTAAATTTGATTATTCTTATCGTATTTCTAGCGAATCGATGGTCCAGGATGATCCGAGTTCGAGATTGTTCAGCTTCAGAGAATGGCAGAGGTTCATCGAATGTCGGCGGAACATTTTGATGCGCAAACACTTTCCAACAAAGTTTAGGAACGACCCGGACGGGCTTGAGGATCCCGAGTTGTATGTGAGGTTCATAAAATCTGCTCTATCCAGGAGAGACGAAAAACCAGAGATTTCAAACTACAAGAACACGATTCCCAGAGATCTGGCGAATGCTATGGAAAAGTGTATCAACATGCTGGGAGACAGCTTGGCACCTTCGGAGGACGCGGTGTTTTCACCCTCTCTGACTCCGCAGTATTCCTACTTGGAACAACTGTTGGACCACCCTATGTACGACCTTCCGGATATATTGAGAATTCATTTCAACGATGCTCAAGTCAACTATTTGACAAACCCGAAGAAGTAAGTGCAACATTTTATTCCCTTTTATTCCTTGGTGAAATAAACGTTTGTGGTGTCAATATCACGTTAATCTCATTACAGATTGGTCAAATCTGCCACAGAGTACGGCATGAAACTTGACATTGTAAAATCCAGATTACATTTCCTCGACGAGTTAGCGCCGCAATTTGAGAGATTGAAAATGCCGACCTTGAACGAGTGGCGCGAGTCTGTTACGGTAGTGACCAAGACGAGTACGGAGGACAACAGTTTATCTCTCGATTCGGGCAACGACGATGCCCAGAGATTCGAGCTCGATAAACTGCGTCAATCCTATTACGATTATATCCACGATAATGTAGATGACAGAGAAGAAACATCCTTTGGGTTTGAAGAGGTCACAAGCGATGGAAAGCTGCCTGTTCCTTCGTCTCACGTTCCGGACAGTGAATCGGATGTGGAACTGGACGGCGAGACGCAAAGATCGAGTTTTTGTAAGAAGTATAATCTAGAATTACCTCCTTGCCTTAGATCGAACGAGAGTAAATCCCAGGCGTCACCTACGGTACCAAACGAACAAAAGAGATTTACTCGATGTTCCAATGGGAAATACGTTTTGAAGGAAAAGGAAAAGAGGGCGCGCAACTCTCAGGGAAAATTCGTTTCCAAACACTCGGCGAATGCCAGGCAAGCAGAGGAAGTTTGCGAAACACCCCAAAAGGTAGTTTCAGGGTCCATGAACAAAACTGCGAGAAACCTGAGAAAGAAATTATCGAGCAACCGTAAGTCAGATCATCTGTTTACGCCGTGCGTAGATTATTGGATGTACCACTGCGTATTTAGCAAAGTGAAGCCAAAGAATTTTGAAATATTTGAATCTGAATTGCCGGTAAGTTTTCAGTGGTTGTTAAACGAGTGTTCGGACGTTGTTGAAATGTCGACGGAGGATTTATACGAACAAGTCTGTCTAGTAGAAACGCATTTCGCTCATGTCCTCAGACCCGATGAATCGGAATGCAATTCTTACGATTCCAAAGACAATAAAATCAAGATAAGAATGTGCAAGAAGAAGTGGTAAAATAAAAAACATAGTTTTCTCATCAATTTCTCCATGTTTAATACCAAATATTATACCGTACATAGTTAGTTGTGTAAAGTTTTGATTAAAAAAAAAAAAAGAAACATATTTTTGTTAATTATAAATTAAAGAAAACATAAATTTTACATGTTTACATGAAATCGAACAGTCCTAGAATAATGAATGACTCATATGATGAAAGTTTATCGGTAGATAATCTAATAATACAGGAAACATATAAAAGTGTTTTCGTAAATTCGAAAGCTTGGAACAAAGACGATTATTCAACAAGTTACGATGAAAAATATTCTATTGTGTGACAAAAAATGACGAGCGATTATTATTGTATTCGAGAATTCGCGGGCGTCTGGTGGTCCGGATTCCCGATGTGGTTGAGTTTATCGCGTGTACGTGGCGCCACGGTCGCGGTCGGGTCGAGCAACTGTTGCACGATAGAGTATGGGTCCGTGCCGTGTGCGGCTTGCGGCTGCTGTCAGTCGACAGTCAGTAGTAAACACCAGTTACGGTCGGACGGATGTAGCTCCTCGTTCACCGATCCCATTTCCTCTGGCTAAAGTGTATCGTCAATAATAAAATAATACACCGGGTGCGTTTCGCCGAGAGACCGAGTTCGGGGCGGAAACACCCCGGGTTTATAAAACGGTCGACTATCAACCCACCCGATTGCTTATTGTTTGTGAATCGTCGATCACCGATCGCCGACCGCATCTTCTTCCTCGTCCTGCTTCTCCTCCGTCAGTTAGTCTCGTTCGTCCGGATTCAACTTGCGCATCGTCGTATCAGCTGCTTCGGTGCATAAGAGATTTTTGTGATACCTTCGCGACTCGTTACTACCGTGCACCAGTGCACCACGGATTTTCGACTCATCGCTGATCCATCTCAACGCCGATGGTAACGTGAGAGTGAGTTGAATCTTTGAAGATTATTAATAATAGTTTTTTCACAATGGGCTTCGGCTTTAGACATTTTGATATTTGTGGATTTGTTAATTATCGCCGAATGACATTCTGTTGCGTACATTTGCTCTACTTGCACGAGCTTTCAGAATTCAGAAGGGGCAGAAAAAAAGCTCGTAATATAAAATATAAAACCACGAGATTATGGTGATCAATGATCGCTTGTATTGCGCCCTGGCCATCGGACTCGTGCTGCTAAATGTTTTAGTCGCAGACTCGAGGTTTTTTTCCTCCCTTTATAAATATCGAGTGAATTCGATACCTAGAATCAATTATCTTTAATTTGATTTTTTGGTTCACCGATAAAATAACAGATGAAATAGTTATTTTTCGCTCTGCTAATTGATCGCGACCTCGGACCAGGGTCCATCGACTCTGCAAGTTAGGCTTTCTTCGGATGTAGGTATATCCACGTTAGTATGTAGCGTCTGCGTCTGTGTCAAGTATTTTTCCGCTTCTCGCTCATTGTCAGCACGCGATGCACCTGCTGGTGATTTTTTCTTTTAGAAAATGTTCCGATTTCGTCATTTTTCTTTATCCGAATTATTTTAATTCGGATAAAGAAATCCAATGACCAATCTGTGATGGTGCAGCGAGTAGTAACGAGTAAAATAAATATTGTACAAAGATAGATTTCGCGCTTGTCCCTTAATATTGTAATATTTACAGCGGATAATAATTTTCGTTAAAGGAGATCTACCGACGCGTGCTCATGCGTCGAGGATACATTATGTGTAAAGTATCGTACGACAATAACCAGAGTTAGTATAGACTATGTCGCGTGCGGAGGAGATGAAAAACTTTTTATTGGATCATGGATCACTCTTACAATTTTCTTTTTTTTCGTTTTTTTTTTTTGCAATTAGTTCGGTAGATTTAACATGAATTATTTATTCTTGGCTTGTTTTCATAATTGTTTGAACGGTATGGTACTGCATATTGCATATACTAATTCGGTTAGTGTTACACTGCGTGTGTGTGTGTGTTAAAAACCACGGTTTTATAAGACGACGATGACGTACGCGTCTGTTTTCTCGCGTCTTGTTTGTCCACATTTTTTACTTTATATCCATAAATTATTTTGCTCTCCTTCATGCTGTGAATATTCATTTCACCTTTTTTCTTTATCTCGCTGTCCATTAATAAACTAAACGATCCCTACCGTAAAACATTAACATTTCAAATGAATTCTAACGTTTTCAGATGAGATTTTCCCCGCGACATTGGTAGACATATAAAATGGGTATCGCCATCCGTCGCGACATGTTCCCGATACATTAGTTGCATGACGTTTAATTGACGCGGGATGCGATTTAACAAAGTTATGAGTATATTGTAGGTACATACACATAATGTATGTATATGTATAAAGTAGTCGAGCCGCTGCTGCTGCTAGGAGGTAGATATTTGTCAAACGGTCAAATAATGATCGTCGTTAGACAAATTATACGTAATTTCGCGAGGGGAGAAGAAGCGGAGGTTTGGCGTATATATACTATATACTATATACTATATACCCCGTTTTATAGAGGTATAGGTGCATTACCCCGTGCGCAAACCCATCTCCGATGTCTTTATTCGCGTTCGCGTAGTTCGCGTAGTTCGCGTAGAATCAATATAAAGGAAGGGCCCGCGCTCGTGGCGGTCCTCGGGCAGGTATATACCTATGGCTATAGGTGAAGCGTGTATATGTATAACTTTGGCACCGCTATCGTACCATAATATACGCACAGCGTACGCTAGAGTATTGTCGATTCAATTAGTTGGTTTCTTTCATTTTCGTTTCATACAACTATAACCAGCTACCTGACTTGTTCCGATGCAACCTGTTGTTCGTTTATTATAATCTCTATCCCATGTAACAGATATACGTTCACTTTTAATATCGTGAAAGCGTGCAGACGACTGACCAGAGGGAAGGGTTATACAATCGCAAGTGTTTGCACCGACAATGAATTACATCACACACACACACACACACACTCCGCTGCCTTGTGCGAAGGACAAGGTCTCCTATATTTTTTTCTCGTCTCATTTCAAGGTCTTCATTTTCTCCGCGATTTGTTTGTTATCTTGGTGATCGCGGCACGGTTTGATGAAATATTGACTCCATAAATAGGTACACGCGTGTGCAGGTTCGCAGACTGAGACTCGCCTTGACCTACTACAAGCATGGCTAGAAACGAATACTTGGTGTTCCGCGTGTGCATGTTTATGTGTGGGAATTCAAAGAAAATTATACACAGCGAATGCAACTGACCCTCGTAAAATTTCACGTGACACATACCTGGTAGATACGTACGTGGGTGGTTACTTCATTGAAATTACATTTAAAAAACACGCCGCGTACCCACCGATGGCCATAGATGTTGAAGATTCTCATTTCATTTTATTTGATTTTTTAAGGTCACTATATGTATATAAATAAATCGCCCGAAGGACGAGTTTTTTTTCTTTAACTTTTCATAGTCAGTTTTCTTTTTTCTTTTTTCTTTTTTCTTCTTTGTTTGAAAATGTATTTTTGTATACGTTCGACAGTCTGCGTGGAGACGTGAAGCGGAGAGGTGACAAAAAAGTGATTTTGATTGACAATAATTTAGTTGTAGGCAAAGTTAATTTTCAACGATAGACCGTCTGCTTTTATCATTGCATCAGTGGGCGGGCGGAGAGGAGCTTTGCGGTAACTGTAAGACAAATCGAGTTAAGTTTAATCGAATAAAATCGCGACGATGCGAAGATACTCTATGCTATATTATACCTATACCTATACCTATACCTACACCGCGCTATCCGACTATCTGCGTGCATATATCGTATTTATCTGTACATCGTCATCCAATTTTCTTTTTTCCTTTCAATTATTTCCACGACGCGGGGCTGAGTCAATAGGAATTAATATACGAACGTGTGCTTATACCACACTGTCGAATCCCGTCAAGTTTCATTAATGTGGTTTCCTATAACCTATAAGTCTTCCCAAAGTTACGTCAAACAGATCTTTTAATTCCTGCATAATATTCGACAACCTTGTTATTACATGTTTGTACGTTCCAAGACCCAATTAACGTCCGCTCACGCGCGTCCAGGTCTCCGATAGATACGTTCAATCGCACGTATCTGTCATGTAAATTTAATCAATCCCCCACAATTAGGTGACGAAATTTTGTCATCTTGCTCTGCGACCAGCTGTGATATTGCATTACGGGGGGTCGATTCCGATATCCTCATGCAGGTAGCAGTGTCGAACATTATTCGTTTCAGCCATACTCTTATATCGACATGTACACTGACTTGACACCACGATCCTGATAAATTTGACGAGGGTACCTAAAACCGGCCATTGCAATGCGAGATCGTTGCGAAAATTAACACATCCGCGAGTCATATTCTCAATTATTGTCGCGCAAGAGACATGCGTTTGACGTTCAAGGTACAGGCTTTCGGGTAACTATAAATGTTTCTTAATCTGGTCCGAGGTCGAGGACCCGTTAAAATTCACGTGGAACCATTAGGATCGTACATCTTACGCTCGAATCGGGTCAAAGTCGGTTTCGTCATTTCTCGTTGTATTATACCAACGTTTATCTTGAACAATTGACGAACGCGGAACGGGGAATAGAAAACGAATTTTGCGAATTATGCGACGACACGGAGCCAAGATTTTGCCATCGATGACCATTCGATGGCAAAATCAAATACCCAGCAGTGATACGCGGTAACGCGAATTATTCGCCGATCCAATCGCAATAGAGAGACGAGGCGAGGTCCAGGCCACGGCGCTGAATCATTCAGATTCGGGATTGTGGTACACGCGTTGTATGTATGTACCCATACTGTACGCGGAGCTAAGAAACTGCTGACGCAAGCAATTGAGTTTATTGAATCCGAATTCAACTGGATTTAACTAATAATTACATCGAACTGCGTCGTCGCGTATAACGAAAACGACTTGTACCTCGCACAGTGTACAATGTACACTGTACACTGTACACTGTGTGGGTATAGTGTATTTATTGTGTACATACGAAGAGGTCTCGTTTTCCTTTTGTGTGCACACTGCTTTAGTCCAGATAATTTGAGGACGTGCGTTTGTTCGATTAATTAACGCACGTCGGGATTCTCTGTCTCTTCCACATAAACCGAGTCCTTCGATTACATTCTATATCTCGTAGGAGCGCGGAAAGAACGATGCGACGAACGGGAAGGAAGTATAGCTTCGGTTCGATAAAATCGTGGTGAATTATTCATAAGCTTCCAAAACTACGAAATTACACCGGCTCCGAGGGGTGCCTTTGACGTTCAAGATCAATCGGCAAGGTGCCTATCTAGGGTCGATGAATCGGGGGAGAAGTGAAACCTCCCTCATATGCATATTCATTATTTCGAAAAGTGTCTGCATGTAAATGGCGAAGACTGCACCTCTCCGGGTCACCAATCGCTTCGAAACGAAGAGATCGAGATTAGACCGCAGGTGCATCGTGCACGATATGAAAAGGAAGAAATTAAATGAAAAGAAAAACGTAAAAGGAATCGGAAGCACCCGGAGGTGGGCAGCTGTTGGTCGAATCGTCTAAACCAGGTTAAACCAGCTATAACCGGTGTCGGTCGTCGGGACTTGGCAAACTCTCAATATAAACGACGACTTTTCCTTTTTTTTTTTACTTTTTATATTTCTTTTCAAGTTTCCTCATTATCGCCTATTTTTATAATGCCACTACACCCATGGACCGAGAATAATAAAAGTGGAACACGCGAGACTCGCGACTATAACGCAAATAATGAATGAATGAATGAATGAATGGTTATTCGCAAGTTTATTTTTATTTTTCTCTTACAGTTTTAACATTGTTCCCGGAGGCCGGTTATACAGTTTGAGAAGATTCACGTCGCCGCAGGATATATGGGAGTGACGGAGATATGACGATACCGGATATGAGGTGAAATAATATTTTTTTTATCATGATTATGAATTATTGACGTTTCTCGAGCTACGTATAAAGTGTGTCACTACTCCATATCGGTTACAAAGGGACGTTTCATGAAAAGTTCTTTTCATTCTTTGCACAAACCCCTCGAGCCCATTCAGCATTTCGAGAGTTAATCGAGCCTCTTCTACAGACAATAGGAAATTTTTGCTAATGTAAAGTCCTTTCAATTCTCTCCGTCGCCTCGTGCGCTCTCGGTTTCTCTTTCTACCCCTGCATATACTACCGCGATTCCTACAATGCAGCTGGATGAAATACCTACATCCTACCCTGCGCCTTTCTCAACCTGTTGCTACAAACTCTACCGCGATAGACGACTACGTCTCTTGGCAACGTTCCAGCGGAGCTACGCTTTCATACTGATTACGCCTAGTTCTAAATATCGCGGGGGTGGGGGGCAAGAAAAAACGAAATGACAAAAAAACTATGTAAAAAGTAGTGGGAATTCTTTTTCTCCTTCTTATCCTCGAATCATGAATGTATTGTATGTAATAAATGTTCCATATATTGGAATATAATGTTCGATGAGTCATAGTCTGCGAGGTAGTAACGTAACGAATGTTTGTTACAAAGTTTGATGCAAAGAAATTGAATAAAAAGAATGATTGTAGGAATACCGACGCTCCGAGCGTCTGACAGAAAGAGAAGAGCAGAGGAGCGAATAGTGGGGTGGTACCTGTAAAGAGCAAAAACGCTCCGATATCTCCCAACGAGGGAGGGAGGGTAACGTCAAAACGCGTCACGCCGGTGTTGTGGGTCTTTGGGGGGCCCCGCCGCAACGGCCCCCCAATAACGGGCACAATGCGAATTGCCGAAACTCAGGTGCCATATTAGCAAGATCTAAAACAGCGCCGATACCTTCGATACCGAGTACCAAACAAATGAAGAACCCGTCGGGAATTATGAGGCAGTCGAGCCTCACCAAACTCGGCTCCATGATCAACACTGCCGTCAACAAGAGGAGCGGTAAGTAATTGCGAGATGCACTTTTCCTCGTATCATTATTTATTTTTATTTTCTTTCATTCATTTCTATTCTACCCACACATTTCATCATCACAATTGCTAGCTTCGTCTATTCACGTCGACAACCGCGATACTCCGAGGAATGTTCGGTTGCCGTTCATCAGGCGCGTCAATTACTCTGTTCTCGTCACTCGATTGGCACGGAAACCCAAGCATCGATCGGTCGTTTGATTATTCGTTATCGCCTTCGCTACGCACTCGAATTGTTTAATAATAAAAATAGATCGTATCGCATGAAGAGGAATCGTTGAAGGGTAAAGCCTATGGGTGGAAATTTTTTTTATTGCGCAGAATTGTTTGACCCTATTTTTCTTTCCGCTGCGAATGATTAACGCGAGTACGGCTCGTCGAAGGAAACGAAATATCGATGCTGTACGGTAGGTATATTATTTGCAAATACATTTGTCGTCTCCTTTCTTATCGACCACGCGGTATTCGGCGATGTTAGCTTTTATATTTCGCGCCGTGTCCCGGGACGAAACTGGCAAGTGTAAATAAACACAGACGCGACGATAGAGAGGTAATAATGTCCGATGTGTGCAACGTAAGACGCGAAACCCCGACCCCTGATGGACTCTGTCGCGTAAACATGACACAGGTAACGAGCTTGCCGTGAGGTCAAACCATGCGACACGCGATCGAGTGTAATCAGTATCGAGTCGCGTTCGTCAAGATGAACACCAGAAGTCGTTTACGGTCCGGCTGTATCAACGATTCACCCGTAGACGTTACCGGCAACTCCGCAGCGGCGGTCAGTTTCAACGGACCACCGAATAAGAATCCAAAGATTTTCAGACCTGAGGACGTACCGAAAAACGGACTCGGTTGCGAGGCATTGATAAATCGTACGTATAACTATATAAACTATTCATCATTGTTCAGGTTCGTTGTATGTACCTTCCTTTCGTCGAGGAAGAAAAATGGCAGAGTGATCCGAAGGCGTATTGGGCGTAGCGATTTATTAAAATCTATACAAGTGATCCGAAAGAACTGTTTTTTTTTTTTGTTTTTTTTAGTAGTGTATAGAGTCATCGAACGTGCTATAGGCGAATAAATTAAAAATAATATCGGGCAATAAGCGAGTTTGACGCCAAGTCGCCCTCTAACTCTCGTTAGAGTGCCCTCGCGTTACTAATTAGCAACGATTTGTTAATCTCTCTGGCAACCAGTGTAGGTACACTCGCGGACGATATCGCGACTCGCTCGAAATTTTTTACCGTGCAGTGGCAGTTTGTCAAGATTATCCGCTTGTGTCGGAAATAAAAAATGTGAACGATCGAAAATATTACTTTTTGTCGGTGTTGTTGTCGTTTCGCGCAGTTTGTTCAATAAACGTCTGATAGAATATATCACCGCAGTGATAATAAGTATGGAAAGTTTTTCCCTCGGTACGAGAAGCGGCTCGGTGCCAAGAAACTGTCCGTTATTTTCGTCACTCGAAGAATTGCATGAGAAATTGACACAGCTACTAGGTTTGTAGTATTATGAATATTGAAATGTACGTGTCTGTTGGTTTTTTCGTTGTTAAAATCGTCGATCGAGTAGTATATTCGACGATTCGAGTAGCGCGGTTCTGTGTCGCGATAGTTCGGCAAAGTTCGTTGAAACGTGAGGACAAGATGGCGTCGCCCCGTGGTCCGTGGCAGCAGCGACACGGCAGCGAGGCATCGGAGCCAGAGCCACCAGCTCACGGCGGAACAAGGTGGCGTGACGTCACGCGATAGTTGTTATGCACTCGTGAGTTCCGCCATTGAACCGCGTTGAATTTATCGCTCTCGTTTAATATGTGACAGGGATCCGTTAGCATCGGGTTGATTTTTAATAATTTTACGGCTTCTAGGTCGCGATAGTTTCCCTCAGAGTTTACGCTAAACGTACGGTACGCGTGATTAAATCCGGTGTCCGTAATGGCCGGTAAGTAGAATCTTTACGAACAATTTTCAGGCTTCTTTTTTGCCGCATTGGGGGATCGCTCCGCTCGGTGGCCCTAAAACCCGCGTTTAGATACCGGAGTATCGAACAAATTATAAAAAAAATAAAATCAAATCGCGGCTGATAAAACATACGCGATAAAGACGAAATAATCATAACTCGAAAACCCTGACCTATATCGTTTTAACCTCGTACGTGTTTGACTCGTGATATTTAACAATCAAACTTTAAATAATATAATTAAAAAGAAAAAATAGAGAGAGAAACCTCCGCATCGGTGTGTCTCGTCGATCGTCGAACGCCTACTACAAACTAGGAACAAAATACACAGTTTTCTCGGCAACGTAACCGGAGATCTTCCGCTAAAACCTCATGTTTTCCTCCGCATAGTACATACAAACAAAAAATGGATAGCGGAGAACCGTCAAGTAGGAATTTCACTTCGCTCGTATCAATTCATTGTTGTCATAATTCATTCATTCATTCCATTCATTCATTCATTCATTCGTTCAGTTTCGCGCGGCGTATGATAATAACTACGATACTCGATTGTTTCGTTTGAAAATTATCAAAATATACTACGTTGATTTTTATCCCAACGTATCGAGGTATCGACGCACGTTATGATCATACGTTCGTAATCACGCAATCACCAGACACCAAGGTGGTTTCCTTCTCTTCCACCTAGCATTGTACCAACGTACGTGTATATTGTCGTTACAGGCAACGGTGACATACAGTGGTGCTTCTCTCAGGTCAAGGGAACTCTCGAAGACGATGTTACCGAAGGTGAGCGATCCTTTCGCATTTTTATTCGCGGTGGTATCCAACTTTTGTTATCGCAATGACGCGACGTTCACGTTTTCTTTTATTCATATTTCTGTCTATGATAAATTGATAACCCAAAGATGTATCGATTTTCGTATTCTTGAATTCCTCTCGTCGACTCATCCGCAGACGCGTTTTTAGTTTTACGAACCGACAGGTTTATTCTGCATCGATAATACAACAAAGAATTTTTATTACAGCTGATATAATATCGTGCGTCGAGTTCAATCACGATGGGGACCTTCTCGCTACGGGCGACAAGGGAGGACGAGTCGTCATTTTTCAGAGAGATCCTATTGTGAGTTGAATATTAATCGGTTTATCCTACTATTTAACATATTTGAATGATATTATTATATGCTGATTGAAAACTTCCGTCGTCGTTGTCTGGAGAGATGCGTACGCGCCTTTGCCGGAGAGACGATACGAATCGACTCTATTTTCGATCGGTGACACAAATTAATGCTCATTAAAATCAATTTCTTTTCTCTTTGCCGATGCATCAACCGTTCGAATAACATCTCGTTCAAATATATGCAATGTTTTGGTTCAATTTCAATCGGAGACGCTCGTTATTGATGTACTACAATTGCCTGGTAATATTTGCAAAATTAGTCACAAAAAATCATTGTCGTAGCCTGAAATTTACTCTCCATTGTTTCTTTGGTGGTTGTACCGGTTAAATAGTGCCTGTATTGGGAGATACCGTTATCTATTTACACAAACGTCGTGACTACTGGGATCTCTCGTCAGGCGTAGGTGCAGACGATTCCAAGGTCTCCTCTTGTCAGGCGTGTTGATATAACCAAGTTTACCTTAGCATACAGGAGTAATACGCTTTTGTTTCTGGACGATTTGCTTTTTCCCTAATTTTTCCTAATTTTTGTTTTCTACATGGAAGTGTTTTCCGCTTGTTCTGTCTCCGCAGAGTAAAAACAGTATACCGAGAAGGGGCGAGTACAACGTTTACAGCACCTTTCAAAGCCACGAACCCGAGTTCGATTACTTAAAGTCTTTAGAGATAGAAGAAAAAATAAATAAAATTAGGTGGCTGAAGAGAAAGAATCCGGCTCACTTCCTTCTTTCTACCAACGACAAAACTATCAAATTATGGAAGGTCAGCGAACGAGACAAGAGAGTCGAAGGTTACAATACCAAGGAGGAGAACGGAGCTATCAGGGATCCGGCCTGCGTCACTGCTCTTAGGGTAAGGATTTTCACGTATTGCGCACATTATTTTTCGCACAAAGATCGAGGGCGAATGGAAAACGGAGACAAAAATTACTCGGAATTCTAAATTTGAATAAGAAAAATCCTTGTATCGCAGTCGGTCAAAAGTTATAAAAATACATTCCGTTTAACGTTCCGTTCGTCGGTCAGACACGTAGAACTTGCCAAGTAAAACATGAACGAACGATAAGAAATTTGGTGAATATCTTTTTTTTCGACTCAAACCAAGGCTGTGATGAGCTCTGACTTTACTATGGTCTTTGACCCGATCTATTTTTAAATACTTGCAACTTCTCATCATTTTTTCTCGTTCAAGAATCAAGATTAAATCCGATGTTGCAATTACGTTCATCGTTAGTTCCATTATTGCGTATGATTCTAGTCAATTTTTTTCGGATCATGCATCACTTGCGGTATATGTACGATATGCAAATTAGATTTTTATATTAACATTTTTAACAGGCAATAGAGTTATTACAAGATGTATCATTCCGATTCGCGTACACTTGTGCATTATAGAATCGTGCATACGTCGAGGGTCAAATATGCACATAATATCGGTATAATGCGATACGTAGGAGAGACCATAATTTTATTTAAATGTAAATAATAGCTTAGGAATAAAGCTTTTGAGACAGAAGTCTCTTTGACTGAATTTATTCCTGATAATCTCAAGATACTCGTATTAGTCGAATGATTGATCACGATTCCAAAAAATCTGTCTCATTATCTAATTGATAAGCGAATAAACTGTGCGAATTTTACAAGTATTTATTTTCATTCGAGATTAGAACCACATGTTTCGTATCTACCGGCCGATTATTGTCCATTTTCATGTGTTCACTGTTTTCTCACCGTCATCAGGTACCCACAATAAAACCGATGGAACTAATGGTCGAGGCTTCGCCGAGACGAATATTCGCCAACGCGCACACCTACCATATAAACAGTATCAGCGTGAATAGCGACCAGGAGACATATCTCAGCGCGGATGACCTCAGAATTAATCTATGGCACCTGGAAATCACCGATCAAAGTTTTAGTATCCTTTTTATGACGGAAGAAAATGATTTTGTTAACGATGTGATCGATTTTCTACTTTGTCGGGCAATTTATTCTCTAGTCTATTTCCTAATCTCTCGTCTAACAGATATCGTCGATATTAAACCTACAAATATGGAAGAGTTGACGGAGGTTATAACAGCCGCCGAATTTCATCCGGTCGAGTGCAACTTGTTAGTTTATAGCAGTAGCAAAGGGACAATTAGGCTGTGCGACATGAGGGCGGCTGCTTTGTGCGATCGACACAGTAAACTGTTCGAAGAACCGGAAGATCCTACAAACAGGAGCTTCTTCTCGGAGATCATATCCAGCATCAGCGACGTCAAGCTCAGCAACTCCGGCAGGTATATGATCAGCAGAGATTACCTCAGCGTCAAGGTGTGGGATCTTCACATGGAGACTAAACCCATAGAGAGTTATCACGTGAGTTTCCTCGATCGTTCGCCAATTTCTTTTCTACTCGACGTTGTTTAATCTTGTCCTTTTGTTTTTCCCCCTTCTCAAGGTCCACGACTATCTCAGATCAAAACTTTGCTCGTTGTACGAGAACGACTGCATATTCGACAAGTTCGAATGCTGTTGGAGCGGAAATGATTCGGCAATTATGACCGGATCGTACAATAACTTCTTCAGAGTGTTCGATCGATCTACCAAGCGAGATCTGACGCTGGAAGCTGCCCGCGATATCGCCAAGCCTAAAACACTGCTCAAGCCACGCAAGGTCCGTCGATCCACGTCGTGTTATTCTACGATTCCGAATCTCTTTTGGTGAACATTTTGACGTTGATTTTGGATTTTCTTTTCATTTCTTTTCTTGAATGTTGCAGGTTTGCACAGGTGGCAAACGTAAGAAGGATGAAATTAGCGTCGATTGTCTTGATTTTAATAAGAAAATTCTACACACGGCGTGGCATCCGTCTGAGAATGTTGTTGCCGTCGCGGCTACCAACAATCTATTTCTATTTCAGGACAAACTCTAGCACATCTGCATGCAGGTATTTATCAACTCAACTGTGTATATTTCATAACTTTTATTTATTGACAACAAGATTCCAAACCCTTTCATCTTATTTTTATCTTACATAATTTGCGTCGCCAAGTAACATCCACCAATTTCGACTTGGGTATCATAGTTCTTGTCATTCTTTTGACCCGTTGAGAAAGTTTGAATGGGTGTATATGTATATATATTTTGTTTTTCTTTTATCCGATAACAATAGATAGAAATAAAAATTTGGTACATGTCTTTCTTCAGATAATACAACGCTACATAATGACGTGAAAGTGTCACGCAAAAGTCGAGAGTGGCGGGACAAAAGGAGGAGGAGTTTAGAGGTAGAGGTAGAACGAAGAGGAGGGGGAGAAGGAGGCCGGTGTATGTGTGCGCGTGTGTGTGTGTATGCGTGTGACTAAATAGCACTAATTTAGTGCGGACGAAAGTTGAATCGACACGCCTTGCCGATGGTCGACCGACTGATAGAGAGAATAATAACAAAAACAAAAAATGAATGAAAATAAGTAAGGATAAAGAAATACCGATACGTACGTGGGATCACACAGTGTCAGACCATACACACGCAATTATTATTATTATTATTACTATTATTGAGAAAAGAAAGTAGTAATACGTCATACCGCCCTGTTGAAAACTCTCCCAGGTCCGCCGAGTCTGTTAGCTCAAAATGAAGAAGAAGAATAAAAATTCATAACGACGAATTTGTGTACACGGTATAAATGAAGAAAAAGTAGCAGCGAATCATTACATAATTAATCTGTCAACTGTCCGTCTTCGATAAATACGGTTAATGCGTTTTTTTATACTTCGAGGTACTATCTAGAATCTAACAACTCGCTGAGAAACAAAATGCGTTCACTTTTGGTTACAGACTTCTATTTTTAATCGTCGCACATTTCAAACGCGTAAGTGGAATCCAATGAATGAAAAAAAAAAAAAAAATTGAATGAAAACGATGAGTTGGTTAATACAAATCAAAACCTGCATTAATTATATTGATAAGAAATTAGAATTACTTCGGATTTATTAATACTCGTTACGAATTAGCGGATTAGTTATTATCACTTATTTTTGTTCGTTTTTTTTCTTTTTTTTTTTTTTAATCGCAAAATCGTCGTCTATATATTATACACATTATTATACAAAATACTTATATTTAATTAAATGAAAACTTGAATGGAAAGATTTTAGTGTTATTCTTTTTATTTTTGTTTTATGTTACTTTTTTTTTCTACCAACCGAGTGAATAATACCAGCACGAAATTGATAATACGAGGTACGAATCTGCATTGCTCTGTATATTTAGTTGATTCACGCAGAGTCGTCTGATTAAAGTTACAAAAAAGGGGGGAATGAGAAAGATGCTTTTTAAATTCAATAGTTTATATCCGTTGATACACAACTGAATGTCTGTTATAGAATACAATAAGTTTTACATATTCGTGGCATTATCGTGGAGCAAGATTAATGTTGAAACGTACGTTTTTTTTTTGTTTTTTTCGTTGTTTTCTTTTAGGCAAGAAAATCAAACTGAATTTTTTTTATAGTAATTTACACATTATTTAGGGTGCTTTATTTAAACTAGTGAGTAGTCAACTTTGCGTTATTTTTTTCTCTCTTTGTTTTTCATTCTTTTTCAAATCTCATACTACGTTGAGGTTGAGGATGAACTAGATCGTGATTAGTAAAGTTACCGTCTACTGATAAATTTCTTCTCCATGATTCGCGATTTCGAGATTTTTCTTTTCTTTTAAATTTTTCCCTTTTATAGGAAAAATTAAAACAGTGTAACTATACCTTAGTGAAGAAAACTGAAAGACGTAAATACAGAAATAAATGAATAAATAAATAAATAAATAAATAAATAAATTGTAAACTAAAGTTTCAGAAAACGCTTTAATACGTAGAGAGAGAGTCAATGGAAGTAATGTGTTGAACGTTTAAACATTCGACACAATTATTTGAAAACCTTTTCTTTTCTAATTTTATTTCTCCAAGCAGAATATGCTGAAATACAGACTTGTGACATTAAAACCGCTGCACAACGTACGAGAAATGAATACGTACCGCAGGTAAAATACATACTTGATCGAACGCGATGGAAAAATTCCAAATTGATGCATAAAACTAGAAAAGAAAATGAAGGAAAAAAAGTAAATGATAAAAATTGATGTAATTGTTGATAGGACACACGAAATGCGTTTTACATGTGTAAGCTGGGCTTGCAAATGATTAAAAGAGCATTGTGTATGATAGAATGGTTCCTAGGTTCGCGATATGCTGTGTCGTTACATTATCCAACAGCGCTCCCATTCGATGAATTTATCTAGTGCGCGGTTAAAGAATAATTGAAGAAAAAAAATTACATGTACAACATGTGTGAGATAAAACCTACACATTCGACCATTGTATTAGAAGCAGTTTTTACACTTAGCAGTATGTGTGTATATTAAGGTGTGGATAATCTATTTTTTTTCATTCTATTATCAATTTCAATCTCGATTTTTTCCCTCGATCGTCATCGCTGTAATATCACATCGTTCAATTTTCTTACGACAGAAAGTTTGTTTCCGTCCGTATGTCAATTATTGAATAAAAGATAGCAACTTTCAAATTCGAGCTCTGAAAGATGATCGGTCATCAAGTATATCGATCGAATTAATCAGATTTTTTAATTTGTGTCAAAATTGAATCCGTTCAATCGGTAGGGCTAAATTACAGAGTTATATATTCAAATTGGCAACTTAACTAAGTGTTCTATGTACTTCATTGCGCATTCTTATTTAATCATCAATATATAATTTGATTTTCATACGATAATAATCATCTACTTATTAAGTATTAAAAAGATCCACCGTCGATTGTGAATTAATATTGTTCTTTGTTAGACCGGCTAAATGGCGTCGGGCTGTAACCAGTGATATTTCGTGAATGAAAATTAGAAACAAGAATACCTTTGGCGGTGATCAACGTAGATTACAAATGAGTAGAGGCAGTCATGTACTAAAAATGAGTAATAATATAACGAAAATAAACGTTATTCGATATACATTACACGTAAATTGAACATTTAAACAAACAAATAATTAATTAGATAATAATTTTATAATAATTATCGATATTAGGAATTACGGACGTACGAACCAATGAGATCCGCGAAATTCTTTCACCCACCTCCTCGTCGTTGTTTTTGTATTAGGGGTATTATTACAATATTGTTTATGTAATAAACTCTTCCTCTTTCTTTTATTTTTTATATTTTTTTGTTTTTGTTTTTGTTTTTGTTTTCGCTGTCCTTCTCTTTGTTAACTGCTATGCAGGTTTACTTAGTTACAGTAAAACAGAAAAAGAAGGAAAAAAAAATGATCTGAATGTGGTCGTTTGTAGAGAAAATAAGTAATTGTAGAGGTAGGGTAGGGTTAGATAAGTTTGGGCGATAAGAATTAATTATTATTTTTCCGCATTTTTTAATTTCACTCGGGGTTGATCGATCCTCCGAATGAACTTTTAAATCTGTGCGCTAAGAATCAAACTTTGGTCAACAATTTATTCATAGATAAAGAAAAATTGAGTAGATATGAAAATAGGTTTTCGATGAGAGGTTTCTTTTTCCCTTTTTCTTTACTATTCATCGATTAGCTATGTAGACAATTATTTCAAAGAGAAATAATGGTAAACTATGAGATTATTTTTCAAATGAACATCTTTCATACGCAGCTAAGTTTGTGGTTTATTTCATTGATTCTAATTTATAATAAAAACATGTGATCATGAGAAGTTGGAACACACAAATTCACTTGAACCTGGTATAAAATGAAAGAGAAAACTAAATTCTCCCAATACTAATGATGAAATCAATAATTTAATTGTAAATTGAAATATTTCTCAATAGTGTTTGATACACGTGTCTCAAGTACAAAGAAAAAAGGCCATATTAAATCTCATTACTCCCCTTCCACCCCAACCCTCGCGTCCGTTTGTGGATAATAATAATGACCTAATGCTTTAACAACAATTATTGTATCGAAAATGAAGACAGATTTATTGAGACATTGATCATTAGTAGCGTACAAAAACCATCTTAAACAACATAATTGTTACTTATATCACCTACTATGGAAAAACAAATTTTCCACCGCGGTTGATTGCCAGTGATATGATTATACTGTGTAAACTAGGGTTTTGAATGAAAAAAACTTGGAAAAAAATGGAAGAATTGAAAAAAAAAAAACGAAAAAAAGAAATAAAAATTTGTAATAACTTTTATCACCGATTACTTTTTATTTTCATTTTATCATTTTTCTCTCGACACGGGACTTCCGAATGTATTATTATTATTATTATTATTATTATTATTATTATCATTAATATTATTACGGAATACTTGTTACTGTAAGTTGAACATTATTTCCATGCTCCAATGTTTAGGATTCAAACAAAATTGTAATGAATAATGATTAAATTGATAAGAATTATGATAACGTATGTGTATAATATGATTCAGCGCTGCGGCAGCCGATTATTCTGTAAGCATCGTACAAATAAAAAGCAGAGGATAGACGGTCACGTTCTTCCGAGCATCGGCAAGGCAGTGGTCGATGTGTTTATGCGTATATGAAGATAATATAAGCGAAATACCGGGTGAACTTTTTTTTAAATACAGTATCTGATATTTTAATAAATAAGATTAATATTAGGTAGATGAAACAAAGAAGAAAAATAAAACCCAAACTGTCTTTATTTATGACGCTGCTACGTATCTGTATAATATATTATAATATTACTATAACGCAGTCGAAAAGAAAAATCCCAACTTGTTCTTTCATTGTTCGAATGAAGAGTTTGTGTGCCATAGCGGAAACAAAAATGCTATTGCAATGCCTAACAATTCACATTGTCGATAATGATAATTTCCAAGAGAAAATAATTTTTTTTTTTTTTTTTTGACCTAATGGACTTTACTTTCTCTGATCCAATTTGCTCCGACGTCTATGGATTGTTCAAAAACGCAAAAAGAATAACTCACCTACATCTATCGAAGCTTTCTTTATGATGAATCAGTATTAGATTATTTTAATGCAAACAAGGCGAGGTGGCTTAAATTAAATTGTATTTTTGGAGAAAAGATGAAGAAAAAAAGAAAACAAAAAAAAAAAAAATGAAATTGTAAAAAATAATAACTTAGACATACAACGGTACATATACATTAATACATAGGTATTATTATACAATGAACAAATATAAATACTAGCTTCGACAAATTCCTGCAAAAGTAGTAGGAGCCAAGGAAGAAGGGATAAAGAAGAAGAAGAAGATGAGGAGGCAAACTACGCTGTGGTTACAAGAAAAAACAAATACCATAATTTTAGCAATATAATTATTATCATTATTATTACTATTGTTGTTACTTATTTTATTTATATTATTATGGAAACACAATTTGCGAAAAAAAAGGTTGAATAATAATATTATACCGGGTGCTCCGAATATTTGGTTACGTGATGTATGTGTGAGAACAAAAGTGGATGTGAAGAGAATCGAGATTAAGAAAGCGGAAGAAAACACACACCAAAAAGAAGAAAGTGAATAAACTAATGTATAAATAAGTTTGAAATTGAAAATCTATGCTATAGATAGTTCCAAATATTCGGGATACCCCGTACAATGATTATTACAACATGCGGTGTTTCAGAGAATTTTCTACAAATATTGAATTACGAAATAACGTCGAGTAACGTAAAGAAGTGAATGTATGTGAAAAACAAATCATTCTGCTACTTTTTGCTGCTACCAATAAATGATAGAATAAATGAATAATGGAGAATTGCTATGAAATTAACACGCGCGGTCATAATCTTATAAGCTGTAAGTATAAAAAAAAGTTTGAATGATTACATAATTTTAATACGCTAGAAGGTAAAGGAAAAAAAAAAGAAAAAATACATTTGTATCATAAATTACCATACGTATAGATTAACTTTTTTTTTTTCATTCTCATTTTCTTTTTAACGATTCATCATTTCTGCTGGATGTATAAGAGAAAAAAACAGATGAACACACCGTAGGTAGACAGCTTGAATCTGATTCGATGATTGAATTTTCTGTACTCTGTATTTGCACGTGATAGGGTCTTGAATTGAAATCATTCGAGTAAATCTGAGGACGAAAAATTGAGATGGATTGATTTACAGGGGAGTAGAGTGAAGCTTATTAATATTTGTATTTGGGCATTATGATTCGTTGATTGATAGTAATAGTTAAAAAAAAATCAATAAGTTCATAGATAGCTTTATGGTATATGCGAGAGTACTTAACATACAGAAAACTCAATTTTTCATTGATTTCGATTAATTACAATATCGTTATAAAGAATATACACTGATGCAAGTCGACGATGAAGTTACGAATGAGTCGGTACGTCTGCGGTAATGTCTCTCCGCTATATATATGAAAGAAACTTGATCATAAAGAATACCCTTCCCCCACGCATAAAAATAATAAATTATAAAACGGTAATTTTATTACAAAAAAAAAAAAAAAAAAAAGAAATGAGCAAAGTCGAACAATAATCAATGAAAAAAAATATAACTCGACGATGCTGAAATGAAATAATGGCGAATTTGCATAATAAAATTCAACAACAAATTTACAACAAATCGCATTTACAATGTTTACTCTCTCTCTCTCCATTCCTGGTAGTTGAAGATTTTTAAATGAAAAAATCGCGCCGAGACCGACGGGACCAATCACCGCTCGCTGCAGTGTTGCCGGTTCGATCGCGTCGCGTGCGCCGTGCGACGTTGACGAACGTTTTCGAACGAATGTTTGGTATGTGAGCCGGCCGGTCGGCAACTAAATGCGATTTTACAGCCCCTGAGGTTAGTTTGAAAGGTTTGAAAGCATCGCTAGCTAGTCGGGATAGGTAAAAACGTTACGTAATGTGAATTCAATTAGTCGGTAGTCGACACAATTGAAAAGTATTTCGATACGGTAAATACCCATCCCACCTATTTGTACTTGGAATAGAATACGAGCAGTTCGAACAGTGTGTAAAGTGTAAACGGTCTCATTCAAGAAGCTTGCGACGCGCGGCCAACCGCGGGTAAGAAAAATTTCTCCATAAACGGCTGATTGAGACAAAGCTCGTTCTCTCGTTGCGTACTTGCGTGTGCGTACACGCCAGTATAATACCAAACGACGCACAAACACACAAACAGCGCATGTCCTTCGAGGAGGCAATCTAACTAATAGGCGCGTACGCTCATTAACGGAAAGAAAAAGGAAACCTCTGTCCCGTGGTCAGGATAACCGTAAATAACCGTAAACCGAGTAGTTGGCGTCATTCTACTATCGAGGCACATCGACTGTGATTCTATCCGCTCTTCTCGTTCGATCGAAATCAAAGAGAAATAAAATACAGATAAGAAAACGCGTCTGATCGAAGGTTCGTCGTTTATTTTTTGTTTTCTATTTTCTATTTTTCAATCGCTGTTTTGTGGTTTCTCTCGGTAAACTTTGGTGACTTGTGAACGTTGATGGAGACGCCACCTGAGAGCGAAAAGGTATAATAAAAGTCAGGAGAATTGTTAATAAAAGAAACGAAAGAAAAGAAAGAAAAGAAGCGAATAAATTGAAGCAAACGCGTGTGGGGTTGCGAGAAGCTTAGGAAACCCCGCATAAGAGTAACCATGGGTAAAACGCCAAAGAAGGCGGCGCCCGAGGGTGATGAGAGGAATAGGTACGTTCGGAGATTAAAAACCGCATCGACGTCGTCAAAGCACGATGATGTCAGTGCGAATTTGACCGCGGCGCGTTCGATCCAGCCCGAATGCGAGAATACTAACAGGTTTGTAATATTATAACCATAAAATCCAACCTGTACCACCGTTTCTTATTCATTCTTCGAATATGCCTTTATGCGTGTATTCGTTTTAGGATTTTTCTATTTTCCCATTTTTCTTTCGCATTTTCCCCGCTTTTTTAGTCTCGGATATGGTCATATTGCTAAAACGCAATCGTATCCATCGCTACGTATATTTTGAATGAAAAATTTGGAACGCAGGGTTGATACGAGCACAGTTTTACACCTGAACATTGCGGAGTCTAGCCGCTCTGTCCAGATCACTCTGCATGTAAAGTAGACACTGGCGTGGGGAAACGGTTACGATGAAATAACTTGTTTGAGAAACTTTGGTTTGGGATTATATTTTATGTTGTACAACGAGTTACATCACGACACCTCTCATCTCCTCAAATTCCGAACAAACATCGTACGAAAATTGAATCCGTTTATCATCCACCTCGATATTCAATCTAACGAACATTTCAATCACGCGTGACACGTTGTTTCAGAGCTAAAAATACCGGCACTGCTGCAAATATTCAAAAAACCAGTTCCAAGCCCACCGGGACCGCCAAGACGTTCAAGGTTTGTTATTCAGACTACTTACTCCTCTTCTTTTAGCTCACAAACTGCTTCTGGAATTACATGTTCTCTCGTTGTTACCTGACGCGACCTTTTCCACATAGCTGAGTTGATCGTTTGCTGTTGGCTTTTACGTAAGAATCGAGATTTTCTATGCCAAAATCGAGATCAATATATTAATAAACATTAATGGTGAAGAGGATCATTTATACATCGTTTGGCGCTGTCTTATCTTGAGGCTCTTTAATAACTCTGCTTATCTCATATCAGAGATCAACATTTCACTTGGTTTGTTTCAGTACGCTATCGACGACCTTCGTAATAACGTAGTATTCTGGTATCAATCTCGACGAGCTATTGTAATTCGATTTTAAAAAAATGAATTTAGTAAAAATTATTCGTTAGAATGTAGAATTTTATACAGGGTAAGGGGTCTGATGATTATTTCGATACCTGCGACGTATCGTTCGATTCTGTCTATGCCTCTTTACAATCAGCAGAGTTTGAACATCTGTGTCAACAAGAAGTAGAATTCATAACCACCATACTTACACTTGACGTTTTCGTTTTCCAGAGCAAGCTTAGAAGTCCTGCGGTTAAATCGTTGTCGTTGAACCGCCTCCCCAAGTCTGCTGGCAGGCCTTCGTTAACGGACAGTAAAGAATCGTCCGGCAGATGAGGACTCGCCTGAGTTTTTTAATAAAGACACTCGCTACGCAGCCAAAGTCAGAGGAGTCTGGAACGGAGGTGGAAGGAAACTAACTGCGGAAACTGTCCGCTGAAGAATACGTTATCTTTGAAACGGAAATTATAAAAACTAGGAAAGGCGAGGCCGTCGAGACTGAGAAGAAGACAGAGGTAATCGAGCTGGCGACGGACGATGAGGAGAAAGTCGACGAAGAGATTCAAGAGAAGGTTGCGGTGGTCGATAAAGAAGCCGAGGGAGAAACTCAGGTCAAGAACTGAAAAAGGCAGCCACGAACGGTCGCCATAACTCAACTATTGAGACCGAAGACTCTAAGGAAGAAACTGAAGAACACGAGGCAAAGGTGACCCTGACTATTGAAGATAGTCCCTTGAAAATTAATTTGAAAGAGGAACTGAATGGTTCCGGAGAGCCAGAGATCGCCGAGGTGGTGTTACAGCCGATAGAGGAGTCGAAGGAGAATGGTCACGCCGAAGACAAGGACGACTAAAGTGAGGATTTAGCAGAGACCGAAAGCTGCTCCGTTGACGTGGTAGAGTCTACTACCTCGGAGATGTCCGGTTTCTCAAGTGGCGCATTGAGATCGGAAAAGGCTATAGGAGCGCTGGTGAAACAGCGTCTGCCATCCAACGACGACCTGTCTTTTCGTTTCTTTCGACGCCTCGATCATGTGCTCAAAGACGTTCATGTGAGGCTAACGATTGCCTGCTGATAACTCCCGTAACTGTCGTAGTCACGAACGAAGAACGTTCGTCAAACCGAACCCGCCTGCAGAGATTCTTCTTCATTCGGCAGAACACTGAGAAACATATCTGGCAGACATTCTATCAATCGGATGCGCCATGTCACAGTCAGGAGCAGATTATCGCCAAATAATTCATTGTTCGTTAACATGTCTTCGGTATCTTTGCCGGACGAGGATGCCCGCGATCATAAGATTCTCCGTCATCGTACCGGACTCTCGGACACACTGACTTGCAACGGTACTCCGGTCGATCGAAAGCGGAAACTGGAACCTGAGGAAACCAACGAGGCTAAGAAAGTGAAGACAGAGTCGGAGAGCGGTCTGTTCAGCGCTTCTATCGGGCTTCTTCAAGGACTTCGAAGACCGATTCATACACCCCCAACGCTGGGGGCCTACAAATTTAATGCCCAAATTCAGATATTATGAATAGAACAACGACGAGAAGGCCGTTATTCAGGAGCAATCGGGCTGCTGGCATGGTAGTATTGCAATTTTCTCCTGAGCGACAGTTTTTATTTCTTCTTTCTTTTGACTCAAAGACCACGAAGAAAAATCAACTCCGTGATTTATAAATTCATACTTTCCATTTCGAGTAAATTTTTATCACGGAAGTCACGATTTTTGTCATTTATTTAATTCATCGGGATTGGCTTCTTTTTCTTTTTTTTTTTTACATCAACAGGGTTTTCAAAATATTCGCGTAAGTCTGTTTCAAATTTAAGAGCGATTGCAACATTGAAATAGAATTATTTTTCTTTGATTTGAAAATCCTGCTGCTGTTATCCAGACATTTATACCAAATCAAAATTATTAAGGTCTTCAAATTTCGAAAAACAAAAATAAATACCAATAGGTAGATTAGATCATGTTCAAATATTGAGCGCCACGGTTTATTCAATAGGAATATCTAGTTTAAGACACGTTGCTGATGACGGTTGAAAGATTTACGAACCTTGACGCTGTTTTTTTTTCTTCCTTAACACGTTTCAAGAACTTTACGATTATGTGCAGCGGTGAGAAGATTTTCTTTAGTAAAATATACAATCGCGAATCTAGATTATAGTTCTTATAAAATTATAAATCCTCATCGGATTGTTTATTATTTTTTAACCAGCATGTAGTATCTATGTTTAAGATTAATCTGTTGAATGTCAGAAAACATCCTGTCAATTTTTTTTTCTTTGTCAAACGTCGAATATTTTATTACCATGACATCACAATAGTTAGTACAAAAAAAATCTCGGAATTTTCTCATTTCAATTAGGTATTACAATAAGAGGCTACCATATCTGTTTTTTTGTATTTTACATTTATTCTTTCTTAATATTAGTGGCATACTAATCCAAGCGAAGCATGGGGCCAGCGAGACAATAATAAATTTGGACAAAGATACGGAATTTCTTTTGAAACACATTTTATGAATAACAAATTATATTATGCAATGGGATCTTGTCACCCGTGTAGATTTTCAAAAAATTTTCTTTTTCTCATTAGATTTATTCCTTGGTTTTATTTCCATATTTTGTTTAATTGCGACTCTTTCAAGTCTTCTTTATATTTGAAAAATAAAATCATTAGTGTGCCAAAAAATTGTTGATATAATGAATAATATAATCTAAATATTGATGAGATAGAAGAGAGATGAAAAGAGACGAGAAAAATAAATAAATAGATGCACTTGTACCCTAATTATAGTACTACTACATTTATTATGAAGTACCAATTTAATAGTATATATTTTTTATACCGCATATCCCTTAGCATCTACCTTACCTTACATTTGCTTATTGTAGTAAATTTGAAACCTAATACGAGAATAGATAGACTCGATTTTGGTATTATTAGTAAATCTAAATACTAAGAAACATCAAATGTATTTGATTTCCTCTTTTTTTTTTGTCTCCAATTTTAAAATACACATTTATTTCAATTAGTCATAACATAATACCGTGTATTTCGTGTTTTGTATTACCTTGTTTTTTGAACATACAAAACCTCAAAAATATGTGCCCCAACTTTTTGCATAATTTTCTTGTAACTCATTTGGTATCATAACTTGGAATATTTTTCCCTCGCTATAATAATTTTTTTTTTTTGTCTTGAAACTATTCGTTATTATATGAATATGCGAGAATTGTACATGCTACAATGGTATAATTTTTAAATAATTTCATATGTAGATTAGTGAGAAGAGATTAGTGAAAAAATTATAGAAACACAATAATTTTTAATGTTCAGGCACTTGGATACAATTGGTAAATACATATTTGCGATCAATAAAATTTTTAAACTTTCTATACTCTTATTTAAAGCAAGAAGGAGAGGGGAGAAAGGAGATTAACTCACAATCAACCAAAGTTAGCTAATTGATCCAGATCCATTCTACGTCTTAATTAAAATCGATATCTAAATTTCATACGTATCAACATATCAATTTTAAACCGTAAAATTCAATTTCGGAATACCTAATTTTTCATTCTAAATTAATAATTTCCATACCAAATATTTACTAGCTAAGACTGAAATGATAGACACGTGCTCCCTTTTCCAATTTTTCAGGCGCTGATTGATTACGATTGCATATATTACGTTAATATAAAATATTCACCACTCAGGCAATGATCAAAGTGTGTCAAATCTGTGTACATAGAAAGTATAAAATTTTCTATCAAATAAAAGTATCCGAGATAATAATTATCGCGCTATTCAGCTCATTTGTCATTTATTAGTTATAAAAAAAAAATGTATTGTTTATAAACAACGGTACATAGTCTACATTCTACAATATACTACAGCGGAGACGACAAACTGACATCTGATTTATTGCGTCGTCGATACTATCTCGTATTTAAAACGAGGCCGTGTGGAGGGTGAGGGGGCCTAAAATCATCCGATAGTGCGATATTTTACAGTTTGCTTGTCCGCTTGCCGCCTCGGGTCGGAATAAAATTCCAAGAATGAGTGCGAAATAATGCGCGAATGTCTCGGGGGGTATCGGGTCACGTGATGCCCGGCGTTCGGGCGTTTCCGCAGCCAGACGATTGGCCTCGCGTGTCTCTGTGCACATGTGTGTGGCGGCCGGCGGGCCAGTCGTGAGTGTCGTGACCGCGTACCAGAGTCCAGAAGAGGCAGCCGCCTCGTGTATTCGCGCGCGTTGTACCGGTGTGTGTGCGTGTGTGTGTTGAACCTGCTCGCCGTACCACTCCGCGAAAAGAGAAAGACGGGTAGAGGGAGGAAAACGCAGCGACACATGTGACGGTGTGTAGCGTGAAATAGTTTGTCAAATCTGTGAATTAACAAGTAAGTAACGATTGATAATCGCACAAAGTGATGCCTCTCTGTCAATACAATATCGGTGAAGATAGTTCGTTTGTGTTACGTGATCAGGTTTATTTATAACAAAGATTCCGGTCTAAATATGTAGCAGCCACCACTGGTGCTGCAGCCTGCTGGGGCGGTGGGTCTTTGTGGCGTGTGTTCTCCACGCGGTGCCGCGATTACACGCGTTTTACGGGGGACGCACATCGTTAACAGAAGTAACGACAGTCGTTTGTCAATTGTCAATTGTCGGTTCCATCCGCGAAGGGAAAATCGGCCTGCCAAGGTCCCTCGGATCTGATAATCGCGAATTCGGTACGCGGTCAAATACCTCTCTCCTAGGTTAGCTACGAGCGATAGATTTTCAAGGTATAGCACACGAGCGCACGAGCACACGCTATTCCCTCACGATATTTGCTGATATAACGGCGACGCTAGATTTTGCACACGCACGCACACACGCCGTGGCTTTTTCGTACGTCCTGGTTCGATGTGTGGGTGAAGTATTGAATGCATACGTCGAATCGGTGCTGGTGAGAAGCCGAGAGAGGGGTACGGAGAAGGGGCCGAGCGTGATTATTATTTCAACCACGATAAAATAATACAATATTTGCAGAATATTCCATCGCGACTGGATATTCGACGTACGTACGTATCAATAAACTTTAAATGTAAAAAAATCGGGACATTTGTTCGTATCTACAGAGGTGAGGAGCTTGAAATATGCTCGCGGATCGCTTTGGAGTCACGCTTTCAAGTTCACCTGCAGCTGTGACTTGTGAGTGGCTGTGAGAGGCTGTGAGACCATGTGAAAATATGTTAACCGTCTGGTTGTTATTTGTCGTCTACGTCACGTGGTTAGTGATACGCGAATTTTTCCAAACTCGTTTATTTCGCGCATTCGATCGAACGATCGTTATTCCGTATCTGAATATTGGATATAACAATCGTCGAGAGTTCTCACACCGTGTTCTAAACACATAACCTCAAAGAACGCGTGGCTACGCGAATTCCCATGCTCTCTCGCGGACCAATGGCCGTTTCTTCCACACCTCCAGTTGAAATAAAAAAAATAATAATAATCTTTCATTCCAACCGGGAAAATATTCTCCGCTCGATTTTACTTGCGAAACAGTCGCGAAAAGACGCCGAAACCGAATTATCCATGATGCTTTTGTGGATGATAAAATACTTATCGGATCACGTACACGATAATCGTGGATAACGGAGGAAGAGGAAAACGAAACAAAAACTATGACCCCGAAATGAACGATTTAGAATTACTATTTCTATTAATTTCTTGTTGAGATCTAACTCGTCTCTGTTTGGATATGTCTTTCAGATTGCCAAACGGACCATAGCATAGTTCTAAGGACACTGGCTGGGTAATGGAAACTGGGTTTTTAAACTTTAGGGACGAGGAACATTTCTCAGGTTTCTCCTTGCCCCTCGATCAGGTGAGTTTTGTTTTGCGTTGTTTTTTTACCATCATTTCTTATCGTACCGTCGGTCGTAGATGTCATTTAGAACTAATCGTATCCGCTGTGCTTCCCTCCGTCCATTAACGATCTTTCGATTCCCAAATTCCTGTTTAATCAATTCTCGCGCATCGTTTACCGTTAATATACGAATGTACGCATAGTTTGTAGAAGGGTGACTAATTTACATATGTAATCAACATTTTGAAGCATGGTATACTGGAAGAGTCACATAGTTCACTCATGGAATTGATGCAAGATGACTTCCGCTATAACTTAGACTCCAGAAGTGATTCGTCGGCGGTTCTATGGGGCACCGAACAAGAGTAAGTTGTCAGTTTGTTGTATTTTTTTCCACCATACAGATTTGATCATTGTTCGAATAAAACCGGAGGTCTTTGTGAGATTTCTGAACAATTCGCACACAAGGTTTTTCTATTCCCATTGTTGTCTCACGTCACCGCTGATTGTTCATTTTCATTCACGGATAATATTGATTCAGATTGAACGGCGACATGGCTGTGTTACCGGACTCTGGTGTGGCGACCGTTTACCCAAAAATGGAACACATCAAGGAAGATTTTGCCAAAATGCTTACCGACTGGCAAGAGCACATAGGATCCTTACAGGTGATAATCATGGTTTCTATTGAATACTCGACGATAGAGTTATCGTCTATCGAACGAAACTCCCTTTTGTTTGAGACGAATTATGCATGTCGAAAATTGTTCTTTTCACAGGCTTCGGACCCTGAGGAAGATATCGATGTCAAGGACATGGTGGGATTGAATATGCGTCGGAAAGTCATCACCGATATACCGGAGGATATTTTTGGGGATCAACCTCCCAGCTCTTCTTCTTCTTCTTCTTTTCCTGTTAAAGTGAAAATTGAGAAACCGGAATCTCCGTGCGAGACAGAATCTTTCGGGAAAGGTGTGTAATCGTTTTCCAATCCATCGATTCGTCACAGAATATATTCACACATCTAACATTTTTTATATTTCAATCTTTTGCAACGCAGATATAAAGATCAAAGTCGAAGAATTGATCTTTGCGAATGTAAAACAACCGAAAACGAACGTGGAAAAGCCCCGCAACGTACAGAACAAGACGGATATCGAGAAAGTCAAAGAGTTCGTTCCTAAGAATATTAAAAAAGAAATAGAGGAGTCGAAAATTTCTCCCGAGACTGAGACTGAAGACTGTATCGACGTGGAAACAGTGTCCGAACAAGTCCCAGGTAATTTATCCGGTCAACGGAAGAAGACTTGTTTTTCTAATATTTATTTCGACTGACCAAGTGACTGACACTTTTATTCTTCTATTTTGTGTCTCAGTGCTAGAGGCTGGCGATGTGAAGAGTCTGCTGGAACAATTCGAGGCTTCGGAAGCTGTGACTCCTCGTGCGTCGATGAGCAGTTACGGAAAAGGCGTTGCGACGGGTGATAATTATCACGGCAAGTCGGGGTTGTCTGGAAACAAATCTCTTCTGACTCCGATAAAGAAACCCGCGGAAGCTGTCGACTCGACGCTACATCAAAACATAATGAACTCGTTACCCAAAGAAGTTATCGATAGGATAAAGGTGAATGAAAGAATTGAAAAGTTGAAATAGTTTAAAATACAGAATCGTCGTACCGTCGAAAAGATTAATTAACCGAGAGATTATTCCGACGTTAGGCCTCTGGACGCAAACGAGTCATACCTTTGATTCCGGCTATACCTACGAGAAAGTCTGGAACTCGAAGTAGCGGCACTCGCATGCAAGACGCAGCCGTCACGCTGTCTCGTAATAAACTGTTAAAAATTGTAAGTGGTTTGAAATTTAGAGATCTTTTCCCATTACTTGGATTGTCGATAGAATTTTATTACAATTCCGATACCTATATTGTGGCAGGTTACTTGTAATTCCAATGGAAACGGACGGGCAGATGGTTCCGTACATTTGGATCACGATTACTGTAGCAGCATCGGTTCGGCTTTGAGCACTTCCGATAGTAACGCCGATTACGAGAGACAATTGAGTGACAGTGATAAATGTTTGTCGTCGAACAAGGACGATGTTTCAAAACAGCAACGGCAACGGCAACAACAACAGCGATCCAGTAATTTAGATAATTGTCGGATAGCGGGGAAAAAATTATTATCAAAATACTATCGTGACAGCTGGACTGATCACGGTTCTAAAAAAGACAGTGGTTTAGAATCTGGTGACGTTAGCGACGCCAGTGAGGAACTACCTACGCCTGCGGTCAAACAGGCCGAGTCTATTAGTAATATTAAAAATAATGAAGTGACGATAGGGAAACATAAAGAACAGCAGCAGGACAGTCTTCTAAAACAAACGAATAATTTGATTGTGAATCAATTAAATAACGGTAAGTCTGCGATGAAACCGTCTCCGGTGCACGAAATGAGAATACGTTCTGCTCTCGCGACGAGTATCTTACAACTGCGGAAAGGAGTTCTTACCAAGACTAAACCTGTACTGGAAGGAGTTAACGGCAGGAGACCCGGTGCTTACATCGTCGGGATGGAGATTGGGAATCCTAAAGCGAAGCAGATGGTGTCTGTGCTGAAAAAACCACCAAACTGCGCTACCTCGACCATTTGTTCGACGATAACCGGTAGTCATTCTAAAGAGAGTATAGTCACTACGACCAACAGTTCGAACGGAGAAGTGCAGAATATTATCGTACAAGAAGTGGAACAGGTGAACGAGGAGGAAGAGGAAGTCAAGAAACCGGTTAGGAGGAAACTTAATCTTGCCGAATATCGTAGTCGACGGGACAAGAACAGAAGCGATAACAGCAGAACTAATTCACCGGTTCAACCTATGACTCTGATCTATATTCATCACGTGTCCACCACTACAGAGCCGATAAAGGACGATCCTGAAAATCCCGTTTGGTCAGAGAGGGAAATCGTCTCTGTATTGAAACCAAAAGCTGATATAGAAGAGGAAAAGAATAGACCCAAAGTCGTCACCCAGACAATCGGAGTACAAACAAACGAAACTGTCTTCGATACTCCAGCCAGAACTGATACAACCGTTAGCAATGAAAGGAGGTTCGTTTGTTCGAAAATAGGATTTATTATTCGTTGAAAATAAATTTGGTGACGTTGTTGAATATTATTTTCAGAACTGATCGAGTCAGAGACAGAAAAAATCGACAGTACAGACGGAGAAGCGCCAGTTCTAGTTCCAGCCGATCCAGATCGAGGAGTAGAAGTAGAAGCAGGAGCAGGAGTAGGAGTAGGAGTACTTCGCACAGACGCGGCGCGACCCGGCGCCGAAGAATTAGCCACAGGCGAAGCTCGGTCAGCTCGAGCAGCAGCTGGTCTTCTCGTTCTCGCTCCAGATCTCGGTCAACTTCGCGATCTTCGTCCAGGTCCAGGTCACGATCCAGATCTTCCAGATCAAGATCAAGGTCTTCGTCTTCTTCCAGATACTCTAGTTGCTCGAGGTAAGATTTTAAAACTATTGGTCTATTTCGTTATTTTCCTTTCTCATTATTATTTCTTTATTACCTTCAACCTTTTACTTGCAAAAAAAATCACGCACCATTCTTTGGAAAGAAATATTAGAAGATACATTGGTTTTGAGATTAAAGAGAGAGATGTTTGGATTTATTCGAAAATTGAGTAAAACCGCGATTGCGTAGGTCTTCCTCTACCTCGAATTCTGGGAAAGGTAAAAGGTCGGGTCAACGACGACTACCCACACGCCAGAAAGGTACGAGTTATTATAGACACAGGCGGCACTCCTCTGACAGCAGTCACAGCTACCGAAGCTGGAGGAGGTAAACATTATTGATTCAATTCGAATGTTAGCGATATCAAAATATTAAAAATACAGTGCTAATGTTTGGCATACACAATTTATTAACACACTTTCTTTTTCTATCTTTCGAAATTGTTTTAAAACAGCAAACGCAAAAACTGTCGACCGTTATCATCCAGTAAGACCCATTTTCTTACGTTTCGTTTCTCTGCCACAGTACTAATTATAGTCTTTTTGTTTTTCCAAGTATTCAGTACCAGCGTCCGAAGCAAAAATGTCCGGTATCTGAATCGATTGATTAATCCGATCTTTGATTTCAGCTGTTGTCGGATCTTCTAAAATGTATATAATTCCTTTATAACACAAGTTTTTTTTTTTTTATAATTCTCAGGTCTTCTTCGAGTCTACGTAGAAAACCTTACGACACATGGACAGACAGGGAGAAACAGAGACAAGTCGAAGAGCGAAGAGTCATTTATGTCGGGAGATTAGAGGAAGGTGTACTGAAAGCCGATTTGCGCAGGAGATTCGAAGCTTTTGGTCCTGTCGTCGACATCAGCGTTCATTTTCGAGAGCATGGGTAAAACATTTTTTAATTTACCAAGCAAATTACAAATATAGAGGAAAAAATGGGCAAAATTAAACATGTTTTCGTTTTCTTGCCAATCCACAGAGACAATTACGGCTTTGTAACGTTCGCCTATAAAAATGATGCTTACGAAGCTGTCGAACATGGAAATGACGACCCCGCTCAACCCAGATACGACCTCTGCTTTGGCGGACGTCGGGCTTTCTGTAAAGTGAAATACGCAGATCTTGGTTAGTAAATAATAATACATTGATTTACTCAATTTACGCTTCAAGCCCTCAAAGAAAAAAAAAAGATAATTATTATGATCGTCGACACCGTATTCCTCTGCTTTATCGCTCAGATTATGAAATGTATGTTCACCACAATTTTCTTTTGTCCCTGATTTAGATGGGATTGCGAGTAACTCGTTAGGCGGAGGTAGAGGAGGTCGTTCCAAGATGGACGCGGACAACTCGTTTGATCTTCTGCTAAAAGAAGCTCAGGCAAAACTACGTAAGAGAAAGGTTTGACATACGTATTGTGTATTGATAGTAAATCTAACTTGATAGACTCGATGCGTGGTATGCCGCCACAATCGTGTTACCATGATTGTAAAAAAGAAAGGAATAGAAATGAAAGAAAAAATTTGCGAAATTGTCAGAAGATGATGAATAGAAATCTGGTACATATTAATGAGGTACGCGCAGTTTATCAAAGTCGAGCCCAATAACTCACGTTTCTGATATTCGACTCGTAGGCACGTCCCTTAAAATTCTAGGATATCACTAGTTACATTTAATTAGGTAGAATTTGCAGAGATGCAAGTTAATCACTTCGCAAGTGATGCGTATTCATTGATTATTACTCTTTTTTTTTTTACACTGCTGTAATTATCCGATCCATTTTACTCAAGTGTTTTATTTGATTTGCTAAGTTATGAAACTTATTCAAATCGATTCGACATTCTATGAGTACACCGAAGGGTTGAAAATTTACACCGAATACGCCTAACTTGAAATTTATGTTATTTTCAAATGCTCTACAGGTCTGATTTATCTGGCCTGTAATAGCCCAAACGGTTTTAGTCTGATATCATTTCAAATGAATTCTTTTAAATCATTCATCAAGAGTATTGTAAACGGTATAAATGCAAATAGCTCTGTTCACATACGGAAAGACAAATTTTTCGACTAATGTTTGCCTCTTAACATAGCCTGTCGGATATTTCCTAATCCAAGTGTATATTCAACCAATAGATTACGTTGTAAATTTAACGTATTGTTTACTTAATACATGTTATTTCTATCAGAACTAGCCCCGTGTCCACTGCCTGAGCAGGGATTACCTGAACATAATCTGCAGCCCGGTAAATCTACGGGAAATCGCAGAGTCCTCGTAGCAAAACGTCAACAGTTGAAAAAATAAGATTCACTAGAATAATAAATAATTATTTAATTATAAAGGAATAGATTTTGAGATTGTATGATGATCGGAAATAGAACTGAATCATTGTTAAAGTTATTTCATATGTGAACATAGCATTTGGCACAAATGAATGAAGATGAAAATAAAGACGAAAAATCAACCAATTGAATCTATACCGTATGTGAACTCTCGCATGTAGGAAAAGCATGAGCTGTGCCTGATGAATAGGCGACCGTTGATTCGATGTAATAAATTGTAATCTTATTATTATCATCGATCGTAGACAGAGGATAATAATATTATTAACGTTGATAATAATGAATGATAATGATTGAGGGTAATAAAATGTAAAACTGACGAAGTGTATGAAATGAGATTTACTAAAATTACTTGATTTGAAATTTAAGTAAAATTCTGTCGACTTTTGTCGATCGCAATATTATTATTGATGTAATCATTTTTTTTTCCAAACAAAATAATACAATTGATCGTATTCGGTCAACGCAACAAATAATATTGATATCCTATTGTCATGTCAAATTGTAAGATGTTTCTTATGAGCTGGTTACAAGTAATTTTGACCGAATGGATACGTGCCGAAGATAAAAAAGATTCAGGATCACTGCCACACACAATCTCGAGAGTGATTAGCAGATTCTAAAGTCAAAATTAATCCACTCATGCACAACTGGTGTTTACAAGTTCGAATTCAATTGATATGCAATTGTTGATTACTCGCATATCCTCAAAGCTGAAGTCTAGGCAGATTTATAGAAAAATGATGAAGGTCGATTCTTTTTTATAACGATTATTGTTATTTAATCTTATCATTTTCTGCTTGCTAGTTACCATCAATGATGCATTTGCAGAAATGTCACTAGTATAAGTGGGAGTAAGAGAGAGGGGAGAAAGAAAGAGAAATGAAGAGTAAAGACTCGCATTGAAGTTGTGAAGCTTTCTTACATTTGTACAGAAGTTTGTTTTATCGAAATTGCTCGGTTTTCTTGCGGATATTTTTCAAGCTACAATTTGATTATTTTTCCACTCGAAATTAATTGCACAAGACTGAAAGCCCTCTTGAAGCTTACAGGAAATAATTTTAACAGAAAACTGCTATAGGCTCTGCCGGTGAAAAAGGTCGCGCTTGGATTCGGTTTTGCTACAAATATTTGCTTGGTACATTAGATAATTCTAACTCGATAGTTTTATATTGTTACAAACTTCGTTCTTTACGTAGAATGAATGAATGAGTATGCGTTCTGTAATAAATTACCGCACCAATTCCAAAGGGCAGTAACTAAGTTTTATTTAACGGTATGGATCAAATTCCACCTTACCGTAAGGAATTCAAAATTCGTAAAATAGGCATCTCTCTGTAATGGAGGGCGAATCATTAAAGTCATGCCATAATATTTCAATTTAAAGCAATAGTTGCTCCTGATATGAGTCAAATTACGTTTCAAATTATACGTAAGAGACGTCTGTGAAAGTTAGTTTTATAATATGCCTGAGCTATCTCAAATGTTACTGCATCTACTGGTATGTACTGATGTGTGAATATGACTTCTCCATCGACTTCGCTCTTCATTTTGTATTGTAATCTTTAATTCTTGAAGCTGACATGAACTCATGATGATATCATGCTACAGACTTTGGTGCAAGAATAATAAAATATATTGATACGTATGCTACGTAGAATGCTGTTTTCAATATTAATTTTTTTGAAAACATATTTCATCACAGTTAGAAGTTGGACAAATCGTTTTACGGATTCATGCGCAATTGGATAACCAAATAATTCATCTCGCACCCTCCTAATTTTTTCGCTTTCGAGTCAATATGCTGCAAGCCATCGATGGATCAACCGCTAGCGGCATCTTTTACTTTCTTGAGTGATCAACCTTCCGTCCGATACCAACCATCTAACTTTATCCAGCAACCGATTCAAATTCTTCAAATAAAAATGTCCTTTATACATTGAATTTTAATCCTGAAAATTTAGTTTGAGCAAATGTCTGTACCCTAAGTTAAAGCGAATTCAAATAAACTTCAAAGGAAAACAAGCCAGAACTGTATGCACTTTATTATCCTGTCCCTACCTTATTCAAAATTCCTGTTCTAAATTTCGAAACACCTCCTCGGTTCTCCTGTGCTCCTGATACAAATCCCAGATTTTCAACGAAAACTTTTCGAAATTTGTTATCGAAGAGAGGCATGCATGCATTCATTCATTCAATCGATCAATCAATCATTCGAAAATTTCGAAACACCTCCTCGGTTGTCCTGTGCTCCTGATACAAATCCCAGATTTTCAACGAAAACTTTTCGAAATTTGTTATTGAGGAGAGTCATGCATGCATGCATTCAATCAATCAATCATTCGAAAATTTCGAAACACCTCCTCGGTTGTCCTGTGCTCCTGATACAAATCCCAGATTTTCAACGAAAATTTTCGAAATTTGTTATCGAAGAGAGGCATGCATGCATTCATTCATTCAATCGATCAATCAATCATTCCAAAATTTCGAAACACCTCCTCGGTTGTCCTGTGCTCCTGATACAAATCCCAGATTTTCAACGAAAACTTTTCGAAATTTGTTATCGAAGAGAGGCATGCATGCATGCATTCATTCAATCAATCAATCAATCAATCAATCATTTGAAAATTTCGAAACACTCCTCGGATGTGCTCCTGATACAAATCCCAGATTTTCAACGAAAAATTTTCGAAATTTGCTATCGAAGAGAGGGATGCATGCATTCAATCGTCAATCAATCAATCAATCAATCAGTCATTTGAAAATTTCGAAACACCTCCTCGGTCTTCATGTGCTCCTGATACAAATCCCAGATTTTCAACGAAAACTTTTCGAAATTTGTTATCGAAGAGAGGCATGCATGCATTCATTCATTCAATCGATCAATCAATCATTCGAAAATTTCGAAACACCTCCTCGGTTGTCCTGTGCTCCTGATACAAATCCCAGATTTTCAACGAAAACTTTTCGAAATTTGTTATCGAAGAGAGGCATGCATGCATGCATTCATTCATTCATTCAATCAATCAATCAATCATTCGAAAATTTCGAAACACCTCCTCGGTGTCCTGTGCTCTGACCAAATCCCAGTTATAACGAAAACTTTTCGAAATTTGTTATCGAAGAGGCATGCATGCATTCATTCATTCAATCGATCAATCAATCATTCGAAAATTTCGAAACACTCTCAGTTGTCCTGTGCTCCTGATACAAATCCCAGATTTTCAACGAAAACTTTTCGAAATTTGTTATCGAAGAGAGGCATGCATGCATGCATTCATTCATTCATTCAATCAATCAATCAATCATTCGAAAATTTCGAAACACCTCCTCGGTTGTCCTGTGCTCCTGATACAAATCCCGATTTTCAACGAAAACTTTTCGAAATTTGTTATCGAAGAGAGGCATCATGCATTCATTCATTCAATCGATCAATCAATCATTCAGAAAATTTCGAAACACCTCCTCGGTTGTCCTGTGCTCCTGATACAAATCCCAGATTTTCAACGAAAACTTTTCGAAATTTGTTATCGAAGAGAGGCATGCATGCATTCATTCAATCAATCAATCAATCATTCGAAAATTTCGAAACACCTCCTCGGTTGTCCTGTGCTCCTGATACAAATCCCAGATTTTCAACGAAAACTTTTCGAAATTTGTTATCGAAGAGAGGCATGCATGCATTCATTCATTCAATCGATCAATCAATCATTCCAAAATTTCGAAACACCTCCTCGGTTGTCCTGTGCTCCTGATACAAATCCCAGATTTTTACCGAAAACTTTTCGAAATTTGTTATTGAGGAGAGTCATGCATGCATGCATTCAATCAATCAATCATTCGAAAATTTCGAAACACCTCCTCGGTTGTCCTGTGCTCCTGATACAAATCCCAGATTTTCAACGAAAATTTTCGAAATTTGTTATCGAAGAGAGGCATGCATGCATTCATTCATTCAATCGATCAATCAATCATTCCAAAATTTCGAAACACCTCCTCGGTTGTCCTGTGCTCCTGATACAAATCCCAGATTTTCAACGGAAACTTTTCGAAATTTGTTATCGAAGAGAGGCATGCATGCATTCATTCATTCATTCAATCGATCAATCAATCATTCGAAAATTTCGAAACACCTCCTCGGTTGTCCTGTGCTCCTGATACAAATCCCAGATTTTCAACGAAAACTTTTCGAAATTTGTTATCGAAGAGAGGCATGCATGCATTCATTCATTCAATCGATCAATCAATCATTCGAAAATTTCGAAACACCTCCTCGGTTGTCCTGTGCTCCTGATACAAATCCCAGATTTTCAACGAAAACTTTTCGAAATTTGTTATCGAAGAGAGGCATGCATGCATGCATTCATTCATTCATTCATTCAATCAATCAATGATTCGAAAATTTCGAAACACCTCCTCGGTTCTCCTGTGCTCCTGATCCAAATCTTCAGAAACAGTCAAACTTCAGAAAAACAACTTTATGTGGGGAGGTGGGTTTGTTGGTAGCAGAAATGATTACACAATTGTTATAAAATCGTATCAATTTTATTTTGTGATTTGTAAAAGAAAAAACGAATAGCCCTTAACTGTACAGAATACATTGTGTTATACAATTACGTTTTTCAAAGTATAATTACGAAACTACCGACTATACAGAATTGTCATGAGCGTCACTTTCCAAGTGTTAAAATATAAAATAATCAAGTGATTTATGTACAATATCTACACTTTATACACATACAATAAGACATCATCATTATCAATGAACGTGAATTATTATAATTATTCAATTCACTATTCCTAACATTGTGCCCTCGAGTTACATTTCACTTCTTCCAAAATTCTACGTCTTTGTCCCAACGGAATATTACAAGAGAATATGAGAAATAAAATTGGAAGATAAATCCATCGATCAACGTACAGCATGCCGGGCCACAAATTTTCCACCCTACTCTTATCTGTCCCTTAATTTCAATTGACACAGTAGCTACGCAATATTTCCACTGTCCGGCTTGTATCCTTGGTACATATTATGACCAAGGGGCTGCATCACCTGCTGTGGCCTGAGAGGCTTGCTAGGTGCAGCCAAGAGTCTGCTCCACGCTCTGCATGTTTTTCCAGACCAAACCCACATTCCAGAAGTAACGCCGACGACAAGTGACAGAAACAGTCTCAAAAGTACAACTTCGAGACCAGCAGCCCTGTAGACGGGTCCAGGAGAACAGTTTTGGGCAGCTCTGCAGTCCAGAGCTGCTAACAAAGCCAGCGTACGCCATCTCGGTCGCACAGACGACTCGTGCAGGACACAAGCTAGTCCGCCGAGAGCCGGAAGAGCATACAGGAGAGCGAATATCCCCAAGCGAGTCATAAGACGTTCTAACTTGGTTGCGCTTCGTCCAGCCAGTCTGACGGCCCGCCTTACCCGCACGAGAGCCATCCCAGCTATACTGGCAAAGATACAACCCAGCAGGAGCAGAACGGCATGTGGCAAAACCTCCAGCCACAGAGCAGATTCGTCGGATATTTGACACAGGCCGGTCAACTCGTCGGCAGCAACGCTTCTGGATATCAAACTCCCTGAAACAAGAAATTTTTGTGTTCTTTCAATCTGTTAAACAGCAATTCATACACAAATTTCGGCTTATCAATTGAATATTTTCATTTGAAACGAGACATTGGGTAAAAATTAGATCAACCGAGGAAACTTTGAAACCGTTGCTCTACTTAATATCATTACGATTCAGTTTTCCAATGAACTGACTTTGATCGATGTTTTAAATTGCATTCAATTATGAGAGTGAAATATAAAAGATATGTAGAACGAAACTGTAAAAAGTATGGCGGGAATAAACATTTTTTTCATGATTAGTTAATTTAAATCGTAGTCTTCTCTGCCTTACCTGCCGTGACTAGCGCCGGCACTCCCCAAGCAGTAGCGTGCAAGTATGGTGCGATATTGTGAAGAGCCTCGCTGCTCCACTCGTTTCTAGCGCTCAACAGCCAACACCCGCAAAGAATAGCCCACCAAGCGCTGCTCGCCAGTCCAAGGTAATATCTCGCGAGCCACCAGAGAGTGCAGGGAATACTTCGTAGGCCATCATTAACCTGGTGGATGGAAGAAATCCATGATTATGATACAAAAATAAACAATAATTTGCAGTGCTCCGTTTATCGACAGCGGCGGAATATTTTATTCGTCGCAGCTAATTAATTGCAAATTTTTTAGACACGTACCGGCACGTAGCTAGGGCCATCATCCTGATTAGCGCAGCTCAAGTTCTCGGCGCCAACGGCACCCCGAATGGTATAGGCAACTGAGAGTAAGTTATAGCACAAAGCAAGGAAGACTATGGGACGTTCGGGGTAACGGAATCTCGATGGTTCCACCCAGAATGTTAAAAGGGTGAATAACGTCGAGAGAAAACACAGCCAAGCCCATCCAGTCATCCAGCGTTCGGCGAACTTCTTGTCTTCCGATCTGTAGTAAGCGTCCGAACCACATTTAGGGGCGCAGGTCACCTGGAATATTTTCAAGTTCAAGTAATCGTTAACTTTGAAATTCGATTAATAAATCAATTATCAAGAGATTCGACGCATACCGTCTCTACATCCGGTGTCTGAACAAAATGCGGTGGACACTGATGACGATGTTGATTATTTCGCGGAGGAGTCAGAGGCTGAGATATTTGGACTTGCTGAACGACAGGCCACTGCGGTTGCAGTACAGGCGGAAGCTGCGACGGTAACACTGCCGGTAGTACTTGGTCCGGTAAAATCTCTTCTGCGACTGGTTGAACGCAGAGGGTGACCGTTTTACCTGAAATTGTCCAATACGCTTTGAATTAGTTGAACATACCTACGACTAATGTCTGAAATAAAATTGAAAATATGTCCATTATAATTTCGCCACAGTATCGAACTTTACATAAAACTGAACGTTTCAGCGTATTTGAAGGAAAATAAAAGGACATATCCAAAAAGCCCTGCGGTCCAAGCTTATGCAATAATGACATAAAAATAGCGTACAAATTTCAAATCGATCGGATAAGCAGGGGGATATTCTCGTGTCTGCTCTGGATAGTCTATTGATGCGTTGAGATTGGTGTAAGCAAACCAGACGTGTACAGATTGAGTTTATAATTACCATCCGGAAATCTTTCGCAGTCGAGTAAATTCGGCCACGGTAGACTGAGGCTCAACAAGGCCGGCTCACAGTCTCGTCTTACGGATAAGCACAGCGGTTTGCAGGCCGGTATTTGCATCGCGACATGCTCAGAGCATACTGGGGCAAATACCGAGCATAAGAAGAACCGCAGATGACGCGAGCAGTTGTAATGTACGAGTGGCATGAACTGGAGGAGCTGGAACAGACACAAATTTGAAAATGAATAAATGATGAATAATAAGGAAGAAAAATAGGAGGCGCGCGGTGTTTGATGAATTTTTAAATCACGCGGGGCATTTTATTTGACTTAAAACTACGCAACGCCGCATATCTCGCCGAGCGAAGAGCGAAGAGCGAGAAGGAAAGAATTAAGAGGAACCACGGCCACGGGAGTATGAGGTCTGAAAAAGATGGCTAAGATAATGAGTCCAGCATCCTATAATTATCCCGCCCATTCTTACCGCCTTGCGCGATCCCCGGGTACTGGGGCCTACACTCTCACTCGGGCCTAAAGATTTCAAGGGCCGTTCAGCCCAGAGGAGCCCAGACTCGGGTCCCATACTCGGTCGAGAACCAGCCGAGACCAGCGGAGCGGAGCCTTATAGATTCGCCCATTACGGCTTCGGCGGTCGCTTCCAAATTATACCCTCCAAATTACGTGGTACGCGGGGACCCCGAAGGTCCGAAACTCGCTTCCCCCCGTCGCTCCCGAGCCGAGGCTTTCGAGGGCTCAAAGAAACCTAGTCAAGTTTTCGTGTGCCTTATCGCACCACGATCTACCTTCGTTTATTTTTTACCTTCAATTCAGTGTAGGTACGAATGACGATTGTCAAAGATATTTTATTTGTTTGAATATTATTTTGCTACTTCCCACGAAGGAAGAACAGTGGGATAGAATCTCGTTCATTTTTTTGTTTGCTTCACAAAGTCGAAGCGACATCGAAGCAGCAGAGTTCTCGAAAAAAGTAAGAAAATAAAAATAAAGGGAATAGAATGGGAATGGGAATGGGTATAAAGATTCTTTTGCCGTTCTCCGCGAAGATCGTCGGAGGCGAAGGCAAAAACGAGGATGAAAGGACGAAAGGGAGACAGATTCGAGCGAGAACGGGAACGAGGGCGAGCGCGAGGGCGAGGGAGAAGGGCAAAGATGGACAGACCGGTGCACCTGAGTGATGTCTGGGCAAGCAAACGTTTCCAGGCACTCGGAATCATCGGGAATATCTTCTCGAACTCGGGCTGGCGGCTCGCCTCTTAAATCTAAGCGCGAGTCGCTCGCGGTATACCTATACCGAACCGGTTTTTCACCGTGGTAGAATCCCCTTCCCCTTCCCCCACCATCGATCCTCTTCCATACCGTGGTCCATCGTCCCAGTTCCGGCGTTCCCACCGAGTGTGGTGCACTCCGCTCCGGTGCCAGGAGGTTTCGAGAGCGTTTGTTATTCCGCAGTATTTCTTTGGCATCGGGTACTGTAGCGGGCAAAAGAGTTCTCGTTTCTCGTGCCGCAGCATTTTATCGCATTTTAAAACAACTGACTGACAACCGACCCGGGATCCCGCCGCCAAGCTTCTCGCGGAGACAACGAGATGCCTGTCTCCGCTTCTTCTTCTTCTTCTTCTTCTTCTTCTTTCTATTTCACAAACTCTTTGTACATATTTCTCTTTCTCCTTTTATTTCTCAGTTTGAAACTTCTTCAGGTATCCTCGAACATTTATTTCAACTCGAAACTGTAACACGCGGGGTCTCAACTCATCAATTCCTCGAAGGTTTTTAGGGAAAATAAGAAATTATACAGCCCAACGAGATTAAGGCTTATCCTGAGTCTTCAGCCCCAAGTAAAGATCCGCAGGTAAAGGTAGAAGATCGGCGTCTCGTCGTTAGCTCGGTTAATTCATAGGCTTCGAAGGTTGGTTGCAGGGTCTTCGGAGGAGGAGGGGGAGCAACAGGGGAAAAGAATAACATCACCGCAGTTCAACTTAAATCTTGCATCATCTTTGTTTTATGGTTCCGTCACATAATGGTGGCGGAGGCTTCAATAAAACAGTCAACGTTTATACCTTTATGTATACGTTATGTCTCGCCTCTGCAGCAGTATCCCCAACGGTTTCACGTATTAGGTGCGCGTCTTGTCGATGCCGATGCACGCAATATTACAGCGTGCATTCACCTATACAGCAGCAATGAGCGCATCGGGTGTATAGGTAGAATAAAAATAAAGAAAAAAACGAACACGAATACCATATATACATATACATATATATATTGATAGCGGCACCGCTTTGACGCGCTTGATATCAAGTAATATTATCTTTTCTACCGATCGCGTTACATTTTATAACCTCTGCTCTCATCCACACATAGGCACACGTATGTGATAAAATGGAAAATCGGGAATTGAAGGAAAAAGGAAAAAATCCGCGTCGATGAGGCAACCGGTAGAGCAGACCGTATACGTGTATCTCCGCGAGTCCTCTTCGCCCAATCATGATCGGACACGAAAACTGCATTATTAGAAGCGATTGGTAGTTTCGTTTGACGATTGCCGCCTTAGATAAGATATCCCCGTCTACACCGGGGACCCCGGAGTCTGGATCACGGATGCGTCGGAATCCGCGACGAGGTTATACACCTCGGAGAACGAGGAAAGCGGTACAGAGAGACCGCGAGTTTCGCATGTCCAGAAGCTCGTCATTAAATCAGTTTCAATTACCCCGCACGATTTCCGGGTCGATCGACGAATTTCGCGAACCGCGAGTATTCTTCATGCAGGGAATGAGAGTTATCTCGTACATACATAGTGTATACATGTATAATATAATTGCAGTCCCGAGTGAGGGATATAGGTATAAATAGAGAGAGCGATAGGGAGGCGCACACGTTGCGTACGTGTGTGTGGAATACAAGGGGGGCTCTCTCTGCCGTGAGTCGTGAGTGAGGTATTTATGGCACGGCATAAGGAGCCACGAGAGAAGGTAGATAAAGGGGGGGGAGCAGGAAGGGAGTTGCTCACACACTAGCCTGAGTTTTATTATCGTAATAACATTAAGGCGGTCTCTTTGAACGTACCGGGACTCAAAGAGAGACATGCATGCTCGAGCACCACGCACCCAGCAGCAGAAGAACGACGGTTGCACCGCAGCACCGCAGCACACGCGAGCGTCTCTCGCACTCGTTTCTTGATTTCGGTAGAAAACTAAACATTTCTCAACAACAATAATTGTTGGTCGAATGTTTGATACGGCTTGAATCGAAATGAACTGAGGATACATGTAATATCGGAGGGAGGAGATGACGAGAAAAATAGGTACAAGCCTGCCGCAGAGCACGAGATGGCCAACGACATTTCTCGATTTAATTGCCTCGACTGGAAGACCGCGGTACTGATTGACTCGGGTCTCTGTAATTATACGCTGATTACCTGGCTGTAATGGGAATTCTTTAACGAATACACGAATCACTCGAATGGGATTATAAATATTCCTAATTTGCTCATGGTAATACTGCAAAAATTGAAATTAATTTTCACGTGTTTAATTACACGAAAATAACATTAAGACAGGTATACATAGACATAGGCGGCAGATGTTAGAAAACAAAACAAAATATCGCGTGAAATAAGAGGTTAGTTAATATGAGGGATGCTATTTAAAGCCACTATTCTAGATTCTGTATAAGTAACGTGTAGGACGCGTGGAGTTTGACTTTCAACTTTAAAGTTGTTTTACCGCGGGATAGAAGAGAGAAGAGAGAAGGGAGAAGGAGAGGAAAAAAACGACGCAGAGATGATGCGTATAAAGATCTAACGAAGGAAGAAACGAGGGAGGAGTGGGTCCAGGTTGAGAGAGACGCGACAGGAGAGGATATACGAAAGAGAGGAAGGAGCGGAGGATGTTCGGGGTTCACCCAACTCGCGCCGCGCCGCGACCCCCAAAGAGCTTCGCTTAACCGTGTTCGGTTGTTTATTCAGTGGCGGTCTTTGATGTCTCTCAAGAGTGGACGGGGATTAGCGACGAAAGGGTGAACGGTAGGCAGGAACCACGCGATACTTATTATTACACTTGAAAAGAATCACCTAATGAATAGAATAAAACGAAAATTAAAACTTGAAAGATGAAAAACACAACAAAGTGGAAATGGAACCGCTCTCTCATTTTCTATTTTCGGAACATTCGACTATATATGTGTATATATATGTATACATATATGTATAATAATAAAAAGCAACATGGAGCTCAAAGACGCTTCGGCAGTCAATGGCCAATCGTTATCAATTCTTTATCCTTTCCTTTTTCCTATTATCGGTAACATATGATTTACAGAATCGAAAAGCCGTCTACCGCGGCATCCTTTCATCAAAACGTTATCGCGTCGAGCGTCAAGCGTCGCGCTAAACCGACCAAAAGATAACACGTTTTACCGCCACTCTGCGCAGGGTGTACCACGATCCCCCTGACCACCTCCTACTCCACCCACAAGGGTACCGAATTACTCATAAACAACGACGTTTAGGCTTTCGTCGAATATCCCCAGATAGTTTCAACGAAATTGCGTCCTCGGGTCGATAATTTGAGATCCGGTGGCAATTAGTCTACGAGTCAGCTGCACCTCGTGTGAAACTAATTAATGTGTAAACCCTAATGTGTACCGCAGAGAATGGTAGTCTATTTTCAACGCTCGCGCAGCGTCGGTACGTGTCTCGAAACGTTCTTTGTCGAAAGTTTGAGAATACGGTGGTCGGGGGGATTGTAGATGAAAAGTTGATTAGCGACGACGAGAGACTAACCTCCTCCGTCCCTGTTGCGAGTGTGGAGCAGGCGGGAGTAGGTAGAGTATAAGCGGAGCGTCGTGAATCGGTCAAGAAGTAGACGAAGACTCTCGAGACTCCGCGGGGGACGTAATTAGAAGCCTGTTACGTACAGACAACGAAGTTTTACTCCTCTATTTCTCTGACGTTACATTTTGTTCAACGTTGAGAGATACGAATCTCCGTATCGTTAATTCTCGCCGATTTTCTTCCCAGTGACGAAAGATACACGTGTAACTCTCGTTCGGACCCCCGACGGAGACGCGGAGACGCGCAGGATCACAGGGATCGAGGGACCGTTTCATCGTCGGCAAGGACTTTTTAATATAGGTATACCGTTCGAAAAACGTTACCTCCGATACACGCACCTTCGTCACCGGTGGTGTGAAGATAGTGATAATGTCATTCCGCCTTTACCCGACTTCTTTCGAACTGATAGTGTTTGATATACTATTACATGGTGTTTGGTGTACGCTGTTGCGTAAGGATAACAATTACACGTGTACTTTTCCCTTGTTCCAACTCTTTTCTCTCTTATCCTTCGGATTATTATCATTGCTAGTATTGTCATTTCTTTATAATAAGATAACAAACGTTTTTCACGTTTCTGGCGGTTCGTCAAAGCGAACCGCGCGTGGTTTAAACACCGCTCTGTTCTCTCTCACTCGGACTCAAACTCTCAGACTTGGACCGGGTACTCCGCAAACAAACTTGGTCGTTTTATTACGCGCTGACGTACGTTCGACCCCGCAGTCAACGGTTTGCCTGAGAATATTGTCTCGTTGAAGAAGAAACTGTATCGTATATCGAAATGATAGATCGACGATACATGACCGCAATGTCGAGTCAGTCGAGAGATTGCAGAGAGTCGGTAAGAAGAGAACAACGCGCGCGTTTTATGCCTGACAAAACAGGAAAAACTCACGGGGGTGAGAAAAAAAAGAAGAAAAAAAAAGAACAACAACCGAGAAACGTGCATGAGCTACGTTTACAGAGATTAACGTTATGACAGTAGCAGCTGATTGATCGTGGGCAAGATATCTCTCTCTGCGTCTGCCGGTCGTAAAACGACGACTCAACTTTTTACGCCATACCCCGAAAACCACGAGCAAATATACGACAAGTATTATACATATTATTCATATTATACATATATTATATAGAAAAGCAAGAAGGTTGTCTCACCCCGCGTTCGGCGAGCAGCTGATCCTCGTGTCCCATGAAATTCGGCATAGCCGTTAGGTTGTAACCGAGTCCTCTGCACATCGACACACTGAGTCTTTCGCATTTAGCGTTGGTACCGGCCAACCCGGCGTGATTGATACCCCACGATTCGACGGTGTTGAAGATCATCGCGAGAACAAGAACGAAGACGTTGCGACACGTAGCCATTATTGTAGTTTACGAATTCGACAGTCGTGGATCGTACTCGTTGATCGTTGATTCGTTTAAATGGTTGTCGGAAACTCATTTGAGTATCATTTTGCAAGAAAGTTCTCACCGCGGTCGCGCGAACGCCGATTGTACGGACAAATTCTGATTGTAAGTAACGAACCGATAAGGTAAACAAAACAAAAAGTGCGGAGCAACCGACGGACGGAACCGTCGCGCTGCGTGGCTCGAAGCAAACTGGCGCGTAGGGCGAGAGCGTGTTGTACAAGTCGCGTACTTGCGTGGTCCACGGGTCTCGGTAGCGTCGCGAGTTCGGGGATCCTCGTCGAGGCTCGGCTCCGCTCGGGCGGCAAGATTTAACGTTCAACAATGGGCTTAAGAGAGCCTCGCCACGAACCGATCTCTTTTTTCCGGTTACTTTTTATTCCACGTCTACTTCTTTCTTTCTTTCCTATACTTTCTCGAGGCCTATTATTTTGAACCCACCGCCAGGCCTGATGGAGCCAATCCCGAAGACCCGAGGGCGTAATTAGGGACGAAGGGGAAGGCGAGGAATTACCGAGGACCCCCGCCTCGCCCCTTCCGATATATTTATTTACTCCGAGTCATTTGCGACATCGTCATTCGTTAAACACATCGACGACGATTCTCTCATTTCCGCGTATCGAATTTATAAAAGCTTATCCGCCCGTCCAACGCAACGAATGTAATGCCTATACCTGTAATAATCCCCCCGCTATTCCCCCGATGTTTCAAAGAGTTTAATAGACCGCGCGTATTGTCCGAGCACTCCGAGCTTCTACGCACTGAAATAGGGTGCGGGGCATAATTACCCATCTGGTGCACGACCAGGATCGAGTTACGCGTATACCTTGCGCCTTGCGCCTTGTGCCTTGCCCCACGGAACACGACGAAATATTTCTCTTTTACTTCTCCCTCTCAATGCTCTACATATAATAATACGTATATACGTAAGCTTTTCATCGCACACTGGTTCCCTTGTACTTCCTATTTCTTCATTACAATTATTATTATCATCATCATCATTATTGTTCAGGAATACAATGAGTATAGTTACCCCCGTTGGGTCTCGCATAACAGCAAACGTACAAATTCACGTCCAAAGGGATATATACCTATCTGTGTGCATCGAGAATTTTCTTACGTTCGAATCACATGAGGTTTAATTGAAAAAAAAAAAAAAAACATTTTCCCAAGATCAAAGGTATAACCTGCGAAGTCAACCTGTCCCACAAGTTTCTTGTACCGCATGCGGGTTCTTTTTTTCTCTACATACATACATGCGTACGTACATATACCTATATCTATCCAATATAGTATATGTATATGTATACAAGTATATGGGTCCGACGTAGTTTTCGAGACCGAGTTTCGTGGTCTATGGTCCGTTCGTCCGTGGGCGTAGCAGACCGCAACCGCGCGCGACGGTGTGTTGGTTCGGAAAAGAAAAAAGGAAGATGAAAGGAGAAGAGAGAAAGAGAGAAAGAGAGGTGAAAAGGATCCAGGGACCGAAAATTGTGTTGAGCTGGGACAATGGGAGAGCGGTCCGAGAATCTCTTCAAAAGATTCATAAAGCCAATTTACTTCGCTCGAATGGTAGATATATATAGGCAGTGGCAGCGGCAGAGGTGGGTATACTACCCTTCGTTAATTGCGCGACTTGCGCAATTTTTTTTTTAAATAAATAAAGAAAATGGAAACAGTTTCGTGGATCGATATATCGACGATTTCTACGACAATAATCGATTAATTATTGAAAAAAAAAAAGTCGCAGGCATTCGGTGAACGAACGCTAAGCGTATTAAAGATCGGACGTGAAATATTAAAGAAAAAAAGCTAATGCGCCTAAGAGGGATCCAGATATGTAATACGCTCGGTGGCCGCGCGGGTCTACAGCGATACGGATCTCGAGATCTATGAACAGATCGAATGTCGCCGTAGTCGAGAAGCTGAATTATACGTTTTTAGGTGGCTTAACTCGAAGCGACGAAGTGCGAAGCCGCGATAAATTACCCCGAGCCATTTTTCACCTCTAGACCACGAATATTGTCACACAACCTTGAACGTTACGTTGAAAAATATAAACGAATTAAAAAAACATGACCCTCGATTATTCAATTTCAGTTGCAATAATCCTGTTCTTTTTTTTCCCCAATAAATAGAAAACGCTACGGATAATCCATACACGGCGAGTCTACCTACGACAATCTTCGATACGGCTCTGCCGGGGTATCGATGCGTTTGAAAAGATGCGGTGCGGTCAAGTTTGATTATTACAGTCTTCCGAAAGCCTGCCTGGGCCGCGATGGCTTGTATATTAGCCGGCCTAATGAACTTGTGGTTCCTCTTTCCACACCCCGCGCTCCGTTGGCTTCGGGTTGTAGAATTTTTGCAGCCTCCGTTCAACACGGCCTTATAATTCAATCGTTATTGGTTTAAATTTTATCCGTTAAACCCGCACTGATTGCGAATATGACGATATCTCGAGCGTTTTTGTACGGGTACACGTTGCGTTGCATAGAATTCAATGTAACAACAACTACTCTGCAGAGCTGTAAAGGAAGTTGGTTTTAAAAAAACTCGATCGCCGGTAGAGGGCAAAACCAGAGTGCATCTAGACATGTCATTGACTCATTGTTCCCCCCTTCCCCCCCGTCTATAGGTAGGTATGGGATACCTTCAAGAGACGGAGAATGAGAATCGTTGAGAGATGGGTTCTCGAGACGAGACCGCGGTGACGATTCGGGGTCCGATCGTGAGCTTCTGTTGGCTGGCTCACTGACAAAACCAACCAAACGTCTCAAAAACTTGTCCCCAACTTTTTATCCCTTCTACCTATCCCTCTTGTTCTCCAATCGCACGAGTGAAGCCGGCACTGGCAATTCAGTTCAGTTAAGCAGGAATCGATTTCGAGACTTTCGATGTACATAGTACCTGCATCGAGGACGCTGACGAAAAACTGCATCGTATAAAAAGCAACGGCAACGGCAGCGGTGCATCGGACGAAAACTATCGATCCCTGCACTTGGATATTTCATCATTATTGTACAGTATTTATTCGATATTCGATAAATAGAAGAAGACTTTATATATTTTCATTCGTTTCGTTATTTCATTCTTCATCTTTACCTATCACCAGGCATGGTTTCGGGGTAGCAATTAGTTCCAGATTGTGATCCGCAGGAATTTCTATTGAACGGAATTACCTGCGCGCGAGAAGCTTCGGTATACGGTATAGAATTGAGGTTCTTTTTTTTCTCGTCCTCTCGTCTCTTTCAAACGAATTGTAAAAACGACATAGAAAGGACCGAATTCGCCAGGTATGTATGCATGTAACTACGGAACAACCTATACCTGGATCCCATTCTCCGCTTCTGCGTTATTAGAAATTAGATTCGATGGGATATAATAAAACTAATAAAAGAAAAGAAAATAAAAGAAAATAAAAGAGGGAAGAGAATAGAGCGAAACAGCATGCACCGAGCACGGGGCAACATTCTTCGTAAATGAGGTGCTTCCCGCGGCTACCACGCATGCCGTGCATGCATGTACCACACACAGTGTTCGAGGTAGGTACTGAACTATGAACCGTGGTATCTAGGTAAGAGTAACTAAGGTTTGAGTAAGTTGCAAAATTACAAGGATATAAAGAGAAAAAGATACAAGAAAGTTGGAGGAGGAAAGGGAAAAAATGAGAAAACAGAAGAGAGAAGAGAGAAGAGAACGAAACGATGAAAAATAATCGAACAAGAACCACTATAAGACGTCGGGAGTAGCGCATGCGCGACTAATTACACTCTTCTTTGATGATACCGCCGCCTTCTCTTCTCTTCTCTTCTCTTCTCTTCTCTCCTTCGCTTTCCTGCCTGCAATTTCGCTTCTCTTACTCCTCTTCCTCTTCCTCGATCTTCCTCTTCGTCCTTTTTCATTATTCGCCAAGCGAAGCGTACCGCCTACTTTGCAGCTGTATGTTGTATCCGGAGGTATACCTACTCGTTTACACTCTTCGCCCGTGATACGTGTACATCCAAGAATAATTATCGGCAACGGTAGGTATACAGTCGTATCATTATGGATGCGAAATCTCACGGAGAAATGTCTATTTTACAAAAATGAAAAGAATATAAGAAAATTGTAGACACAGGCTGAATCGAGGTATATAGCCCGAATGAAGGCTGATTGCCAGTTCTGGGTTGGGCTCGGAGGGGCCTCTCCTCATCCGGTAATGACGGGTCTGCCCGGTCACGTAGGGCTCCGAGGTGTGACCCTACGCGGGAAATGGGAATAGGAATGGGCCTCTTGGAATCTCACCATTTTATACCGAACTATGATATTTTCGAATCTCACTCGAGTACGCATCGCCGTATCGAGCAGCGAATACGTATGCAACGTCGCACCGGTTTCAATGCGGTCGGTATATGCAAGAAAGAAATATTTTCACAATAACGACACTATGACCGGTTGAATTAATCCCTTATCGCAAGTGTGTTCGTGGCATCGAACGAGGATTAAATCCCCTTGCTTTGTAATATTAATGTCCGACGTGCCTATACCTGTATACGTGAACTGGCTCGAATGAAGCGGCACCATAGAAGCGTAGGGCGAACGTAGATAGATGAGAACGTTTTTTTTTTTACTAATTCGTCTCACCGGCGATGAGAGCCGGTCGAGAAGAGTCGGATGATACAGGAAAGGCAAGAGGTGAGGTAATTCAGAGAGAAAGAGGCTCAGGTGTAATTTAAATTCGTAATAAAATATGAACGCGGTATGCGTGTCTAATCGCGCAGCGGTACCAACCCGGTCTTAACGTGCAGTGTATGTATAGTTTATTTTTATTTTCCTCTTTATTTCATTTCATTTATTATTCTTATATTCCCGAAAGTAAATTAAATATTCCCGTATTACGTAGCTCGCGTGAGGTGTTAATCGGTTAAAACCCTAAGCGTGTGACGTCCTCTTTTTCTCTCTTCCTTATACATTACTCCCATTTTCGAATCCTGTGTACGTAATATAGTCGGGATTATTATTAAAAGTAAAAGGAATCGTCATCTTTGACGTTGAAAAATGTGTAAACGACGCTTCCAGCGTTCTGAAATCCCTCCCCCCGAGTCGGTTATTACGTGTACGTCTGGGCGAGGACCGAACGACGGTGCTGATGTTACTTTAATCGCGTATATCTACTTATAGCAGTTATCCGAGGGATATTAGACCCTAGTCTACAGCTCCGGCGCGTCGAATACGCGGGGTAAAGGGTATTTCGCAATTTTCTATGTATCATCCAAACTGTCGCTCGAGGGATAAATTCCCCGACGATCATTCTCATCCCGTGTCCTCGCGGGAATTTATCACGCTTCGGGTGTCACACGTGTTAATGTGTAAGCGAATGAAAAATAAAAAACAGCTATGTGTACCTACATACATAGGTATAGATCAGAGTCCAAAGTCAAAAGCAACATCGATCCAAGTTCGGATTCTCATTATTATTATTATTATCATTGTTATTGTAGTAAGGTATGAAATGGGAATTCAAAAGACGTCAAAGTTTGACCCGAGGTTATTATTAATTAATACGAACGTTGATTAAGGTTCATTACCGCGCCTGCCGCGAGATTAATGAACCTGATCCGTTGCTTCGTATTTTGTGTTGTATATGATGTATGTAAAAACTACCACGCACAAGCACACGTTCGTATATGCAATTGTGACCGGATAATCTTATACGCTTCTGAATTACATTTATGCGCATTCGTTATCGGCTCGATTCAAATTGCACTGCAGTTGAAACGAGGAATGGTGGAAAAAGTTGGATGAATATACTATTTTCAAAGACTCTAAGCCGTTGATACACGTTTGGGATTTTCAAAAGAAATCTTCTTGTGTTTATTTTTTATTTTTTATATTTTTTTTTATACTCCAAGTTTTTCAAGACTGCGCAGCGCGGCACCGTGGTTGACCTTTTTAAGCCGTGAAGGGGAGATTCGGTCCGCTTGAGTCCCACCCGCGGGTAGGGAGAACCCTGCGCCATAACATAATGATGGAAAGCGGTTCTCAACTTCATACAAATCTATGCCGATACGATATTACGGTACCCGAGGATTCACAATTCGCAATTCGCAATTCGCAATTCGGAATAAGAATAATAAGAAGAAGAAGAATAGAAGAAGGGAAAGGCGCAACGCTTTCTCACGACAATACAACGTACGAAACGATATAACAATTAGCCGCGAGACTCTGTACAATAGAACACGTAATATAATTTATATTTCAACTACGACGCCCTTTACGACACGTTATCCCGTGCGCTCTCGCTCTATCGCAAAGAAAAGAAACCCGGCTGCGGTACGTCGGCTTTTCTTTGATCCGTTGTATAAAGCTAATTGGCGTAAAGTGGTCCCCACACATAATATCCGAGTATAGCTAAGCTCACGTGTCTATTGTTCCCTCATACATTCAACCCCCTCAACAGCTGCTACAGATAGTGGAGTGAAAATTGTGAAAACAATTCAGCCAATCGTGTTTGCTGTATCAAAAAACAAAAAAAAAAACAAAAAAAAAAACCCGAAATTATGACTCGTTTACGTCCGGTACACACATCCGTATATACTTATTTATTTTGATTGCGTATACGATGTATGCACACGAGACAAGAGTGCGAGATAGGCGGAGATAGAGAGAGAGGGAGAAGGACGAGTCTCGAGTGACCGTTTTATTATCACAGACCTCGGCGCTCTTTGATCCGAACCGATGCTTGAGCCGCGTGGTTTATCCTCGCACCTGTCCGATGTTTAAACTTGTTGTTATGCCCCGAAACGGAATATTTGAACCTTTTTTTCTTTACAGCAGTATGTATATCGAACCGCAAACACGCATTCGGTCAAGGGTACAAGTTTCTAGCCTGCAACTAACGGCCACATCTCTTTGTTAATACCTCCGCATCTCGTAGGTGCTAATGCGACTTTGAAACGTGAAAATTGAATATATATCCCCTCTGAGAGATTCTTGCGACATGACACTGTGAAAACGTCGAAACGTACCGACTGTATTCCAAATTATACCTTCTTTCGAAATATTTCACAATTTCGTTGTTAGTTAGATCCTATTTTGAGTTTTGAGATATGATTCATTTCTAGAATATATCGCGAATACAGAACCTAAAGGTAAAGTTCTGCATTGCCGACCGTCGATAGGTTAAAACAGTTTATTACCGAGCGTTCTTGTTCGACTTTTGACCGACTGAGATTCGTTCCTTGGCATCACCGACCGAGTTCCTGAATTTCAGTAAGAAAGTCATTGTGTTTGATTTTTTGACCGTTCAATTTACCGCAATTCGCGGATAAAATGTCTAAAGCGCTTTGTCGTCTCGTAAACGAAAATAAATAAAGAAGTAGGCAACGGTATATTTTCGCAGTGCAATGTCGGCTTCGAACGGCGGCAACAACATGACGCAGCTTATTGAATCTTTGACGAATCTGTCGGATTTGAGTAACGACGATGCGAAAAGAACCGCACTGACAGAGATAAAGGATAAACTAGGAAGCCTGCCCGATGACGAGGTGAAAAATATTGCCAACAACATAAACTACAACGCGATATTTGCTCAACTATTTTCGAATGACAGGTGAGAGAATGATATTATTGATATTATTGATATTATTCAGGATCGTCGTTATCTAGCTTTCTCATTCCGATCGCTTCGTTACAGTCAAACGGTCGAACAGCTATGCGACATAGTTCAAATTTTGTTCAACACCCTGGAAGGCGGAGAAGTGTACGAAAAATACCACGACGCTATATCCAAGGCGCTGAACCTCGACGATCCGTCCGTAAAATCACTGACGTTGAGAGAATTTCTGCGGACATCCAACGACCCGACGAAGGTAGCGGAGATGCGCAAAGACTTGTACGTGCTCGGGGCGATCCTTAAAAGTCTCGGCGACGAAGATCTGACCATCGTGCAAATGGCCGCGGTGATATTGAAGAAAATCGCCGATAATCCGACCGGTCTGAAGCTCTTCTGTACCCAGTTTCACAAGGACGTCATAGAACTGATGACTCGTAACAGCGTCGTCGCGTTCAGAGTATTGGAGATAATCGTCGAAATATCGATCGCCTCTGAGGAGGGACTGCAGGCCTGCGAAAACGCCGGTTTTCTAAACAGTCTGCTCTCCCTGTTGGCCGACAACGAGGTATTGATACAACTAAACGCGTTGGAACTTCTAACCAAGCTCGCCGTGAACCCCGAGGGTCTCAACTACTTGGAGAGGAACCAAGTCCTCGGTAAATTATCCGAAAAAATATCACAAGCGGGCGAAGATCCTCTCTCCACCCTGCTGATACCCGGATTGATAAAATTCTTCGGCAACGTGGCGCGCAACAATCCCGAGGAGATATTTCTCAACTACCCGACGGTGATATCGTCTCTTTTCGAGATAATACAAGCGGAGGATCTTTCGTTACTTCCGATAGCCTTGGACACCCTGGGTCAGGTGTCGAAACGAGTCGCAGGGAAATTCGCTTTGGAAAGTTTGGGCCAGCCGACGAGAAAGACTTTGAAAAAGTTGTCGGAAATAATGCAGAAAATGTCTTCGGAGATGAAGGTTCGAGCCCTGAACAATCTCGCGGCGATACTGAGGATCGAACCCGGCGAAGAAGACAACAGAATTCTATCCCTGACCAAATCTTGGTTCGATTTGCTCGGAGAAGATCCGCTAGATCTGATCGTTGGATTCTGTAAGCAGCCTTTTGCGGACATCGGAGAAGCCGGCCTCCAAGTATTGGCCGTTATCGCCTCCCAGACTTGGGGGCAGGAGTACATAGCCAACGCCCCCGGCTTGGTAGAGTTTCTGCTCGACCGGAATATAGAGAGCTTCAAAGAATGCAAGGAGGCTAAGTTCCAGGTCGTTCGAATACTGAGCGAAGCTGGAACCGATATTTTCGACTCTAACACCGTGCAGAGATTCAAACAATTCGTCAATCACGGGCCAATGTACGTCGAAACTATCACAGACGTCGCGACCGAAGGTTTATAGAGTTTGATCGTTTTCTTATTCTTCAATCGGACATTGTTTTCTTCTCCAAGCAATTGCCGTGTCGTTTGTTATAGACACGCGATTTCCCAAACTCATGGCATAATCGATACACGATGATTTACCATTATTACTTATTATTACACATATTGATAGTTTTAAGAGAAAAAAAAGAGAAAAAGTGAAAGAGTTGTTTCGTACTTTGTAGAGGAAATTTTACGAATAAAAGTTTCTAATTATTTATAAAACGGTCTTTAATTTCATCGAAAATATGCAACACAAGACTCACCGGGCTGGTTTCAAATTTCCCACCAACTCGATCAGACGCCATTGATTGGGTGACCACCGGACACTGACGTCAAACTCATCGAACAACGGTAAAACCACGTGTTTCCGTTTCCGGGACGCGTTGTGTTTACCCTAAATCCTTATTGTCAGACAACGTGATAGATGAAAACGGTAAAACATGACCGAAGCATTGGTTCGGTGTGTTAAATCGAATCTGAGATCACAGTTTTATCACGTTAACGACTCTTGGCTAAAAGAGTGCGTCGAGTATTACACATCGGAACAAAACGACGTAGGTTATGGTCACTTTTGTCGTCTGTTGTCACTGGACCCGAAACTCGATGATTTATGACCGAAAATTGCGAATCCGGATAGCCCCCATCTAAATAAAAACTAGATTTGTGTTAATTTTTGATTCACAGTTGAGTCTGAGCGCCGTACAAGCGTTCGTCACCTCGCAATGGTTGTTGAGCGATTTACGGGAGATCAACAACGAGCAGGGTTACCTGCCCGCTGATTTCAGCCAACAGGCAAAGGTCGTATTGCCCGGTAGATACATACTCCAGGTATGACGAATCGTACAACGTCATCGTCTCGCATCACTCATTCCAATCGTTGATCCGTCCCAGGTGGATAAAATGTGCGACATATCGCAGTCAAAGTACAGCCAGCTGCAAAAAATCCGCAACGTTTCGGAGACCAATGTCAAAGCGACCGCGGTCGAAACTCCGGCTTGGGAACCGAAAGGAAAAAGAGTTATGCAACTGTGGCTGACGGACGGTATTCAAGAGTTGACGGCTATCGAATACAAGCCGATAAAGAAACTGAAGGTAGCGACAACATTGAATCGGTAGTTTCTTCAATTCTGTTTCCATTGTCTGAATTTTTCAAACAGGACACGCTACTCCCAGGCTTCAAGGTGATGATCGTTGGTCCCGTGACGTGCAGAAGAGGAGTGATCATGTTGACGGAAGGAAACTACGAGGAGATAGGAGGCGAGGTGGACTCTCTCCTCAAACCGAACGCCTTGGAAAACGTACTGGCGAGAGCTTTGTAAGAAGTAACCCCGGGCTGAATGTCGTTAGAATGTATGAATATAAACGCTTGGATTGACGATTTATTTGCTCCAGGGGCATGGAAGAGAATGAAACGCCGTACGCGGAAGATAAGCAAGCGGATAACGCGGCGCAGATCGACGACGGGTTTCCAGAGGACGAATTCAACTTCGATTTTGAAGAATTAACGCACATTGAACGTCTGAGTATGGAAAACGGAGATGTGCCGGTCGCTCCTGCCCCTAGATCTAATGTTCCCGAGAGAACTGCTCTGGGGAGTAAACAGACTGTTAAACCGAGTGGAAATTCTGCTCGGAATACAATGACGAATTACTTCAATCGTGAAAATGGGTCAGATGCTCAAAGTAATTCGCAAAAAGAAAATTTCTACATGGGAGATGATTGCTTCGACGGCGTTGATTTCGACGAATTGGAGGAAAATACATTGAGAAAGTACAACGGCGCAAAAGCGCCGTCCGAGACAGCGGCGGTGAAAATAGAAAAGAAATTCGACTCATCGATACGGCATGAAGCAAGGACGAGTGCGAGTAGCCCTCGGAAAGCCAGTCCGACACTGTCCATGGGTAAAAGATCTTCGGTAATCTAAAAACAAGAACAGTACCCCAATTATTAGAGGATTAGTTATACGAGATAGAAAATAACGATTTTTCTCTCTTCGTAGACGTGTAAGCTAATCGCGACGATGAATTTATTTCCCTTTTTTTTTCAAGGATTCGCTGTCGCCTCTGGGTTCTGCGTCAAAGATGATCTGCCTTAAAAACACGACGCAATCAAGTGCCAAGCAGAATCGAAAGATTACGGAATTCACTGCGGTAATACCCCCCAAAGAAGATATACCACCTAAGATTTGCGACTCGATTCGCGACGTTTTGAATGATCTCTCACCGGATACTGAAACTTACACGACGGTGAGGGGAAAGGTAACCCGGGTCGGAAAATTGTCGAAACGTGATAAATATTGGGAACTCAAAGCGACCATAGACGACGATACCGCTAGCCTCGACGTAATGTTCTCTTCTCAGGTAAAAATATCTGCCGATCAAATTATCGATTATGTTACCGAGCCATAAAATTTCACGAATCGACACGTTCCAGGTCCTCGAGGGCCTGATCGGATTCACGGTGTCCGAATTTTTGGAAAAGAAAAAAATGCGCAAGACAAGTCCCGAAGTGGAAGATTATTTGCGAGAGGTGAAGAATCATTCGGCTATTTTGCAAATTCGATTTGTAATTGGAAAAAAAAAATACTCAGTTTCATTTTTCTTTGTTTTCATACAGGGCTTTCGAAAGGCGGAGTCGGCGATAAAACAAATGGACGTATTGATGGAACTCGAATTATCGATCAACAACGAACTCCCAAAGGTAGTCAATACCACCGGACTCACGAACGAACAGAGACAACTTATTGAAAAAAGAATCAAGATCATAGCTGCTGCCTAACATTATTCACCGCCGTTAATTCGCATTACTCAATTGTGATTATTTTATTCAAAATATATTGTCTCGAGAGCTCGATTAAATACGAGCAATTATTAAATAATTTACATAGAGATTATCTATATCGATTCCCTATAATTAAAGAATCGTTCAAAACCGGACACGAATGAAATCTAAGGATTCGAAGCCGCACACGCAGAGCTGTAATGCGGGTTGCCTACTGTCTGGAATCAAGGCGCACTTCCAATTATTCAGTCTATACAACTAATGTAAGCTTTGCTATTCCACTGTTCGCAAGATCAAAGAACATTGCAACAACTGTTATATTTTCGTATGATGAAGGAAAACCGAATTTGAAAATGGAATGAAAATTATGTAAATTTATGAGGAATGAAATAATCAACGATTCACGGCAGCTAGATTCGTTCGAGAAGTGGCCGATAATATCACATTCGTATCACCAGATGCCATTCATAATCCTAGTGAGAAATTTTATCTCAAAGAGCAAAGTTTTTAGTTGAAAAGAAAAAAATAACCGAAACAGCGTGTTTTGTGTTTTTTTCTTCCCTTCGCATCGACACCCCGTAGATTATTTTACGAGTAAACACGATACGTCGAGGGGACCGAGGCGAACGCGACCTTTGTCCACAGGTGGTGGTTTCGTGGGTTTCGTGTTCCCTGTAACCAAACTATATACACGTATGTGTAAACCTACCCATACACCCACCTACATTCCCCCAGGTCTTGAAACGTCTCGTTTGTAGTACGTTCACTATATCGAAAGAAACGGGCCGTTGTTTATTTATTATTTCTTTTTCTCGCACCATCGGTGAACCAGCCATAGGTATACCTACCTTCTATAAGCACATACGATACGAACGAGATGTGGGATCAGAGTTAAAACTTGAAAGTGAGAGAGAAGAAAAATAAATAATTGCCCACTAGGAACTTTGAAAAATATTTTTAATTAACATCGTATTCTACGTATAATTAAACCTGAATTCACTCGTTATCATTGCCATTGGTTACGTTTGAAGGATAACACTGTGCTTCGGTAGGGTGAAAAGAAAGGCAAAGAATAGTAAGAGAAGAAAGAGAATGAGAATTAGAATTAGAATGACAAGGGGAATATAATGGAAGGATTTTTCCTTTATTATAGTCCACTGCACAGACTGCGCAATGCACTTTCTGAATGCCACACCTCGGATTTACGTATACGCTTTTTTGAACACACAAGAGGACCTTTTCATTGTGCTCTAACGCTGGACAATCACACCTCGATTCAACATCGAGTCTGTCGTGCGTTTTGAATGGTAGCACAAAAAAATAAAAATAAAAATAACCTAAACTAAAATAAAAAGGCGCCCCTTCGTCCCACGCCATCGAGACAAGGAACACGTTCGTCCTCTCGAATTAAACACATTAAATTATCAATATTCAATATTTAATAATATATAAATTTTTTTTATTTATCATACAAAAAAAAGCTCCTCCACTCGATATTCTTCATTTTCTTTTTGTTTAAACATTTATAGATTATTTTATTTTATATTATATAAAATATAACTATAGCAGAGAAAAGTACGAATTAGTTAGTCCCTTCCTTTTTTTCGTATATCAACTTATCGATAAAGAAAGTATTATATATTCATACACGTTAACGGACTCGATAGAGAAAACTAAAAAAAAAAAAACACTAAAGAAAGAAATTATATCACAATAGATTCTGTACTACGTAGGCGTTAATAGCTTGGTTTAATTCTAAATTAGGATACATCATACTTTATCTTTATCCATCAGCTGCCCATTTATAATGAATTTTAATCAAATAACGATAAATTGGCACTTGAAAATTATGCAATTCTTTATCAACAAGTAAATGCGCATGTTTTTTTTTTTTTTTTATTATCGGTTCTTGCTAAACATTATTATAATTTTTCCCTCTCCTCTTATGAAACTATTTACAGTCTTGATAATAATTAACGTGTTATTTCTTTAATTTAAATTGTTTCATTTTTCTTTTATACAATTAAATATTATTAATAGGTATCAAAACCCCTCTTTCGACAGAGATCAGTCTCATTTTTAAACAACTAATCTAATCGATGTTTGTTCCGAAAATTTTTCAACACTCATATCCTCCCTTCTACGCACCGATATATGTATACCTACTCTCTACACTCTCACTTTTATTACGATAACCGCGCGTCAACCGTCGGTATACGTGAAATGTTTACACACATGTCATGTTAGAAAAAGAAAATTCTGAGCGACATGTCAGATTCTTGTCACTCAATCCACTCTCTCTCTCTCTACCTCATCTCCTAAACAGTCTCAGATTTCCGGTATCAAGAAAGAAATGTCCCCAACTCGGTTCGAAATTCTGAAAAACTTAAATAATATAAATATGTCTCAATCAAACCTGCGTTTCGCTACCGCTGTGATGTTTCCTGTGTTTCCGATGTTTTTTGTAACCCCTGTGAACCGGAGGTGCGTGACCGTTCGTAACTATCGGCGGTCTCAACAACGGATGTTGCAACGGATTCAAATGATTGAGATGATGCGTCTGATGAGGAGTCGGGCTCGTCGAGCCGGTGCTGTAGCAGCGATTAACGTTTGTCGGTACAGCGGCGATAACGCCGTGATTAGGATGACATTTGTGCGGGGGTTGTTTGCACGGCGGCAAACGTCGCCATACACCGACAACGTTCGGCCACCATATCAGACCGGCGGCCAAAACGCCGGCCGCCAAGCTGACCACGTAACGCAGTACGAAAAATTGTATCATCGGCTTGGACGGCGGCTTCGGCGAGGTCGACGGCTCGGGTGCCCTCAGCCAAGAATCGCGACTCCACCATTCGTAGAATGTCACCGAGGTCACGGTTACAGCGACGAGGGAATACACGCCGGCGAATATTCCCACCCTGATCAGAACGCTTCTTTGTTTACCTCGAGATTCGATCGCCGGTATTTTATTGCTACCCACGTTGCGTTGCTGTTGCTGTTGCTGTCTGGTGCCAGTTGTCGATATCGTACCGCCGGAAGGATTCAGAGGATTCAACGCCGAAGCACCTGCGGATTGATCGGCGGGTTCTCGACGTGGCAGAAACAACGTCGTAATTCCCACTATCAGAAACGATAGGCCGAAAAATAGATAAACCAACTGCGGTGCCAGAACCAACACCAGAAGCGATCTCGTACTTTGTTGACCAACGAAGCAGCTACCTGTTAACAAAGTAACAACTTTACGATATCGTTATAAACCGGAAGTAGTTCCGCGGTGTCTAAATAAAGCAACGAAAAAAATAAAGTGGAGAATCAATTAGTCACACACTTTACAGTTAAGCGAAAGAAACTGCCCCGGGACGTGTCTGGTCGTGGTAAAAAAATCGTACAACCGTACATCGAAGGGGTTGCGCGTTGCGTATACATAAACCTGTAAAGAAGGCGGTATAAGAGAGACGGACGACGGTAGCTGGTGTATAAAATATACTACGAGAGAACACGATCAACGATCGTAACCGAAGAAGAAGAAGAAAAAAAGAAGGAGGAAAAAAAAACAAAAAAAAAAAAACTTGAAATATCTTGAACGACACGTGAAAAAGTTCGAGTCGAGCGTTTAAGGCGACAGAAACGCGCGCGCTACCTACACTCCATACGCCCCCCTTGACCGGCGCGGTGTGGCAAACCAGCTGTATTAAGGTCTACTGCAACTCGCGCGAATCAACGCAAAAACTAGTCTCTTCCTCGACGGTTTTACACACGCGATTCGCGTGGCACGCGTCAAACACGGTTTATAGGTATACTAATACACCGTACACACCGCGATCGCGCGAGTGTCTTGGACTCAAACTTTGCACAGATCCTTTATTCTCTCCTCATCCTCGTTCCTCGCTCCTCGCTCGTTAGCAATATTCGAATTCATACCTATATGTATATTTCAACATATTCCAAACGGTTAGGGTTAGGGAAACGGAGGAGGTTCGGGCAGGTTAAAGGCGTCGCGAGTTGCGCATCGCACGCTCATTCCTCCCTCCGACGGCGAGATGCCGCGATGCCGCGATGCACGAGCCCGATAAATCGTCGAGACGCGCGGCGGTTCGTTTTATCTCGCCAGACTCATCTCAAACCCGTGCTTGTACACCGCGCACGTAAATCTACCTGATCCGCCGCGGTAAACACGGTTACGAATTTATAACGCGACGATATTGTAAATTGGATATTTATCCCTCGCGTCGAGCTACCCGTACTATATATATACAACCGCTAATCGTAAGTTGACAATTTTCTGCTGTCGTTATCGTTATCAATTATAGTCTCGAAAATTACGTTATACCGCGCACGGCAACCGCGAGTCGCGCTACGACGCTGAAAAACAGGGGCGACACATTCAATGCAAATAAATGCGACCAGAAACCCGCTCCGCAACTTGTCACTGTCCGCGTGGCCGCGTTTGTATCATGCGAAAGAGAACCTTCCGCAGCCCTCGCGGAAGAAATAATTCTATACCGCGTGGTCGATATACATTATTACGGAATATATTAGGTATATACTCTTTGGGAATTTCTTTGAGAGCCCCATGTCCAATTAACCTCTGGACGTTATGTTGCGAAGCGGGTTCGCGTTACGAGACCCCGGGACCGCGAATGTAGTAGCCGGCACGAGGGGTTCAACAAGAGAGAAAGAGAGAAGCATCGACGAGCGGTTTGGTCGGATCTTCCAGGGACATCGCGCCGGCAAAGACTAAGGCTGAGGACCTAAGGTCTTCGCATTCTATGCAAATACCTTTTTCGACCGAATATTTCAAACGAATAGAATTTCGCCGACCAAACGATCGTCATCTCGCATAACTCCCACCCAAATCGGAGTCTTAAATACCAGCGAGCGATTTTGTCGAATAGAATCTGGAGACGAACGCGTATCTTGATCGGTCGAAAATAACCGAGTACCGAACGCGATGATGTAATTGTATTGTATGTATGTATGTACCTTACATCGGTAGATAAATAAAAATACAGATACTGCAGATATGGATTATCGTGCGACGCGTGTTACAGAGTCACGCTGCTGGCTGCTGGCTGCCGGCTGCCGTTCTCGGTATAACTCCGATATCAGAACCATGAGAGGTGATTTATTTTTCTTTTATCTTATCGGAAGGTGGGTCAGTACGATTTCACGCTGGTATCGACACAGAATGTTGTACTTTTACAACAAAATAAGGGTGAACAAATGTCGACGATAAGGTATAGGTATGGTAGCTCTTTACTCACCGGTTAACTCGTCGGCGTCAACGTCCCTCGTGATAAGAACGGCGATAGTGTGAACAGCGGGCAATCCCCAAGACGCAACGGTACCGACGGTTGAGCACCCTTGCTCCAGTCCGAAGCCCCTGTCTTCCCTGCAGTTCCCCTGAATTCCCGTTCCACCGTTCGATCTGATCCATTTTCTAGTAGCTACGCACCACCATCCGCATACGACTACCCACCTGGAAAATACAGTCGGACATTATCGAAATTGAAATTGAAATTGAAATTGAAATTGTTGATGATTTTGCAGGTACAGCTTTCGTAATTAATAATTGTGTAACGCGATAAGGTTTGTTATACCTTCGGCCGCGGCCAGCCAGCCAGCCAGCCGTGGTATTTCGAACGAGAAACGGAAGTGAAATTTAAGTTACTGCCTCCCTCATCTATAGACTCGCGGTTGCGCAAAACCCTTCCTTACATTAGTTCAAGATCAAAGAGAACCGCGTTTCTCTTTCAACTGGGCAATTATCATCTTTCCTCTTGTATATTATACACTTTGACGGCGTCCATACTATACCGTGTGTGTTGTGTATACTATATACATAGATAGATGAGAGAAATAATTTAATCATATCGCATTTATACAATCTTATATAGGCAAAACCTTTGCAAAGTTCTTAAGCCTCTGTACCATAAGATAAGAGAGCCGAGCTACCGCTGCTGTTTTTGTTACACAAACACCTTATAATACGAATAGGTATCCATTCAAACGTGGTATGAAATAAAATCCAACAGATAATCTCAATCTCTTTCATTCGACTCGACTTTTCAAAGGTAAAGGGATAATAAATATTTCTTACCTTGAGTATTAATTAAATATGACGAATGAATTCGGTGAGCATTGAGAGAATAGGGACGTAAGTGATTAATGTGTCAGACACAAAGGTTCTTCACAGTCTCGGTCTCGAGGATGGAAGAGACTTTTTGAAAATAATTCATTTACAAATGTGTTCACGTCTACTACTTTCAACGCGTCTTCCTTTATATCGAAGAAATATTTCATTTTATATACGGTTTATTGGAGAATTGAAAAACCACGAAACCTGCAGTCCGTAAGTAATTCTATAATTGGCGTTTTAAAGAGAACAGAGTGTAGGAAAGGTCGAAGCAAAACAAAACAAACAAAAAACGAACCTTATAATTCGGGTTTTACTCGGATCAGGAATCAAGCGAGGTTGAACTTGTTAAACGATAGAAGAAGAAGAAGAAGAAGAAGAAGGAAGAAGAGAAGCGTGCCTCGGTTAAGCAGTAGTATAGTGGTTCCCAAAGTTGAACCTTACAATTATATCCAAGTGGTGGGTATAAGGTGAGCTTCTCTCCTGCTGCACAAGACACATTATTGCATACGTTTATCGCGAAAAAAAAAAAAAAAATTATAGCAGCAATGATTTTCATTGTTCGCTGTAGGTATGAAAAGAATAAAGATGACATTGATCCCGCAGGCAGGCAGCTGTTGCACGCGTACATCTACCTACCTACCCACAACCACCTACTACCACTGCTGGTTGAATCAAAAAAAATAATTTTTCCATATATCCATAACGTGGTTATGTATAGCTCGTGCAGGTTGGTTGGTTGGTTGGTTGGTTAAGGTACTTTAAAGACTTTTCACCGTTCCGGTGAAACGTTGCGTGTCGAAAACTGGTTTTCGTTCAGCTACCTGTGTCTAGGAAGCCATTATTCGGCCCCAAGAGACTCGGGTACTTCTTTCATTGGGCCTCTTGACTCTCGCTGCAGCCGTACCAACCTAAATCCCAACCCACACTATAGCCACATCCTTCTCTCTCTCTCTATATATCCCATCTTACATCGATGATAAATGGACAGGAGAGCGAGTAAATGGAAAGAAAAAAAAAAAAGAAAACGAGGATAATTTCAGACCTCTTTTTTTATACCTCATAGGTAGACCAAAAGAAAAGAAAAGAAAAAAAAACCACCCATATATTTCAAACTGATAATCATTCTCTCGGTTAATATATCCGCGTGCCAATTGAACCGTTGCGTCACAGGTCACTAATTTGTCACTCGAGTAAATTGAAATTGACTCGGTCAAGTATAGAGAAAGAGAAGAAGAGAGAGAGAGTGAAAAGGAAAAAAAGAAGAATACGATAGCTCGCTTTGATCTCGACACTGCCCGAGCCTAAAGGTTCCTTTTGATCTCATCGCGTACGTATATGAATAAGTATGGCGAGGTACGGCACACCACCAGCTCTATGTCCGATTCTTTAATTTCATTCTCGTCAACGTGGAATTACCCACCTAACGAACGTTGTTTCCCATACACGATACCTCAACGGTGGTATAACAGGCTTGTTAACACTACCATAAAACAAACTAACGACGTTTACCGCTGCACCATCACCATCACCATCACCATCACCATCACCATCACCATCACCAACGGCCGAGCCGCGTGTCCGCTTTTTTGTCTTCAAATCTTATTATTATTGTTATTACTATACCTGGTTACATTGATTATATTTAATACTTGATGAGAACCGCGATTATCGTGTATATAATTCAATAAATCAAAAGATGTTTTGTTTTTCGTTTCCGCAGATATCGAGCGAGAGTGAGTAATTAATTTGTCGAGAGAATTTTGCAACCCCGAGTGTTAATTGCTCGTTAAGAAATATTTCCTTGACAAATAAAAGATAGTAAAAGTTGGGGTGGTGATGTTGCTGGAGCTGAGATCCCGGCTCGTTTAATTCGAGTGCCTCGCGTCCGACTGCCCAGGAATCATTCCAACAATTTGTCGGTCCACATTCGCGTGGTCGAGTCTTGCCAACTTTTTACGCACCCGCTTTTTTATCATTCGACAGCGAGAATAAGAGGTGAGCTAATGGAGACGTTCGTCCACCTACCCCACGCGTATCCACCACCTCCTTGGTGCCTAATGTCGTATATATATGTATACAAAAATATTACATATACCCTTTCGCGAAGAAAGAAAAACTCGGACTTATTTTTTAATGCGATTCGTTAATCAGTTTCCTTAAATGAAATTTATTGCATATAAGAAAGGGATAAACGACTCGTATTTTTATGGTCGATTTGCATATTTGCCAATCCGTTTCGCCCGGCACATATTTCAACGCGTATGCGCCACATACCAACGCCTTTCAACGGATTCCCGATTTCACGACGAGACAAAAAAAAAATATTTGATCTTTCTTTCATACACCGTACCTGCAACGATCAACGAAAATAGTCTGTAATTCTTGTATAAATATCTATGATGACGCTCGGACGCGTTAAACAAACATTAATCACTCCCCGTCTGAAATATCTCTGCCGCTACGGATATTACGAGTGGTCAACTCGCGGACATTCGTTTGTTTCGTTTTCGTTTTCGTTTTTTGTTAAACTTTGAGTGGTGAAAAAACATGGCTACCGTTTCGTCGTCGTCTTCTTCTTCAAATATACATATAAATATACATATATTCTTATATGAACAGTGGTAAAACCTCACCACAGACCAAATATGTACTACGAGCCTCGTTGCATTGCGTAAGGTTCCGCGGTTCCTTCTTTGACTTAAGAGACGCGCGCTGGCGCTGCCCAACCTCCAGCATCTAGTAGTGGCCTCTCCGCAAACACTCGGTTACCTACAAGCCACAGCTTCTGCGGTTCGTCGAGTTCCACGCACACACAAATTTCATCCCTCAAGTACTCGATGAATTTTGTAAAGACGGGTCTTTTTTACTCCGTGGGAAACTCGTTGTCTCATTTTTCTTATGAATCGTACAAACTACAGCGATTAGCGCGTAAAAGACTCTCGTTTGACGAACATCTAAACTCGTACTCGATCCATTATCCAGGGGAGTTGGAAAATTTGATTATTTAACCAGAGGTTTAAAACGGTACCGTGACAACGAGGTGACGCGATAATAAACAACCGTCAACGCGAAACCTATAAAAATATTACGATACCGAGAATAGATCGTACGTACATAGAGGCGACTCGCACCTATCAGGCTTCTGCGATACCACAGCTGATCGCGAGCTGCAGGATCTCACGCAACTAATTCGAATAACATCGAGAAACTTGCGATAAGATGAAGGAGTGATTAAAAAATCCGATATATGCGTGGGATTTAAGAGTCTAATGAGACTGTACGAAAACTGCGCTGCTCCTTTTACCGTAGGTATTTATAGATCCAGCCCTACAAAAGTACGGGTGGTCTTCGTTGGCACGCAATTAAATCATCCGTTACTCTATTACTCGATCGTCGCACGTGACGTAGTATATTCCAATTTTTCATCTTCATTTTACTTCTAACGCAGGCGATACTCTTACAACGACTGGTCCGGGATGTTCGCAATTTTTCACTTCTAGATCCCAAAAGATATCAATAATTATAATCCGAGAGATTATTCATCGTATCCAACGGGCGATACCCGATTTGTACGAAAAAAGAAAAAAAAGGATGAAAAAGAGCGACAACGAAGAACAAAAAAATCCATTTCATGGAACAGATAACCAGACAAAGGTTTGTAGTATGCGTAGTCGCAAGAGTTTACGGTATGGTATGGTATAAAAACACTCGGTACCTTAAATTCAATACCGTATACGGATACCCGGAGGGAATTAAGCACCGCGTTCGATCGAATATTACATATATAGAAAGTACAAAGGAAATCTTGTATACGTTGACCTCGACGGTGTTGAGAGACCTTTTTTTTTTCTTCTCTCATATCTCGTTTCCTTTCTCCATTCAAAATCCAACAGAGATCGATAAACGAACGAAATCACACATCAGGTGTAGCGTATGGAAGCTGTGTAATTATCAGATCGTTTGTCCCCCGGACGTTTTACGAATTATCCAAATTGTATATATGTATAGACTGAACTTTCTTCCCAACAAATGCCGCGTTGTTCCTACCGAACAAGGATCTAGTATTCTACCGCCTAGACTCGATACATACATAAATATTACAAATCTACCCAGAATTTTGGAATCAATTATACACTGGACCTGAGCCCCCCGCGGTGAATACCTCAAGGTTATGCACGATATACCGCAGAGTTATAAATCGGTGAAATATTAAAGTGATCCGAGAAACTATACAATAATCATAATAATCATAATAATAATAATAATAAGGATGATGACGATGGTGATAAAAAATACTGGTACCCTGAGAAAGCTCAGTCTCTGGTATACAGAACCACACAGAGTAGGTACCTCCACTCCGCGGTCATTGCTCGTCCGTTCGTTCGTTCGGTTCCGAGTTAATCTTTCATCGGCATCTATAATGGGGTTCGGGTCCGCCAGCCCCGGAGAGCCTGGGTTTCGTCCCAACTCATCTCGTACGTCCCGGCAGACCGCGGCCGCAACGATTGCGAGAGTATATTCTTACTTGTGGTGGTGAAACACGCCTGAACGCTACGCAGGTATACACTCTTGTTGTACACACTACACGTAGCTGGCAGGTATCGGATAGGGCAGGTAGTGAGGTAGAAAGGTAGGAAGGTACGAGTCTGCCCGGGGGTATATAATCATCGAGGAGATGAGATGAGACGAGCGCAAGGCAGCCCCGGCGCGCAGACGTTCGCCCGGCGACTTTGTGTTTGTTTTCTTAGTTAGCGAGTCGTTATAACCGTCCCCGCCCTCCCCCGCTGCGAATGCTAACGCGCACATTCCGCCTCCAATACGCTACACATGTACCTGATTACATATCAAAACACGATCCCCCGTTTCGATTGATTTTCATCTATTATCCCATTAAAAAATGTCCATCCCACTCCATTCCCACATCTACGTGTCATCTTGGATACAACTTTTTTTTCTCTTCCTCGTGCATAGTATATGTATATGTATACATGTCTGTAACACGAGCGCGTACACGCTCTATCGTAACGAGTTATCGAACCGATAGAATTTCAACTCCGCGCAGGGTACGGGTCGATCGGTTCGGTTCTCTCGGATATGATGGATGAGCTCGTTCGTTCTTTTATTTATACTTTTTTTTTCTTTCCATCTATTTATTTGTTCATTTTATGTGTACTAGTTAGTTTTTCAATTTTCGTCTCCACATAACCCGCGCGTTTCGATCGCCTCGTCTAGTTATTAAGTGTATGAAAAAGTATAGTGTTACTGAAAATATACCAAATTCCTTGTCCTTGTCCTTGTCTTCGTCCCGATCCTGCTCCTGCTCCTTCTGCGAGCAACCGCAGCTAGCTAGGTGGTTACAACCGTGAGGTACGCGCGATAGCTTGCGACAACAATGCCATCCGGATTGCCGCGCCGCGTTGGGTTTCAGACTGCAGCAGCAGCAGCAGCGGCAGCAGAGTTGGTCCACCATAATTTACATCGGGAAGAAAACCGATAAACATCGCACCCGACCGACCGCGCGTCGTATAGTCCCACGAGAGTTCGGCTAAAGAACCACCGACTCCTTCGACTTCATTGTCCTGTCTTTCCCCTCCCGCTTATTCGTTATTCTTATACGTATGCGTATGCATCCTAGGCATGTGGTCGCTTGTAGTTTCCACATATTTTTTATTTAGTTTCATTTTAGGGCTACCCGCGCTGTTCTCGGGCTTTTCGTTTGTAAAGGGTGCATCGCGGCTATCTCGTGCAACGTATTATTGTCAAGTATAAATTCATTTCAACTCTACCGCTCTAGCAAAATACCCGGTCTATAAATTTATGCGAAAATTCGGTAACGTTTATTTTTCAACGGTATGAAACACTCTTATCTATATTCTCGGTCTATAATTATAATAATCTTGTACTAATCTCCGTGTCCGAGTAGGATTACACGCATACCGAGAATCGGAACTTGATTAAAATTTAACTCGGATCAACGGGGTCAATTACGACGATTTTTACGCGTTCAACTCTCCGCATCAGAGACATTCTAGGCTAAAACTCGCGGATTCATTGAAAACAGTAAATTTCTTTTGAATCCTAAATGGGAAATAAGAATGACGAAACGAAGGAATATCGTCGATGAATCGATTCAATCGGATGTCTGGACGCGGGGGTGTTTACGAACACGCGTGTGTACGTGTCCCTCTCATCGTCGCAGTTAAATCGTTGGACATAACCAGTTATGCATGGCATCGAGAAGAGAGAAGAGAAGAGGACGACGACCAATTAGACGGAAGGAACTGGTGAACGAACGTGTTGCAGCACAGCACCTTGTTTGAATTAATAATCGAGCGCTGGCACGCTACTTATAAATCGTATATACGCGCGAGAAGGATAATAAACTGTTCATCATGCGCGCAACCTCTTTCTTTCTTTCTTTATTTATTTCTTTATTTCCACCACTCCTCCTTCCTTCCGCGTCGCGTTTATAATACAATCAACACTACCGTGTCTATTTTATTTTACATCATATTCTCTCTCTCTCTCTCTCTCTCTCTTCGTATGCGATCGAACGATTCATTGTGCAAAAACGAGGATCATTTTTTCCAAGACTACGATAACGCATGGTATATTTTTATTTCGAACCCTGCCCTACAGGTTACGTAGAACCAATTTATCCATCTTTCTCCGTCCGTAGTCGAACCGCGCTGCATCTCCTCTTTCCTTTCTCGTTCCTGAATCCCGAACGCGACCGAACGTCCCGATCCCTACCCTCCTCCCTCACGATCTTGGCATCTCTCTGACTTCTCTCAAACCGAAACGCCACCAAGGTTTTCTCTACCTCTCGCGCTCTCTCTCTCTCTCTCTCTCGAACGAACGAACCAACCCGACTCGAGGAATGCCATTGACTCTACGCGTATCTGGCAACAAGGTTCTGCCTCTACCCATCTGCTTGGCTGTACAATCTACCCCGTGTATATCGCGCCGAGCCGAGAGCCGACAGTCGACACCGGTCACAACTCACACGTAGGTGTGGGAAGGAAGGTGTACCGCGTTATATGTTGTTTTTTCTTCACTTTTTCCGCCCTTTTTTATCCAGTCGAATAATCAACTTGCCCACGGTTATTTTGAAAATTCGACAATCGATTTGACAAAAATAATAAACAAGATTGAACAAGTAATTGCAAGAGGTAGCAGTTTGAACGAGAAAGAATAGTAGAAAGAATAATTACAAACATCGCGTTACTTTCTGAATTTTTAATGAAATTTTCAAGTTGGCGATGAAAATTCTCTCCTGCGAACGGAGACGGGTGTGGAAGCTGAGAAGGCCACCCGTTATATCCCGGCGAGATCGGTTCTCTCAACGTAAACGGGATGAGATGGGAGTCGGGTGGCTCGTTAGCGGCACGCGGGGAACCAACACTGTTGCCAGATTATTATCCCGAGGATTCGTTCGTTCGTTCTTGTTCGTACTCGACTTCGACTTTACTATACCACGCGGCTTATTGCCTCGGCGCGTACAACTCCTCGAACCCGTGAGTCGCGCGTTCGTGAGGTCGGAAATTCGATTCCCTTCATCCCCCTCCGTCCCGCCGTAACACGATGCAACGGTACGAGCAACGTTTGTTTTCATTCTAACGAGAATAAAAGACTCACCAGACGCTGGCGGCATTCCCGAAGTAGTAGCGAAGCAGGAAGACCAGGGCGCAGTAAGGGTTCGAGAGTCCGTCCTGCGTCAGGTACCGGTGCTGTTGTTGAGCGATGACCACTTGTTCCTGAGGATGAAGAGGCAAGACCGGGGTACACGCGACGGAAAATCTACCGGCCGCCAGACGAACAACGTACCCGACAGCAACGGCCGCGTGACAAACGGCGAGACAGGCTATAGCGCGTTCTGAAAACCAAACAAAACAAAAACATGAACATGAACAAACGACAGATCGCGAGAGATCGTAATTTCGCGGGGGGTTTAGGGATTCTCACCGACGGAAGATGCGACTCGTTGTTTATCCGGTTTGAGGAGAGCCAGAATAGCAGCGAGCACGGAGATGAGACAGACGGTTGCCGACGCCGCGATCCAAGCCTCGGTTAACCTCTTGTCCTTTTGCGACCACATAACGTCGGCGTCGCAAGTCGCCGCGCATCTACCGGAGCGATTTAAAAATACGTACAAACCGGACTTTGCGTACCACGAACAGCCCAGAGGCCCGTTGCCGTCGCCGATCGCCTGTAAACAAGGATTCGACGCATACACAGATTGTTGTCTTTCCTCGAGAAAACATCGTTCGTCGATCCTAGTTTTTCCGTACCTGGACCGGATTGGCTGCGCCCGGCTCGCCCGGTCCCTCCATGCACATGTGCTGGTGGTTATTTTCGGGTGGAAATTTTGAACAATTGAGTGCGGCCGGCCACGGGAACCCGAAGCCGAGTAGAACCGGGTAGCATCTAGCCCTGACTTGTTCGCAGAGGCCTCTGCAGGGGCCGATCGGCGAGGGTACCTTCTCGGTGCACATCGGGGCGTAAACCGAGCAGAGGAACAAGTGAAGCTGGGCGCTGTGTCGGGAGAAAGAGATAAAGAAAAAACATTGTCACTCGATAGTCGATACCCGACACGCGACACGCTTCTTCGCTCCTTATCCTTACCTGCAACCGTACTGGATCAGGGGGCTGAAGGTTTGCAGAGTGAAGTCGGCCTCGCCTTGAATCTCGTTACCCACGAGGTTCGGCATGGCGGTTACATTGTAGCCGACACCGCGACACATCTCGATTCGTATCGGTTCGCAAACTCCGTGCGTGCATAATATCGTTCTTGACAAGCTACATAACACGAAGAAGAAAACTAGCCACGACATGGTCGCCGTTTTCTCTCTTTTATCCAAACTGTTTCAAATCTTGATCACTGGCAGTCTTACATTCGCCTAATCGTCGATTGATCGATCCGAGGCTGTTATAGATGAGGCAAGGGCAAGGTGTCTCGGAATACATGTAGCTCAATACTGCAGCTATTCACATGTTGACGTTTGAAAAGAATCTATTTCAACCGTTAGAAACTCGGAGGCCCTGTTTAGTCCGCATTTAAAACGACATATCCGAGTAGTAAACAAGCGAGCGGCGCGTCGTTCCTCGCCAGCCTCTCGGTATTTTGTATCAAACTGGAATAACGAATAACAGAAACTCGCAGACTTTCGACACACTCACTGTCCGAATACGGATCCACGGAATACCCGAGGGGTTTTTGAATTTAGGATCGAATACGAACGAAACAAAACACTCCGGAACCTGTTGCCACGGCGACGGTACCGAACAGATTTCAAACGCTCTCGCTCCGCGGTCTCCGCGCGACTGGCGGTGAGCCGGGTGAGACGGGTGAGCCGAGGGTGGCCCGGGGGGAGAGCGGGAGAGCGCTGGCGTCCGTTTATCCCCACTTGGCGATACCTCCGACCAACCCCACGCTACGATCGGACTACCTCGTTAATTAAATCCCCCAGACAGGCTACACGCCTGGACCAAGACACACGCGCATTCCACGCACCGCGTTCGGAACCCGCCTTCGAGGAAGGGGGTAGCGCATAAATGAGGCGTATTCACACCTTTTCAATGTAAATAATAAACAGACCGAAGACGTGAAAATTAGTTTCTCGATACGCTACCCGACGAAAAATATTCTCAAACGATTAATTGGCTTTTCTTCTCTCTACTTAAAATCGCTTATTCTATGATAATGAGATCAGCGGCTAGGCATTGTTTGCGTAGTTGCATGGACATTAATTTATGTAACCGTGTAGAGAAAAAGAACGAGTTTTATGCTCCAGCCAGCGATAATAAATGCCCCGGCGATGAGTATAGAGCCGCGTGGTCGTTCGTTGCCGGTAGGAGAAGAGGAGAACGAGGGGCGAACGGCGAGGGGGAAGGGGGAGGCCCAATTATACCAAGAAAATACAGCCCATAAAGCCGGTCTTAACCACCGCCAAACACTGCGGGGATGTGGGATATGATAATGAGAACCCGCTGCACCTTTGGCTACGTCGAGAGACTCGGAAGATAACTCGCACACGTTGAAACTGCAGCGGCAGAAGGCGCTGTATGGGAGAATAATACAACGGAAAGAAAAGAAAGAGAAGAAAATAATAATAAATAAAAGACAGCCGATTACACGGTTACGTGCAGCTCGCGGGACGTATATTCTCGCCCGTGTATGCGCGGCGGTACCTGCACGATATTCACCCACTTTTGCACGTCAAACGAAATTGGTGAGGAAATCAATTTCGCCTACTCCGTCCGTCGCTTGTTAGCCCCCCCGGCGGGGTGGAGTAGGGCCGGTGCCGTACCAACGAGGGCGACCCTCTCGATTACACGGTGTAGGTATTATAATTACGCGCGTTCGCGTTCGCGTTCGCGGACAGGGATATAGGAAACGTTATTAACGACACAATTTACGCGGAGCGGTACGAGATTAAAGCGGCGGCTTCTGGTGAAATAAATTTTAAATCTATAATAAATACCTAAATAACTTTTAATCTAATTAATCCGTTATAATGTTTGCCGAAAGGCACGGGGTGTTTGATCAGCGTCGACTTCTGCCCGAAAGATATCCTTCACCCTTTATTTTATCTTCAACGTTCGGACTTATCTTATCGTTTATTAAGTCGTGTAAACATTTTCACGGTATACAGGTATACGCGTATACCCACCCTTCTCTTCTTCCGCTTCTTATATTTCTTGTAATTTACTACACACCCAAAACACCGCGTTAATAAAATTATGCCTCCGCTTACAGTTTATATCCTCTTGTTTCCTCTTGATGAAGAATGAAGACGAAATGAAAAATGAAAAACAAAAACAAAAAAAAAAACTGCTTTCATTCAAATTTCAGTAACCTCGTTTGAACCGTTCCGCGTAGGACGCGTGCTTCGAGTATTTCGATTCGTTATCGATCGACGATCTGACCGCCCGATATAAATGGGCGTCGACGCAATTTAAAAACGTTTCAACATCCCGCGAGCACTTCAACGTCTCCTTTCTGTTGTACAAGTAACACTGCGTCACCTGTGTTATACGGAATTGGTGACAATCTGTACAGCATCTTGAAATACATAAGAGGGAAAAGAAACCGATAATTTACTCGTGTTCTATCAATCGGGCATTTCTTTCCCGTACCGGACGTATACTGCCGCAATCTCTTCTCGATCTTTTCGATCTCGTCGACGTCAAGTTTCGAGTTGATACTATGCGCCTTATCCATGCACGCCAATTTTTCTATCCAGTAATTATCGTACGCGTTTCTTCGCTCTTCGTCAACCGCGCCTGTGACATTCGATACCATTACGAGTGCGCGAATACGCGAAGGAACGTGATTTTTACCAGTATTGATACGCCTGACCACGCTATCGCTGACGTTCATCACGTTGGGTTCTTGAGGAGGTACGGCCGGAGGCTTTCCCAAACTCTTTTCACATTCTTTAGCCTCTGGTGATTTCGGGTTGGATTCATTCCACGACATATTTATTTTTTTAATAAAACTGGTCAGATTTAATCTTGATTTGAGGATTTTTCTGTCTGGATTATATCGGGTAAAATTGATCAACGTATTATATATTTTATTTTGATCGATCATCAACGGATTACTTCAAACCGTTAGCCGAGCGCCTCATCACCGGCAACCCGACGTACACTGGAGTCGATAAAACAGATATCGGTTCTTATCTCTGTTAAGATTTCATGTTCAAGAACGGAAAAGAAAAGTAGAAAACTATCATCAACGTATCGATCCGAATATAAGTCGAGGACCGGATTAACTCTGGTATCGATCAAAAGTGAGAAAATTGCGATTTTTTTCTACAAAAATTCGGTGATAAACAACAGTCGAAGAATTGGGGATCGACACATGTTCAGATCATTCGTTGCTCATTGTTTTCTTGACAAGGTTCAAGTTTCTGGCTTAGAAACGTACCAAAAGGATCGTCGTTATGAATAAATTTGTCAGCGGTTGGTGTAGGATTCTCTTTTTATACAATCACTATACGATAATCGCAATCGCTAAGAAACTGATAAGAATTATCAAATTTCTCGTATAATTCTTTAATAATTATCAACACGGTCGAGTCACATTAGCTGTATTCACAATATAATAATGCGGGTAAATGGCAAATGCAGATGGCGAAGAAAAATAGAAATAACGATCGTGGACTTGAGTTTTTTTATCCAAGCGAGTCCTGAGTCCGGGTTCTAAGGATTTGGATTTAAGTAGATGGAAAGGTGCGGTAGTACGTACGTAAGTCGGTCGGAATTCTCTCGTCAGCGTGTAGTTTCTTTAATTGGGCTATCAGTGGGCAAACAACTTATTGGCAAGTTATTAATTCATTCATTATTTTAGCCAATAATCAGACCGCAGCCGAGTCTGAACTGGTGTTTATTGTGGTTTATCATCCCGCTCAGCGCAAACGAGAATGGCAACGGCTGCAATTTCTTCTCCAGTACCGCTCCCACCGTCCAATTCGAATCGACGCTTCCTGAAATCAAGATCGAACCCAGTTTTTCTTCCAGACTCATTCGTTCTTCCTTGAGTTTCATTCGGATCGAGAACTCACCCCTGAAGACCAGATCTGCTTTGGGCAGGTCTACTTGGTAGGCGACAGTGGCTGTAGATTCTTGTATTCTAGAATTGACCTCGAGTTCGACGCCGACTTGGAGCTGCTGACTAGCTCTTTGGTGGAAGCAGAGATGACAACCCGCCAAACCTGAGAACAGCGAGACACTTGCGTATTGGTAGATCGTTAGACGAACATCGTCCCAGATTCTATCCTCGGAAGGAGAAAAGAAGTCCGACGAACCCGATTTCAAATGTAAAACTCACCGAGACTACCGCTGATCGTAGATTCGCCGTTTGTGTACCTCCCTGCGGCGGAAACGACCGCTATATGGCCACCGGGAACCCCGGGACCACGCTGGTAAGCCACTTCCCCACCGAGCGCTAACGAAGGCGTGATGCTCTGCAGATAGTGCGTCACGAGGACACCTGATTTTATGAAAAACGCCAATTCAAGATTCGATTTAATTTCGATACAAGTGCAATCTGTCACGGCTAAACGGTGAATTTCGAGTCTCACCGGATCCAGAGATGACATCGGGGTTCCCCAGAGTAAGAGAAACGGTATAAGAGTCTCCGCGGTAGTCCGACGTCATCTGAGCGGCGGTGAATTTGTTCTGTTGCACCTGGGTGGCGAGCTTTCCCCTTATTCTCTGACTGAACTGGTGGATGACGTTGGCGTTGAGATTCCCACTGGGGTCTATGTCTCCCAGGAGAACGGGGTACGCCTCTGTGGGGGAGGTCTGTTTCGTCCCTACGTACGTCGCGCCGAATCTAAAAAGCGACGAGTTCTGCCGATGAGAATCCCTTCGTCTCCGCCTTGAACGAAGTTAATTCGAATCGTCGACTCACCTGTAACCCGACTGCGTCACGGAGCTCATATTGATTGTGTGAGATACGTGGAAATGGTTGCTCAGACCTTTGTTCACCATGAGTTTAGCGCCCTCGAAGTTGACCGGGAATACGTCTGAAATCGGAGATAATGGAATCCGGTTAACCGGGAACCTAACCTCGTGGATTAGGGGGAGGGCATCGATTTCGTCGTTTAATTGCCAGACAGAGTTTTCTCGGTCCTCTATAAACCGTTTTACGGGACAAAAACCGCGATTGCCATTCATGAAACGATAAACGTGAGAGAGGATTTAAAAATACGCGCATGACACGCTGGTCCGATCAATTATCCGTTACCCGTTACCCGTTACCTTTGCACATTTTGTGGAGGTCTTCGATGGTCCCGGGATTCTCCAATTTCTCTTGACTCTCGGTCGCCGGCGGGACGGGCGTGAAGCCTCCCGTGGCCGGGTCATGCTTCGAGAATCCCGGCGGAGGCAGGAGACCTGGAGGCGGTGGAGGCGGCGGTGCTGATGCGAGAACGTTACCCATTTTATATCTTCTTCGGCTCCGGTAGATTCGATTCGATCTTACAACGCGATATATGCGATATCTTCCACACGCGCGGACCGACGACTTTTGATCTCTCTGCTCTTAAATAAACCCTAATAATTTGCGTAATTATCACTATTTACAACGATTCCTTCCACTTCTCTAATCCGCTTCCACTATCGCGATAGATAGGACGGTACGCGGTTACACAAGTCAGCGTGTCGCGAGTAGGAGCCGCTAGACGCCATTTGTAATACGCGACCGTCGCGCCATCTGCGATCGAACATCGACACCAAGCGATGAATATTAATTTTTTCAAAAACGGAACGACTTATCGTTAGATACCTATTATCCTCGTCATTAAATTTACACTCTACGTTCGTTTCTTTATTATATACGCCTAATATGTACAGTATCATTATCTTCTAAACAAATCTAGATGCGATGGCGATTAGTTTCGTGTAGTCGACGCCTCTGGTGTGGCATTTGTCCTTGAGCTTCGTCCTGAGGATGTGGGGTATCGGAACGTGGATTCTCGTGCCGAGGGGTGTGCCGTCGTCGTTCACGAGGACGATGTTGTTGCTGTCGAATTTTGGTACTTTCGGTAACTGTTTCTGCTTCAAACCGACGAGGATCCCCTTCTTCTTCTCTCCCTTTATGGCCACCAAGACTTTGTCACCTGTTTGCCAACGTTTCAATAAATCATCCAGAGCTAATGAACCGTTGGTCAGTTCCTCATACCTATGAAGCCGACCCCGGGTTTGTTGTAGACGTGAATACATTTCGGCGGCTGTCCTTCCAGCATCGCTCGCTTTCCTATCTCACTGTTGTCCACCACTCGGAGCCTTGTCATTTTTCGTATCTCTTGGGTCACCTGGGTCGTGTGAATCCCGCGAGACACGAAGCTCAGTTTTGAGGCACAGGAAGACATTTTCCTGCGACGTTTATCGTTTTCACGGTCCTGTTCAAAATTGTATGCAGAGTTTTTGAGGTTAGGTATGAACATTGGATTATACTGCAGTGGAATCAGGATTGAAACTGACAATGCGGATATGTACGTTTGTTTTCTCTGTTCGACGCACCTTGCTTGCTGTTTAAACTGAACCGTTGTCGTACCAGATCCTTTTCTAAACACGTCAATTGAACAAACAATTATTACAGCCCTCCCAGCATTTAGCCGATTGCGCGTCGTCTGCTCTTCGATCAACTCCGTGCCCGATGACGTCAGCGGCTATATGAGAGCTTTCCAAGAAGAGACACACGCCAAGACACCGAGATAACATTCTTGGTCCTTTCCCTTAGATTCGACCAACCATATTGCTGTGTACCGAGTGTGTCTATTTTCTCGCCTCATTGGGAAGCTCTCTCTACATTATCATAGACATATCGCGTGTCTAATGACATAAGGTCGTAAGCGCCAAACACACGATTTTGGTGGCAAACGGTCGTATAATTTTATTTTTTTTTTTACAATTTTTGAAACTGTATAAAAAAAAAAAACTACATAGAATCTAGTTTGTCAAAATTTGGATCAAAAGTATCTCAGAATCGATTTTTTTTAAATTGCGATTCGATTCGATTTGCAATTTTTGTGTTTTTTCAGCGTTGATAGAATCGATTTTTAGCTTCTAACAAAATTGATGTAAATTTCTCTGTTCATAATGAAAAAAAAAATCATTGCATAAGGAAGAAAACTATAAATTTAAACGATTTTATAAGCTTGTATCAAGTTTCAATTCAATTCATTTGACGAAGACAAATTTGAGACAAATTTTTCTTTACAGAATTTTATAGATTATATAAAAAAAAAAAATAATTAATCTACTTTAGTATTAAGAAATCAGAATAAAAAAATCTTGGGTTTCAAATCAATCGATGATATAATTTGCAAACAATCGAGGGAAAATTTTCTTTTTAAATAGTTGATTAATTGCTTAGTAATATGGAAAACTTGGTGTATCGAAATACACTTTGGGAAAATTGACGATGACGATATAATATGGAAGAATATAATAGAATATCCACCAATTGTACAATAAATGATCCGTTTTATAAACCGAGCGCGATTACATCACATCCTACTTATTGTTAATGCCAGAACAATTCATAGACACGTATGACCAGAGAATTGCATGAAAATTGCAAGAGTTTAGTTCGATATAAGTATATTAAATATTCTATATTATTGAAAATTTTTTTTATTGACATAACTTTTCCACACAGAAAAAAAGAAGTGTAATTAATTTTTATTCCTTCTAATTGTTTGTAGAACATTTTTTTTAATCATCTTCAAAATTGGTTTTGTTGGTCTTTTTTTTTCTCTCCCAGATAAAATCTTTGAAGTTAGATATTTTGTCAATAATATAAAAATAATATACATATGTACAGATATTTTTAGTTGTTGTTTTTCGATTTCCAAAATCTTCGAGTCCACACACAGGTTTTAATAAATTGATGTTGTACAAAATATAATATTTATTAGATATTTTCATGTACAATATTCAATTGTGGTTTTACCGTGTATATAGGGATATTTTCCATATAGTAGTTAGTTAGTTTTGTTTATTGATTCCCCTTGGGGTTACAAGTGCTTCCGTTTCTTACTTTTACATTTGTACAATCTGTTCACAATACATCTTATCCCTAAGATCTTAGCCTATCTTATCTTATCCTATCTTATCTTATCTTATTTTACCTTATTTTTTAAACTTTTGCCCTGCCGTTTCGCTTGCTTATTCTCATTGCCATTGATATTCACATTCTCATTGCCACGCCTCTTTTTTATTTTATTCTGTACTCATGTCTTTGCCTGTCTTATCTCCTTTCTCTGTCGCTTTTCTCTATTTTCCTTCTTACCATCTAGTTCTTATTCTTATACCGCATTTTTCCCTCTCCTCCTCACTGCTTCGCTACCTCCCTCTGTTTGCTCATTTTCCCCTCTCCCTTCCCTCTTGCTATTTCATGCTTTGCTGCTACCCACCCTTCTTTTTCGACTTCCTTTTCCTTTCTTGCTCCAGGTTTTGTCTGTATCCTGCATTCATCTGCATTTACACGCTCCCGTTCCATCCTCACATGGCTTCGTTTTCATTCTCTCTTTCTCTTTCTCTTGCACTCCTTGCTCTTTCGACTTCACGCATCCAGTTCTCCCCCTCCCCGTTTTCGCCTAACACATGTTGTACGCATTCTTGCCAACTTCCTTTTTCCGTTCCATCATACGTACATCTTTCCCACACGTGTTCCCAGGTCTCTTCCTCTCCCCTGCACATTCTGCATACTCTTTCATCTTCTCCTAGCCAGTACCTTGCCTCTTTGACCTCGCTTCCTATTCTGAATCTAGCTACCCTTCTCCACCTGCTTTCTCCCCACCCTTTTCTTAGGTAATTCGGCACCCCCTCCCTTTTTATCACTCTGTACCATCTGTTGTACCTCGACTTGACAATTTTTTCCCATCTTTCTTCTATCTCTATTTCTTCATCTATTCTTTCTATTTCCTTATATGTTAGCTCCCCTCTTTCCCTGGCTCTTATTGCTTCTCCTTCATCTATGTTTTTTGTTGCGAAGAAATCTCTTCTCCCTTTTTCCCACTTTTCGGCCTCTTCTCTTGACCTTATTCTCTCTTTTATTTCCCACCAGCATTTCCTCGCTATCTCGCTCCCTCTTCCTTCTTCTAGTTATTTTCCATATAGTATAATTGTCATATATTACATACATATACAATACATGTGCGTTCATGTATCAATATATAACTTGATACAGTTATTTATTAATAATAATAATAATAATTATTATTATTATACCGAATAAAGAAGACTTGAAATTATGGAATCAATTATCGCGGTCTTCCAATTTATAATTTATAGATAAAAATTAATAAATTCGATACCCACGACGTATATCTAATATCGTAGTTAAAAATTGATTCAATTTATATTCTATATAATGTAAAAAAAAAAAAAAAACAATTGATTATTGAAGCACATAAATTAATCAATTATTAATAATTGAATTTAATTTATGAAAAAGAAATAATAATGATAATAATAAAGAAGAAGTGGAAAGAGAAAAAACAAATATACCTAATTATACTTTCATAGTCGGCCAAATTAATAGGCACTTTTTTTCATATTTTTAGCCCTTATTTTTCCGAATAACAAAAATCGTTTTATAACAAAGACGAATTTAAATTAAATTTACAATATTGTTCTTTTTATTATTTTTATATACGATTTTTTATGTATAGAATATAATCTACACACTTTGTAATAAATATTTCCATTACTTACATTTTTGTCTTTTTTTTTCAAATATATGTGTATATATATATTATTATTCCCATTTAACAAATAGACGAGGAAAATGAAAATAGAAAAATTGATCTTTGACTCATTAGGTTCATTCCCATTATATAGTCCTACGTTCATATAACCGTGACAAAATTTTTTCACCTACTACAACATAATTAGAATAATTGGAAGATATATCTTTCTTAAATATGTTTACATAGGCAAATAATTGAAAAAAGGAATAAGACAAAATTGAAGACTCGATATAGTATATATAATAAATAAATAATATTCAAAATTGACTGTAATACAATATAATATAATATAATATATAGATAGAATAGAAAATAAGGAAGTTTCATTATTACAAAATATGAAATTTAATTATCTTTTCTAATCTTTTTTCTTTTCCCTTAAACAACTAGATATAAATAATTATTATTAATTCTATTTTCACCCATCTCCGTATTATTTGTAACAATTTCATCTTTTTTTCTTTTTTACTTTTTTAATTGTATACATATAGAATATATATTATAATAAATAAATTATCAGAGTATAATATTACAATTGTCTTTTTTATTTCTTTCTTATCATTCTTGATTATTAGCAATATATATATTTTTTTTTTCAAGACTGGAATATGGACGTAACGAATATCAATATATTTCTATCCCATATACACATAAATTCGCGAAAGTATTCAATATTAAGTATAAATAATTTGAAAATAATAAAAAAAACAAGAGAGAGAGAGAATAATAATAATCTTGGTCAAATTTAACGAACCACCGATTACCGAGTGTCGTTATTATTTTTTTTCTTCCGTTCGGTCAGCGATCGATCCGTAAATATTACAATACGTGATATCCAGAACATCAAATTCTGGTTAACGGTACATTTATTCATTCAAATAACAATATTTAATCAATTATATCACAAAAATTGCTACTCCGTTCTTCACCTGTCCTCGTTGAGCTGTTCGACGTACTGCCTATAATTGGGGCTCGCCAATCTCTCCGCCTCCTGTAAATCCTCGTTCTGACGAGCCGCCTCGTCCCCTTCGCCGGGTAAAAGCGCGTCCTCCTCGTTCCTCCGCTCCTGCGGAACGTTTTCCTTGGCCTCGCCAGGACCCTCGACTTTGTACAGAATATCGTGGCACAGAGGACAACGGTCCTGAACGTACAACCATTTCCTCAAACAAACCCCGTGGAAGTAGTGATTGCACCTGGTTATCTTGGCGCTGTACATCTCCTGGTAGCAAATAGCGCAGACATCGTCGAGCTGGGTGAGCTGCTCGCTCCCGGCCTCGGGCAGAGAGTTTATCTTGTTCACCGCGGTCCTCCGTTTCATGAAAACGCTCCATCCTGCCTTGGCCTCGCACCATATGTTGAAATAGGCGTGTATGCACATCATGACGGCCCTGATGGCGCCGCCGGACTCGAACACCAGGATCCAGAAGCCGTTGAAGAAGAGAAATATCCCAAAGGCGAATTCGACCGTGTTCCCAAAGGCCCTTATGTAGTAGACGTAGTCGTCCAGCTGCTCCCAGAACGTGTGTCTGCACGCGTCGTAGAGGAACAACGAGTATATAGCCAGAGAAACGAGGACCTTGACTATCACCTCGATGCTGAACGCCGATACGGCCAGGAGCCAGGTGCTGACCGAGTACTGGGACCACAGGAAGGTCAGGAGGTAGAGAGGAAAGGCTATGAGGAAGGCGCAGACCAGCAGCGCCCTGCAGTGTCTGTGAAGCGCGGGATTGTGCGAGGCGCTAAGAGACATGAGTAGGGGGTTCACGATGTTGTGGACAAAGTGGAGAAGCGCGGTGAACAGGAGACAGAAGTTCCTGCACAACCTGACCAGCCGCATCTCTCTGTCGAGACTCGTGAGCCCCGTCTGTAGGGCGAGGATGTAAAAAAGTATGGCCGAGACGGTGCCGATACTCTTGCTGTCCTCTTCGTCCTCGGTAAGCAGTATCCACTGGAAGAAGCACCCGATGTAGTGGCAGATGAACGATATTATGCTCGTCATCCCGAGCACGGCGGTCAGCGTCTCGCACCCGTTGATCAGCAGGGTCCTGACCATTGTGTAATAGGTGAAGTTTTCGTCGCCGTAATGATTCCCGAGGATCTGGATCACCTGCTCGCCCACCCTGAGGGTCCAGAAGATCCTAAGAACGCAGGGAACGTTCAGTCTGCTCCACTCCGTCTCTACCAGAGCCGAAAGACCGTAGCTGCTTATGAAGGTCCTGGCGTGCTGGTAGCCGGCGTAGATCGTCTTCCCGACGGTAATGGCGTTGTACCATAGAACGAATTTGGCAACAGCCAGGGGAAGGAGCGTCGAGAAGACTGGGGCGTGGTGGAGAACGGGAGTCTGTAAAAGCACAAATCAGGGATTACTTCAATGCCGTATAGTTTTAAACCGTTGAATCTTACCGGCAGTGGAAGAACCGCGAGTATGGACGGAGCCATGAGACTGAAGACGAGGATTTTCTGGACTATGGAGAACCTGGGCGCGAGATGGACGTAGCAAAAGACCAGGGCCAGCATGCACTGCAGTATGTAGTTCTGGATGACGACGAAACCCGGCCCCTCGGTGTCTAGTACTTTTGGAAGATCCAGGCACAGAACGTCGTCCAGTATGCTCGTAGTTGTACCGTTCGCGGTAGAGTAGGATATTATCGCCTTTATCGTGCTCACGTTCGACCAGTAAGATACGAATATTACTCCGATCGATATTAGGTACATGTAGACTATCACCAGGTGCTTCGTCTGCAGCATGAAGGCGCATAGGGCTGCGGCGCATCCTGAAAAACGTGTTCAAGGATCAGGCAACGTTTTCTAGAAGTTAAATTGGTGCATCGGGGGACTTTTTTTTAGCTATTTAAGACTGTTTAGCCACATTTTTCATCTTCATTGCCTCAAAAACAGAAAAATTGTTATTTAATTAATTATTGAAGGCGCATAGGGCTGCTGCGCACCCAGAAAAACGTGTTTTGGGATCAGGCAACGTTTTCTAGAAGCTAAACTGGTGCATCGGGGGACTGTTTTTTAATCTATTTGAGACTGTTTAGCAACACATTTTTCATCTTCATTGCCTCAAAAACAGAAAAATTGTTATTTAATTAATTATTGAGGGCGCATAGGGCTGCTGCGCACCCAGAAAAACGTGTTTTGGGATCAGGCAACGCCTCCGAGAAGCTGAATTGATGCATCAGGGGACTTTTTTGGTTTATTTAAGAATGTTAAGTCACATTTTTCATCTTTATCAACGCAAAAATCGATATATACTCATAAAATTAATGAATCTTCAGGAATAATTGTTCGTTACGATTTTCTGCAGCATTTGGAGCCTAAAAAATCACTACGTTGGCTATTATAGACCACAGCGACCGTAATTTTCGATATTTATCTAAAATTATGGATGCGTTCCCCTGAAAATACTTCAAATATCGAAGTTATTCAGCGTCGAAGCTAACTTTTCAAATTCAGAATAAAGCTATCGACTGTTTATTACAAAATAATTCTTTCGTCGATGTATTTTCCAGCTACTTTCCAGTCCTAGAGTCGAACCAGAAAGAAAAGAAGTTAAAATCTCTTTCCACACGGTAAAACGGTCACCAAGAATTTGAATATTTCAAGATCGCCAGCTAATAAGATTCCGTTTCGACACAATCGAATGACTTGCAGAAGCGAATGACTCGCCGAGCGATTCTCGCCTCAATTGATTCTTTGACCCTGTTTAACGTACGACTCAACATTTTGCTTTAATTTATTTATCGACAAGGTATAAAGAAAAAAAAAAATTATATCAAAGATTCTCTCACCCAAACAGCAGAGTAAAAATTTGATCGCGGTGATCAAATACCATTGGTAAAAATTCTGCCCCAAATCAAGCTGTCGAAGCAGGTTGGCCTCCGGCGTCAAACCGACGATGGAACCGACTATGGAATCCGGCACACTGACGACCTTGAACTCCTGCTGATTGTCTTGCAGCAGAAGATTCTCACCCGGAAGTCCCAAGCCGACCCTCAAAAGCTCGTCGATGATGAACAACGGCGGTACTCGCATCACCACATCGGCGAAATTCAACGCCTTCGTTCTTATCGTGGTCAACATGATTATGACGATTTTGTATCGACGACGAAGACTTGATGAATTTTATTTAAAATATTGTTTTTATTATTGGAAGAGTAAGAGAAAAACAAAAATAAAATAAAATTAAAATTGTGGAAGACAGAGAGAAACACACGTAACACGAGTTTCCTCTTATCGTTGAATAAACAAATCGAAAGTAAAGAATAAGAAAAAAAAAACAGATTTGTTTTCTATTAAGTTAGAGAGATACTTGATTACGATTAATTCACATCGATGGAAGGCCGACCCACCGCGTTTTGCGGAACGTATTTTATTCGCTAAATCATTTTTTTTATTTTTCGTACACACAGAGCAGACACAGATTCACAGAGAGAGAGAGAGAGAGACAGGGAATTAGTGAATTTTTGTTGTGGAGAAAAAGCGGAAACGAATTATTAGGTTATTGTGAAGGTTGATAATTTTCATTCTTGAAATAATGAATGTTTTATATAATTAAAATTCGATTATTTATTCATTCAATTTGGAGGTTAAATTGCCACATAACGTCACATCAGTCATCACGTCACACACACCACACGTTTAATTCGAGGATCGGAATTTTAAAAGACTGTGAATCACGACAGATGGAGCCAGGGGTGGATGAACAAAATTTTCCCGGACGTGTGTCAAAATGAATTTTTATTTTTATTATTTAAATATATTAGAGAATTTGTGTGAAAACAAAAAACAAATGAAGAAAAAAAAACACTACAATTACGTCACCGAGTTTCACTGAATTTATACTTATTATTAAAACTGAATTTAGTGAATCGGCTATTATTCGATCAACTGTAATATTCTTTAAACCGCATTTTTGTTGACACTGAGCAGCGATAGTTCAGACACACGCCAGTTCTCTACGTTCAGCTGTCTTATGTTTAGGACTAGACACGGTCGCGCAGACGGAGCGCATAGGACACAGGTGGTGTGTCTACTTATGTTATACTAGCGGAAAAACAATCCGTCAAATTTTGAGACAGCTGACGATCGTTGGACCGCGGTATGTGTGTCGTTGCTAGATCGGAGCTGCTACATCGCGTGACGCGTAGACACCGATGTGTGTTCCGCAATCTACCGTTAGGCGGATCAACATCGCGGCGGGAGTATTTGAAATAGCTTCAAGATCAGAATTGAGAGTATCATGTATTTAGAAGATATGAGGCGCATAGTCGCCACTGATATAGGATATAGGATCGCATGTACATGGGATGCTAGCGAGTGAGCTTGTAGCCGCTATTTTTGTAGCCTAAGACGACATTGACGCGCGGGAGATTCAAATTACCAGTTCATAACTGAATGATCAAGCAATTAACTGTATAGAAAAAATATCTCAATATTTTCGCAAGAATTATTAGCTAAAATTGAGGCTTGGCGGGATTCAACAAAGTTTCCGTTTCCCCCCCATTTCCGTTGATGAAGTTTTCTTTATATACATATATGTTCTGTAGCTGATCGACCGACGCCATAGTGTGTCGTTTACTGTACTCGACGAAGAGTTGCGTACTGCAGCGTTCATTATGAAACACATGAGTTATTATATGTTGCAGGCAGTCACGTTCTGTCTTATATCTGCTACTTTTCGAATGCCCAATGGAATGGCGATAGGATATTAGATAGGCAAAAAGCTGCATTCACCTCCGAGGCTCGAGAACCACATGAAAAATCATCTTTTCCGAACGATATCTCTCGCTGATTTCTATCGCTAGTTGTGTTACGAAGGTGAATCCCCGGGAAGCTTGCGCTTCTTCCCGCCTGGACTACACGCGTCACGCGTACTTTGAGCGACTGTCGTTATCCAATCGAATGTCGGAGGCGTCTGAAGGTGACTGCAGAGATTTTAGATTTGAGTTGAAATATTTCTCGTTATCATTAACAAATGGACGAATTTAAATAACATGCAGGCGAAATGATAGCACTCTGAACAGTGCGTAAAAAAAAATCGGATATTGATTGATTAGACAACGAGAAACCTCATCTTTTTGATAATTTGATATTGATTTTATAATCGTATGGTTGAGGAGATTAGCCTCCTAGTCCCCTCAAATTTGATACATGTACTAGAGTAGAAGCGCGAAATCCGCCTTTGAATCATATCATAGCGTCTGGACTTTGCTTTAATATTGGTTTTCTTGTTACATTTTACCGAGGCGGAGGGATCGTCCTGTTCAATTTATACACGGATCATATGGTGCCAGCCCTGAATGAAAACGCCCGGTCTGATCGCTACATCGTGAAAATTATCGTGTTATGTTATATTTATTTATCTATTTATTCTTCTACCCTAATCTTGGCTGCTCTTGAAGTTCGCGTTGGAATTTCCGGATAATATTCGATAGCAATAAAGTTCGACGTACGTGAGAGGTTTCGAAGATCCGCGTAAACCGCATATCTCGAAGGAACTTCAACAAAATTGAATGAAACAAATCAGACCCACGATTCACGTGTTCTAAATAGTCGTGTTATGAAAATTGGAACAAAATCAAACTGAATCAATGATCTAAAAATGACTAAAAATGCATATACTCCATATCGAAAACAAAAACTCACCCATACGCGCTCATTGCACTTGGAACAGACGCAAGGACTATCTCACAAACACCGGAATAACAGATAAAAGTTCATAAAAAGCAACAATTCGATGTTTATTTCGTTATACAATAACAGTCAATAATTGTTCACATATTTGCTCCAATAAACGGCGGATTGACCGCCCGACACTTTTCATATTCTTACATATCAATTATATATCCAAATGTTCACTCTTTTATCTCTTACACAATGATCTATTATCATGATTGTTTATTACGCAGATTAGACTTTACTGCACTTGAAATTAGAATTTAAAACAAAAACCACATTCATTCGTCATCATTCATTGCATCATAAAATATAACATTAATGTATAAATAAAAATATATATATAATCAGGGTGTATATGAAAGATTAAACAATGTATGAATTTGAATTAAATAGTTCAAACTAAGCTTTCTTATAATGTACAAGTTGATTGTTTGTTCGTAGTTATTTTTCCTTTGGTCACGCAGCTTCTGTTTCGCCTCGTTTTTCATTCATCTCAATTTGATTTGAATCCCAGCAGGGTTTGTCGTTTTTTGCTAATACTTGATTTTTACCAACAGGTTTCGAAGTTGAATATTATCTTATATCAATATAATAAGTAACGACGAATTTCTAAGACGTCGACAGGTATTAATTTACAGATCTGTTTTCTTGCGTGTGATTTACCCAAGGGTTACTCACCGAGTTACCAGATTATCTCTATTCTTTCGCTCATAGCGGATGAATGTTACAATTTCACGTATTCTTAGCGCTAAGTTTAAATTTCTTATCTCTACAGCCTATTTACTGTTACAAGATTTATAATTCAAACATAGTTTTATTCAAATTCAGTGTAATACGGTCTGAATTGTTCGATTAATAATAAATATTTTCAGAATGCGAGTATAAATCGATATAATTGTGTCTCTTATTTCAAGACCCCTTCGATCAGAATTCAACTTCAGTCTTAAAGACTCTCGTCGATGAACGCACGCTTTCACCCGCACCCCGCCTTTGCTGCTGAGACCCTGCTGTGTCTTCGGAGAAGGTAAGAAATGATACCGGAATACCCCTTCAGGTCTTCGATGAATCGCCGACCTCTTTCTCTCCGTCTCGGTCCCTCAGATTGGACCGCGGAGACGAAGCCGGTCCAGCACCTCGTCCACCTCCGGAGGATCGCCGATCTCCATCTCCATCGGTGACTCGATGGCCTCCTCGCACACTGAAACGAATAATTTGTATTCGTGATTAGATTGTGTTTTTTTTTTTTTTTCAATCTTTTTTCTTTTTTTTCTATACGATAATACGATCGAGTTGCTTATTTTTTGTTATTTGTCTTTCTGTTTTTTTTTCTCAACTTTTCATTATTATTATTTTTTTTTTTAATATATTTTCGACCTCATATTCAATGATTAAACTGATTTTCGAACGATCTCGCAATAATCTAACCTACACATATGTTCTATGATTTTACATGAAATTTGTGGACTCGAAAAACTCTCTGAGTAAAAATATAGGCGCACCTTACAAATATAGAGAAGAAGAACGTTGACGAACTTCGATTTCCTACTCGTCGCAAGCCAACAGACCAGGCTTGATAATCTACGAAAATATTATGGTGGCCTTGAAATGACATTGATAAAGATAAATTAAAAATACATCAATGATTAACTGATTGCTTGAAAGTTTCGCTTCACCTAATACAATGATAAAAAAAAAAAAAAATTGATCATCCATTTATTGTTTCGAAAATATGCGAGAGAGATCAAAAATATTGAGAATACACGAATATTCGTTAATTTGGCGGTAAATTTACACGATTTTCTAATTTGCATTATTTTGCACATTTGTCAATGATATCGATAATGGAAAGAATACAGAGTCAGTAATTCGACATCCGAAAGGACTATGGAAATAATTGATACGTAAGTACAGAATTTATTTGAATCTGCAAATGAGATAGAGATCATCGGAGCAGAGGCGAACCAGTAAGTGTTATAACAAATTTTTGTTCTCAAGACTAGACGTACAGGCGTTAGCTTCTGCGTCGTTAGTTATGAAAAGCTGGTTTCAAAATCACCGTTGCCAATTTTTTCTCAGCTTTTCCAAACTTCTGAAACAGAAGGTACAAATATACATTCTTGAGGCGATATCGTACCCTCGAGCTTCCCATCAAACTGAAAAATGATGTCGTTTGAACACTGTGAAACAACGTTCGGTAAATTATTAGACGAACTTTACATCGTGATGAAACAGCCAGAGTTACCAAGAACGCACGATAGGCTTAGCAAAGTTGAATATTGTATAAAAAAACAAAGAAAATTCAAATGATTATATTAACGCTGGAATATATCAAATTCAATATTATAAAGATAATATTCGCAACAAGCGACACGTCATGCGCTCGGGTTTTACAAAATATGTAAATTTACCTAGAACCGACAACCCTTGATATCTGACAAATTTTCACTTTCAACATACCTCACATACATACCCGTGGGTATACTTATAGTTGAGAGGCCCCTTTCTTTTTGACTCCCCGCTGGCTCTGAGGTCAGCCTCGACCATGCATGGCACGCAATACAGTCGGTTGCCAACTCGTCCTGAAACATATATATTTGATCGCTCCAGTACTTTTCGAATTATTTGAATAACAAGATTGTAGAAAAGACTATAAAAAAGACGATATCTTGAGAACGGATTAACGGATTTGAATGAAATTTGGTACCATTTGTTTTTTTTTTTTTGCATCGCTGATTACGAATCTAAAGTCAGTTTTGCAAAATTGAATTGAAAATATATTAATTTTTATCTGAAATATTTTTATCTAACAATATAGTACTTACTTAGGTCCGGGTATTGCGGGGACGTCATCTCGCCCTGAAAGTTCAAGATGTACCCCGGGGCGGAGTCCTGGTCCAGCTGCAGCGTGCTCTCTTTAAAGAAAATAGGAAATTCACGTCAATCGCGTCACTACCTCAAGGGTCTAAGAGCATAGGTGTAATAATATGAGCACTTACGGATGATCGGATCGAACGGCAGCTGTTCGCCCTGAACTGGAACGGCTGAAAGAACAGAATAACAAATTCAGGTGTATATAATAACCAGTTCAGAATAACAAATTCATACCGTTTCGTACGGTCCCCCTCGATGCGAAAATGCTAGTGAGTCTATTTTTTTGGTGGGCGGTTTAGCCCTACCTCGCATTTCCGCCCCACCTTCCCCTATATCGCGACCCCAAGTCGAACAATTTCGATTCGAAAACGAGACCGCGTAGAACAAATTATGTGAAGCATAATATGACGTGTTATTCGGTAAATACATGGTTATCAACTCACATTTGCCTGGCTGTTGGACGTCCTCTGGCTCGATTTTTATCAGTTCAATCGGTGCTCTTACTGAAAGATCGTATGAAACAACATGAAATTAAAAATCTAACAAATAATTAAACGATTTCGATTCACCCTGCATGAGATCACTCTGCACTGATGGATATAATAAAATATGCACTCACCAACACGCCGGCATAGAGGCGTTAGGCTCCGGCGGAGGTCCTCCCGTCCACGCCACTCTACGTACACCCCGACCGATGGCTCGTAATGAGCGCCGGCGGATAGCTATAAGTTGGAAAAAATAAACGATAGAGACGCTGGTTGCCGAAACGTTGCTCGATTCTTCGATTACTTGACGTTTTCTAATTCAGTCAGTCAGTAATAGCAATTCAAGTATATATGTATGTATGAAATACAAAGAGGCGATTTTGGTGGTAAAAGGAGGTACATTTTTTTCCTTTTGCCATCCGCTAGGACAGTGTGCGAGACGCATAGACTTGTGAAAATACACATAGACTTTCGCGGATAAGCCCTTTTATAACTAACTCTTCCATTTCACCGTTTTTTGTCTAATTAATCTACTTTTTTGCAAATACTATAAAATCTCTTGAAACGCAAAGAAAAGTCGAAGTTCCGATTGAAAAAAAAATTTAAGATAAGATTTTTTCAACTGTAATCGATTGATCGGAACGTCGATTAGTCAAGTAATCGAATCTTTCGATTCATAATGATACGACCTGTTCTTAATCCTTTATGCTATTCCATTCTACACTCACCTCTTCCCAAAACAGCAGGCGGTACATAACATGGAGCCCACAATTATTATCGTTGGGCGCCTGCTGCACCACGTCGGCTATCTGCAAGGGCAAAGAATACTTGAACTGAAAAATAGGTTGCATGGCTAAATCTATTTGATAATCTCTCTACCAGGTGTCCCATTTTAATCTTACACCTGTTTTATCTCCGAAAATACTGTCACGATCAAATATTGAGTAAAGTGAAATTTCCCAGGGTTCGAGGGGGAACGTCCCGAAAAATATTTTTATCTAAAAACTATATTGAAAACTATAACAAATTTTGCAGTGAGAAATTTTTGTCCATTAAAGTCCATAATTTCCAGGTGAGGGCACAATTTTTAGCCATTCGGGATGTACATGGAGCATTCCATGCCAAATCGACCTGCCGCGGACCCTCAACATATGTCCTGATTTTTTTCAGATATTTCATACCGTCGCTGTGGAAGTTGTCTCATTTCCTACCGATTCATATCTCAGCATCCGTTATATTATAGTTCTACAAAACTTTCAATTGGAGGGAAAATCTTTGCTATAACTTTGAATTGAGCAAAACATTTTTCGCCGGTTTTGACACCCACTCGAAGTGCATGATTCAACAGAAATAATCTATAATCGCGATTTTGGCAGCGGTGGAGGTAATAGATTTTGATGAAATTTCAACCATATATTCCTTGTGAAATTAAAAAAATAAGATTTCCAGCCACAGAAGCGTTTTTTTACGCCCACTCGCGAAGTGCGCACGCGTGGAATCGTCCCTGGGCTGAAAGGGGTCAGATTTCGCCGAGAGCGCATGCCTGAAAGGCTGAAAAGACGCATTTTCAAGGGAGGTAGTACAAAGAAAAAAAAAAAAATTGTCAACATCTCCCTTCTGTTGGAAAGTCCTCGTTCAAACTCCAAATTCCCAATGAAACGGACCAATCACAGTGTCTCAGCGTGTGGCTCTTGTTGGAAAGCACCCCCAATGAACCAACTACCGAGTGTACAGAAATAAATAAATTGCAGTACTTGCGTTGCTGTTTATGGACTATGGTGAGTCATACTCTGCAGTTAATTTGAAAAAACCCTGTATCTACTCCACTGCTCCCGGGGTTCTCGAGGTGTAATCTCGCACACCTTCGAACCATAAAAGTTTCATTACCTACTCAATACTCGATCGGAGTAGTATTTCTCGAGGTAAATCAGGTGTGACGTTGAAATGGGACACAGGGTATATGCATGGACATTGAACGACCGCCGCCATCGCCGTGTCGATAATCCCCTTCCCGCGCCTCGCCCTTATGGTACGATCATGCTGGATGTGGGGATACTATACTTTCAAATTAAAAAATTGAAATAGATTCCTATGGAAATTTGTGGAAAAATTATTCGCTATCTGGCAGCCCTGGGCGGAAATGTAGGTCGGACAAGCGTTACGTTACTGGGTGTAGATAGTGGACAGTTTCACCGGATAGAACTGTCTAGCCGTCTGGCGCATCCGGGCAGATCTAGGCAGGGGACCAGGAAAATTTCTACCAGGACGATATCTCGATTTTGATTACACAAACAGCTATCCTAGGGTAGAAATTAGACATCTGTAAGTTTGACAAATTCGAACGAGTCCATAATTTTCACCATATCGGGGGTTGGCGCGAGGAGCGAATAGGTTGTTATAGGTATATATGTTTCAGACTTACGTGAATGGGGAGCGGCACGGCCAGGTTGAGTGCGCCGTTCAGTATGCCGTCGATTAGCTGCACGATTCTGAGCCTCCTCGAAAATTGGCGGAACGAATTGTAAATCGTGATCTTGCTGTAAAAAAAGTCGATGGATCGTACATGAATCAAACAAACAAAAAATGAAATAATAATTGGCACCGTTCTTGGATGCGTTGCGGGGGTACATCCACCTTGAAGTCACATGTGAGAGTGAAATTCCCAAATATAATTTATATACTGCTGGCATGGTTTATGCAGTTTTGTTAGCCTGTGTTCGGTACGATTCCGAAGTACGATTCCATTAATGTCGGACCTATACTGAGTGAACCTGTTTATCATCCCTACTTTCAAATTGAACAGGAAAATTAATGTCAATTACACAAAAATTCCACGTCGAATTTCAGACAATTTACGCGGTATAATTGTTGAACGATACAATTTCGGTTTAAAAAAGTAATCAATGTCATTTTAACATGAGAAAAGTTATCGCAATTGAACACATGTTTCCTGATATATTCAACTTGTTACAGGCAATTCACAATCTACGCAATGGACAGTACCTAACGTGTTCCGTTAAAACTACATTCCGGCTTTGTTGTTTTTGATAGGAAAAACAGTAACAGCGCAAGAAATACCACACTTATTGGAGGCTTTGACCTTGGCCCAACCTTAATTGAACGCTAAACATATCTAATATTGTTACATAAAGTATCGTGTGCACTCTGGAGGCAACGCGATCATACACGCCCCGCGTATTTTTATAATACTCATATCTGGCTCGCGTTACGTGCAGACCGCATAAGTCTGCAGGTGTTTCGTATACTTGTCTGAAGCTGCCAAGTGAAGAACAAGGTGAATATACCCCTCAAATTCTATCAAAGCGTATAGGCTTACCTCGTCTCAACGACTGCTAAGAGCCAATGGTTGCTGAAACATAAAATCGACCGCTCCTAAGAATAAAGCCTTAGCTCGCGAAGCTCGCTTATATCGCCTTATCTCAGAAGCAGCGCTTATAAGACCGTAGCTCGCGCTCCCGCTTATAAAGCCTCAGTTCGCCGATCGCCCATATAAAACTATAGGCGAAACGGCGAACTGAGGCTTTATAAGCGGGAGCGCGAGCTACGGTCTTATAAGCGCTGCTTCTGAGATAAGGCGATATAAGCGAGCTTCGCGAGCTAAGGCTTTATTCTTAGGAGCGGTCGAAATATTCGTTGAAAAAAAGTGAAGCAATATAAAAAAAGTTAATCGTATAAGAATCTACTCATCATACCTTGAGACCCCCATACCTTGCGCATATCGGCATGCCGATTTGTCGACCCGCGGCCAGCGCTTCCCGCATCTTGCCGACGGTTTCTGAATGCCGATATGCACTTCTCAGCTGTTGAAAGTCCTGCGACTTGACCAGCAACAAATTTGTTGCCTGGGTGCGGCACGCCCCAACGACACTATCAACGACGTCGTCATTGATAAGTAGTCCCTCACCCAGGCAACCCAGATGTTCAGGGCACAGGTGTTCCAAATGTGTACCACTAGAACACAAAGACGATTAGTTAATTTTCGAAGTATGATCGAAATGCGAAGGGTAGCGACAAGATATTCGCTCAAACTTTCAGCTAACGACAATTTCCAATGTTAAAAAAAGCCATGACCCAGGAAGTCTCGAAATGTCGAAATCTCTCGCATGTAAATCGATATCTTGCATCTATTTTATTCGTGTGCTGATTGGCGATTTGACTTTTGAATTCCCAGATATGTCGTGTCATGATAAAATAAGGGCTTCATGAACTCAGTCCATATGTCGAAGACCGTCTGCAAACGTTCCCGGTAGTCCTGGAAGCGGGTCTTCTTGCATGAAAGATCTGACGTTGGCCTTCGTCACCGTCACGTTCTTTCGCCTTGTTTTTGATACCCGACCGGCGATGGACTTATCTTTCTTGGCTGCAACACAAATTTTCGACCGCTCCTAAGAATAAAGCCTTAGCTCGCGATGCTCGCTTATATCGCCCTATCTCAGAAGTAGCGCTTATAAGACCGTAGCTCGCGCTCCCGCTTATAAAGCCTCAGTTCGCCGTTTCGCCTATAGTTTTATATGGGCGATCGGCGAACTGAGGCTTTATAAGCGGGAGCGCGAGCTACGGTCTTATAAGCGCTACTTCTGAGATAGGGCGATATAAGCGAGCTTCGCGAGCTAAGGCTTTATTCTTAGGAGCGGTCGAAATAGCAAAGCGGTCAACTGTTTGTTGAGTTGCACTGAGAAAAAATACCGACTTGGCGATTTCAGTTGTGTATATTAAATATTCAATTAGGAATAACCGAATCGATAAGAAATAATTGAAACAATAAGAATTAAAAAATTAATTACAGGAAATAATAATTCTTGTATAATTAGGTAAAATTTGATCAGATTCGATAAAATTTGATGAAATTCTATGAAATTCTTTCTCGATTTTGTCTCTATCGAATCATATCGTAGCGCGTTTTAACTGACCGACCAAAATCACAAAACGTGCAGACCGCATAAGTCTGCAGGTGTTTCGTATACTTGTCTGAAACTGCCAAGTGAAGAACAAGGTGAATATACCCCTCAAATTCTATCAAAGCGTATAGGCTTACCTCGTCTCAACGACTGCTAACAACCCATACTCATACTACCTTGTGCATATCGGCATGCCGATTTGTTTTCCCGCGGCCAGCGCTTCCCGCATCTTCTCAACGGTCTCTTGATGCCGGTACGCACTTCTGAGCTGCTGAAAGTCCTGCGACTTGACGTTGCCTGGGTGCGGCACGCCCCAACGACACTATCAACGACGTCGACGTACGCCTCTGCCTTGTCTAATTTTTTGATGATGAAACTTGAAAATTTCTCAAGAGATCCGGAATTTTGATTACTCTGTGCGTTTCACAGGATTTCAGTGTTGGTAGAAAAAAAAAAAGTGTAGTTTATCGACAGTTATTAATTGATTTTGATATATTTCCATACTGTTATTATTTTTGTAGGAAATCATAAAAACGTTATACTGGAGCATGGCAGGATACGGATTTCCACTTATGCCGAAGTTCATTGTCGGACAATTTGGAAAGTATTCATCCGGCCAACGTATTCCCTTGAGGGGAGACTTCGCTGAAATTTTATTCCTATCTCTTTCGATCTTTGATAATTTTTTGTAATGTTTGAAATTTTGTCCAAATAATCTGAAATCATTTGAAATCTTTGGGATCTCTCGCATTCTCTGCAATCTTGTAATTTCACGTATTTCAAAATCGAGGAGTTATCGACCCCTGAAAGGTAAAAGAAAAGAAGAAAGACAAAATATGATAGCATTAGAGGAAATTTTTCAAATAAATCTTCCCTTCGAGACTTGGAAAAGTAATCGGGGACCACGCAAAACTATCCGCGAACCACAAAATAATAGTGCCACTAATTTGCAATGCAAATGTTTGTACAGGGATCGCGCGACGCGGATACCCGAAGGCCTGCCCGTACCCTGGCTGCGACCACGAGACGACCTGCTACAAAAATATGGCGGGTCATATACTCACGGTCCACCTCGCCCATCACGGAGACAGATACCGCTTCCGATGCCCTTTCTGCCCGCACTCGAATGCGGAGATGTACGAGGCTCGTAACCACATCCGCCGCGAACATAGGGGACGCATGACGGAAGGTGAGTGATCTTTCATTGCAGAGTATGTATTAGCTAGTAGGTGCGGTGAAGTTTCGATTCATGTCTTTTAGATCTGAATATCTGATTCCTCCTAGTCGGTGAATGTTGCCCCGGTAGTCGATCAAGTCACAGATATCAAAGATAATTCCACTTTCCCCGCAACCTACCCTAGCTTGTATAGTCGCACCCGTATTATAGTAATGAATGTATCGTATTTTCCGTAGCGGAGATGAGGCGACGTCGTGAGGTGACGGAGCTGAACATCCTGAGGAAGGTCCAGGCCGACCTAAATCTGCCAGGATGAACGGTGTTCGGTGAGTAGCTTTTCTAGACTCGAGTATCAGCGTTTTTTGGGGCAAAACAGTTTCCTTCGCAACATGACTCTTCGTCAAATATGTTCATATCACGAGCCAACGACGTCAATAACAACAACGACGCAACAATACAACAACGACACCGACAGCGACAACGACAGCATCAACGACAAAAAGAACAATTGATATAATAAGTAATTTGACAGTAATTAAGTAGATTTTCGACCCCTCAACTTTCAACCCTCGTCAATTCTGAAGTCAGGATGCTCGGAAACAAACTCGTCAAGGAAGAGTTCCGGCTGCTATTCCGGGAGCTCCATGTGGAGCTTTTCAAAGATCTCGGAGAAAAACTCACCCGAAAGCTTGACGAGAAACTCTCTGGAAGGCTCCTCGCGGAAGTGTCCCGACGGGTGCGCCGCGCAAGGAACTACAAGGAACCCTGACCTTCGCAAGGAACTCCACCGAGAGGAAGGTGGTGACGACGATGGGAATGAAGAGAAAGTACACCCAGTTTCCCGTGCGTAAGTAGATGTGATTATATTAATTGTAAGAAATCAACTGTACTGTGTTATTTTGGGAGGCAGTGGTCGCCGGCGAGCGCCTTGTGGGTGCAGAAAACGAGGACGAATTAATCGCAATTGACTTGCATTCGGGTTTGAATTGATCTCGTTAGTATCGCAAATTAATTTTAATCGACGTGTATTATTAGAATTTCATTGAGAATTGAAGAATTAATTCGAATCAAACAAAATTAATGAGAATTTTAGTAAATTGATTTGAATGAGATTGAAAATATCAATGCGAATTCATTCAAATTTAGAAATTGATGTGTGCGAAGACCGAATGGAGTTATTTCAAATAAGTGCATCCGATAAAAAAGAACAAACTTACGAACAAAATCTTCACTCCAACCATTTGTATCAATTAAAAAAATAAAAAGATTCGATCATTTTATAAATTCAAATAATATTCAAGTACTTTATCAGTTCTTTCCGTTATCGCACAACTATTTCTAGTTGTAAAAAAGAGTAGATTTTGTTAAAACTCACTCGTGAGTCGAATTCTCAATTTTCTTCTGAATAAAATGACACAAGTTTTTTCGTGCAAATTTATGCTCGTATTAATCGTGAATTAATTGACCTCTCTCGCTGTTATGTTCTCTCAAACCTGAGTAAATAGACGTATTATACACGTGAGATTTGTTCTCTTGCTCATTATTATATCGAATTTGAAAGTCGTTGGATGACAAATTGAACTCATCATCATACTAGCAAATAATGAAAATTTTGCAAGTATTTTTTTTTTTTTTCAATTTGATATACTAGTATTTTGCAAAAAAAAAATTAGGTCATATTTTTTCTTTTCTCAATTGAAACAATATATAAGGAAATACACAACCGATCGAAAATTACTACGTTGTGACGTCACCAAAGCTAAGGTATATGCATATCCATACAGCAAAAATGCTAGAATTCAAATAACTTTTGTGATCATCATTTTCAACGATAAACAAAAAATTACGACCTATAATTATTGCGCGTTACTCTACATTATACGCGCAATAAGGAACTGTTATCAATAATGTTTAGTTTTAGACTACAGGTTACATCGCAATCCATCGAGGAAATGATTTTTCTAATTAAAAGAATTTATGCATAAATTTGAAAAAAAAAACAGTAAAAAAAACCCGATCATCGAAGGATTGTGATTGTGATTAATGCTATATTCAATAACCTCACTCATGCCATTTTTCTCTTTCACACTGATTTGATGATTCCATTGAATGAAAAAAGTGATAGCTTCGAAGAAAAAAAAAACTAGTCACACTGTGATAAGCCACTGCAGACGATGTCCATATGAAGAAGTTGTGTAAAAAGAAGTAAGAATGAGGCTCATTTCGGAAGACTTCGACGAAGAATCGTGTTATTCCTCCATCGAAGGGTGAAGGATGTCGAAGGAGGCGTGATCAGCTCGTTGAGTGATTGAAGTCTGAATATTTTCGGATGCACCATCGCAGAGTTGCGACGAGTTTCGAATCGATTCAGTTGTTCCTTTAATTTTTTAAATCTTTTTTTCGTTGAAATTCCACACCAATAACGAAGTAATTCGTGACGCCTCCTCGATTTCTTCTTCTTCGTCGTCGTCGAATACGAGGAGATACGTCTTTTGTTCTCAAAGATGCAGAAACGAAAGAAGAAAAATCGTTCAAGTCGGTTTCGAAAGAAAATTGGAGATTATAAATTCGTATTCAGCTGTCGAATCAATTGAGTTGTTGTTTGATTTTCTTCTCGTTTTTCCGTAGAATTTCCACACTTCAGCAGCGACGTAATTTGCGATGTCTTCTCGACTTCTTCTTCTTCGGCATCGTCGAATACGAGGAGATAAATTTTCTGTTCTCAAAGATGCAGAAAAGAAAGAAGAAAATTCTCGTCAGTTGTTGTCGAAGGAAAATTGGAAAGTGGAAATTAACGTTCAAGTTTCGAATCGATTCAGTTGTTATCAATTTTTTTCTTCTCTTTTTCGTAGAATTTCCACACATCAACAACAACCTAATTCGTGACGACTTCTCGACTTCGTTTTCTTATTCATCGTCGAATACGCGAGAAGATGAGTCTTTTGTTCTTAAAAATGCAGAAACGGAGTAAGAAAACGCTCACGAGTTGTTTTCGAAGGAAAATTAAAAAATTATATGATTTTTCCCCTCAAATTTTATTTTCTGGTTCCAAAATGACAGCATGATCACATCGATGAAATAATCACTGCATGATGGATGTGCGATTTTACAGACACGCAAGACTTTGATTCTTCATCCTCCGCATCAGTCTCTTCATTTCCTCCTCATTTTCTCTCCCAGACTTCAGTTACGACTTTCATCCTGGCGATCAGCAGTCGTATGACGAAGACTAATCCAATTTTCTATTTGTTCCTTTTTTAACCGACTTCAAAAAAGGGGGAGGTTCTCAATTCGGTTGTATTTTTTTTTTTTTTATGTTTGTTACCTCAGAACTCCGTTATTTATAAACCGATTTGGAAAATTCTTTTCTCATTCGAAAGGGTATACTTTCAGATTGGTCCCATATAAATTTCATCAAAATCGGTTGAGTAGTTTGGTTTTGAAGTCGGTTGTTTTGTCACTCGTGACGCTTGT